>JAUIMM010000153.1:31155000-31755000 GCA_031769625.1 Taudactylus pleione | reverse complement strand
ATAGTATTTTCCTTTTTCTTAACATTCATGAATGATTTTTCATTAATTCAATTTCATAGTGCACTGTTTATGAAAATGTATCAAAAATGGATTTAATTAAACATGTACAATTTTTTTTAATTTTATTTACTATCTATTACACTATACAGTATTTAGAGGTGAACAATTCAGACTTGGGTTGATTTGACACATCTGAGTTACACATATTTAAGTCAAGTTTTGGACTGACTCAGTATACTCTCCGGATAGAAGTGTTAATAGTTTATTTTTATCAATTAATGAATGAACAGAAGAGAATATATATACACTGATGCTGGATTTATGTGGATGTGAGTGTGGGATATATTGGATATTATATAAATATATATATATATATGTGTATATATATATATATATATATATATACATATATATATATATTGAATCAAAAAATAATCGGTACTCACCAGGTAGAAAACAAAAAATGAAGGGTTTAATTACCACTCATATGTAGAAATAAACTTCATTTAGTTGACGTTTCGATCCCTTTAGGGACCTTCTTCAGGACACAGCAGCAGTTTTTAACATGTAGACAGCCAAGTGTAGAATGAATACCATCACCATTAGCAGACATAAATACCCACACTGATTATTTCAAGCTCCACCCCTGGTCACAAAGCATATTGGGGCATCAAGAGACTTAACACAACTAATAGGCCAAAGTCTGATTACTGAAACATTGAAGTAAACACTGTGGTTATTTACCCAACTTTAACAAGTTTTGATTTGGAGTGCCGCTGCCATCCTGTGTCTATATACTATATATATATATATATATATCACTCTCTTATAAAGGCTACCATATTGTCATTAGAAGTGAGTGGAAGAACTAAGGATCATACATGTGCAGTATAAGTGTGGGCCCCGGTTTTACTGTCTAGGCAAACAAGTGGATGTAGCAGTTTTGTTTAATTAAAACTTCTAGCAATATAGCAACCAAGTACAATGTAATTTCCGGATGTTTGCTACCTGGTGTCAGAAGTTATAGGAATCACTGAGTAAATAACTAGTAGCAATGGACCCCAATGGTTAGAATTGACTAAAGGTTACATAATAACATTACTATATACAGATGTGTCCTCATAATCTTGGCTCCTTGTACTTTTAACAGCTTTTCTAGATGTGCCATGCCATGGCATGACTCGGTAGTGCCGAGCATATTTTGCATCATATTCACACAGTGAAGTGAATAGGACACACAAGCAGCTTCTGCTAATTAAAATAATATGTGGCATGCCTATATTCTATGTGCAATTGTGGGTGCATCGGCATGTGAAATGCTACATTACAGTGTCACAGCCACTGGCACTGAAAAAGTCGCAAAAAAGATGCTCAGCGCTACCAAGTCACACAGCACTCTTCTGTTATGTGTAATGTGACTTGTAGCGCATGGAGGATAGATGTAAATGGACACATCTGTGTATATATATATATATATATATATATATTGTAGAAAGGAGTTTAAAAGTAGAAATTATAGTAATAATTCAAGTACATATAATTTTAATGAATGGACCACAGCTCCATTTAAACCTCATCGTAGATCCTTTAGGGAGTTTAACTACTTGAGATATGAACCACTAATAGAAAGAAATAGATTTTCCATCTTAGATAAAATAGAAACAGACAGTGAGAATGATTATTTTATCCCCAGTAACATTTCCTCACATGACAGACCTTAGGAATTTGCTCCAGGATCATATTTTTGTAATGAAGCAAGAGCTTCATTACAAAAAGAAGACTCACAGAAGATGTTAGAAGATTCATCTGATTTAATATCCCTAGGTATTTTTAATCTTTCAAAACAGCCTATTTCAGAAAAGGGAGTTTCACTTTTAAAAATGAGGTTATTATTATTATTTTTATTATTATTATCCTTTATTTATATAGCACCACAAGGGTTCCACAGTGCCTCACAAAGTACATAAACAAGTGAACAAACATAAAAACAGTGACTTACAGTACAAAACAATGCAGGACAAGGATATAGTTTATATACATTGCTGCAATAGCAGTCATAACACACAAAAATAAGCAGCAGGGCATCAGCTACCAAGTGTTAAGTGTTCTTGTGGGGAGTTTGGAGTACATGATTGTATGAGTGAGGGAAGAAGAAACAAATGAGTTATATTTTGCACCCACAAATGGTCCTAATAATTTTCAACTTTTTGTGGATCTTAATAAGTTTGTTATTTCTGTTTGTTCAGAAATTAACTTTAAAACATAATTTTGCCAAGAAAGATAGTGGTATCCTTATAAACAATGAAGAATGGTCCAAGTAGGGCCTTAAAAATATATCTAAATATTATCCAGTGGTGTCCAGAAGTAGCCAAATAGAGAAATGGGGAAAAAGGTAAAGATAGGTCTACTAAGAAAATATAACATTTAAGTAATTATAAGAAGAATGCCCTAAAAACCCTTAAAGGAAAGGGAGGGGGGCTTGTTATTCTCAATAGAGAAGATATGAGAACAAAGCTAATAGACTCTTAAGAGAGGTGAAATCTTATAAACTTTTAAAGAAAGACACCACTAAGTTCTTTATATCAGAACTAAGAGATCTTTTAATGACTGTTTTTAAAAGGGAGATTATTAATAAAGATGAATTTGACTATTATTGATTACAAGAACATCCAGTTATATCAATATTTTATTTTCTCCCAAAAATCCACAAAAGTTTGGAATGCTCATCAGCTAGGCATTAATTCTCTTATGGCAAATTGTTCTGAATATGTGTATATTTTTTTAAAGGGTTATGTGACTGCTTTAAGATCATTTGTTAAGGAAACTACCTTGGTATTGAAAAATTTAGAGAATCTTGAATGGCATAAAGATTATGGATGGGTTACAATAGACGTTAAGTCATTATATACAGTACCTCAATTGACTATAATAAAGGGATTAGTTTAACAAAGGAATTCCTAGAGAAAGATGATACATTGAAAAAAGATCAAAGAGATTTTATATTAGCTATTATGAATTTTATTCTTACCCACAATTATTTTACAATTTTAGACAGTTTTTATTTACAAGTGTGTAGCACAGCTATGGGTACTGTATTTGCCCCAAGTTTTGCTAATTTTCACATGGGCAGTTGGGAGGAGTCATGTATTTTTTATAATAATCCTTTGAGATTCATTGATGATATTTGAATTATATGGAATGGTGATATTGAATCTTTTAATCAGTTTTTATGTTTCATCAATGAAAATTACTACAACTTGTCTTTAATATCTAAGGACCAGATTCAATTAGATGTGAAATCGGACAATTTTATTGCGACAATAAAATTGGCTGATTTCATTGCAATTTATTGCACCCACGATAATCGTATAGTGTAAAACAGGATAAGTTTCCACCTCAGTCCAGATGAAAAAAAATGCAAAATCTAAATATTGTGGGGATTTCTTTCAGAACCCTCTGGACACCCTCCCCTAATGATAACTTACCCCAAAAGTTTTTCGTAATGTTCATAATTTGGCAAAAAACGACCGGTCAAATTTTGGGTGAAAAAAAAAGGTATTGGGTCTGGTATTTCATGGGGCTTCATGGTGGATGCATCAAGTATTTTAAATATTGCACATGGTTGCAGCAGGCATTTTTTTAATGGTTTTTAAAAAGTGCGCTTTTACGACACAAAAAATATGCTTGCGCCCATTTTAATGTTCCCCCAATTTACATGGAACAGCAATTTTCTGGAAATAAATAGCTTTGTATAATTTACATTTTTTTCATATGTACGCAAATTACCATCAACTGATGCAATTTAAGTACCCTAAATACGTTTATTATGGCCAATAATACACTTCTAAATTAATTTCCGATGTCCATCAGTCATTTTTGGGGGTACAGATGCAATTTCCTGCATGTTCTGACTTTTTCACCTATTTTCGCCTGTTTTTTTATCGCGCCTACCCTTTTTCGCCAGTTTTTTTGGTGAAAATCGGCTGATGTTATTGTCGGCGATAAAATCAGCTGATTTCGTGGCTACTTGAATCCGGCCCTTAGTATGATAAAAAATAATTGAATATTTTGACTTGGTGCTATATCATAATAATGGTGTTATTTTGACAAAAAATTATATGAAGTCAGTAGATACTAATAGTTATCTACATTTTAAGAGTGTCCAAAACTGAACCCTGGAAGAGAAATATTCATTTTTTTCAGTTCTGTCATATTAAAAGGAATTGTGGGAATGATCAGATTTGTGAAGAGCAATTGAATGTACACACTAACTGCTTTCTAGATAGAGAATATTGTAAAGAGCTTATTGATCAATTCCTATACAAAACCAGGATTCTGAATAGAAACACATACATGGTATATAAGGTTAGGGAAGAAAAATAAATGGTTCTTAGTTTTATAACAACTTTTAATAATGAACAAAAGTCTATAACAAAGTCTTTATATAGAAATTGGGACATCTTAAAGACTGACCTGGTGTTATGTAAAATATTACCAGAGAAATCTTGTGTCATCATTAAAAAGGAAAAAAACATTTTAGCTATGAGTATGTTACCATTTAAGATCTCAGAGAATAGAAATACATGGAGTATGAAATGTACAGGTTTTTATAAATGTGAGCAGTGCAATGTTTGTAGGTTTGCTGACTGAAAAACTAAAACATTTAACGATACTGATAACAAAAAGAGTTTTCAAATTAAAGGGTTCCTAAACTGTAATGCTACATCAGTGATTTATATTTTAGAATGTCAGTGTGGACTAAAGTATGTGGGGAAAAAAAACAGCCATTGTTTGATTATTTATTTTTGAGGAACTTTTTAGTACCACACCAGAGATGGCGCATATGGTATACAGAACTGTATGCAGCAATTCAACATCCTAGAAATAATAAAGAAGAAATCCAGATTCCATATTTTTTGTTTTATTGCAATGAGAAAGCATGTTTGATATAATAATAATGTTATTTGTATGTGAATATATTGTAAATTACATAGGTCACATGACTGCTATATTCTGAGAATGGAAGTGACGCCTAAGATGCCAGGTCCATTGTAAATATGGATGCATTAAATATTCTTTAATATTTGGACCTGATATGAGAGATGCTATGTATAAGGCTGCTTTTTCTTTGGTGAAAGCTGATTTTTTAATAATTCGGGGTTTGAAATATTATATGCTAGTAGGTTGCAGTGGCCATATTAGTTGGTGTGAATACTGTAAGGATATAGAGGCCATATTGAGTGTGGCCTCTATCCATAAACTGTATAGATGTTTGTATTATTTTATTTTTTTGCATTAAAGTTTTTATTTATAACAACAACAAAAAAAAACATATCCACAATATTCCAGCAAAATCAAAATAGTGTACAACATAAAATATATCATAAATGAAATAAAACAAAACTACAATATAAAATCTGGAACAGAACATAAGCTGAGGACAAGAAGGAAGAAACAGGGTAAGATGGAAATATGAGAGAGGGACCACCTGAGATAATATCATAATAACTACTTAAGGAATGAGGCGAGTTAATAAACGCCACTAATATGACCTGAATAGGAGGGAAAATATTTAGGAACAAAGGTCCCCAGATGCCACTGAACTATCTAAATTTAGTAGCTCCAGACATCATAATATCATCCATAGACATAGAGAATTCCAGCCTGGAGAACCACTCCGCAATGGTTGGAGCATTTGAAGATCTCCAGTTGCTGGAATTACAGCCTTGGCAGCACTGTTAAGATTTTTCAAAATTGATTTTTTTTATAGGCTTAAACAGGACCATCTATCTTATTAAGGAGCCAGAAAGCAGGTTCTGAGCTAATGTCCTGACCTACAATCTCTTTAGATAAAGAGATCACCGAGTTCCAGAAGGGGCATAAAGAAGCATATTCTCACCATAAATTGAGAGGGGAACAAACAGCTGAATCGCATCTCCAACATGTAGCGGAAACACCAGGGTACATTTTAGCAAGAACTGAGGGGCATCTGTACCAGCGGGCAAGAACTTTAAACTAAGTCTCCACTACCGAATAGCTAACCAAGCAGGACATAGTGATCTGAAAGATTTTGTCCCAATCCTTAGATTCTAATTATATACTCAGATCTCTTTCCCAGTCAGCTGTGAATCGTGGCAATGTGGAAAATGTGTCTTCAATGAGCAGTTTATATCCAGAAGAGATAAAGTGTTAGGGATGGGACTTGGACTGACATCAATTCAAAAGAAGTCGGTAGTCTACGGGCAGTATCAAGGATCAATTTGCTAGACAAAAAATTTTGAATAGGGAGGTATCTCTAAATCTTGGAGTCTGGTAGATCTCAAGTCTCCCAGACTTGATTAATAGAGAGCACACAAGCTGACTGACACACACTACCCCAATCTGTATCTAAAGTTGATAGGTGGAGGAAATCATCCCTAGGGAAAATTCATGGTTATGGAAGAGTGGGGTCATATGAGAGATTATAGAATAGACACATGGTCTTTTCCTTAATGATTTACTGAGAGCAAGAATCGGGCCTACAGTGTGGTGGGTAACAGAGGGTAGGGTCTGTAACCATGCTGTCAATCCAAGACAAGCTGAGAGTATATGGTTCTCAAGTATCACCCACTGTCTGTCAGATTCTGGTCAGGTCCATTCTAGGACTCTACTGAGAGCCATCGACTCATAGTATGTAAAGAAGTGGGTCAACTGAAACCCCCCAATGTCTACATCTGAGGAAAATGTCATATCTGAAGCAAGGCCATCATCCTCCCCATGCAAAATCTCTCACCAAGCTGTGAATGTTCAGAAACCAGCTCCTAGGGACGTAAATCATGAGGGTCTGGAGCAAGTAAAGTATTCTGGGAAGTATATTCATTTTAATTATACTCACCCCTCCCAGTCATAAGAATGTACCATGGAGCCAGTCCCGAAGTTCACTTCTGATCTTTGCCAAGAGGGGTAAAATGTTATCTGGATACAACCTCGAGAGGTCATGATTCATCCAAATCCTCAAGTGTTTAAGTCTTGATGGATGCCAGAAGAAGGGGAAAAAGGCCTTTAGACCTTCCACTACTGTGGGGTAGCATAAGGTTGACCGCTATAGCTTTAGAGTAGTTTATTTTGAAATTAGAGAGAACACCAAATTCCCAGAACTCAGAAACTAGATTAGGTATCTAAATAGAGTGGTTATTAAGAACTGCCAGGAGGTCGTTGGCAAACAAGGCCAATTTATATTCACAATCATCTACAAACAGCCCAGAAATGTCAGGATTTAATCTGGTAGCCTAGCCAATGTCTCCATACACAAAAAAAAATATTAGGGGATAGGTCAGGGATATAATCCCTGTATAATGCCATTAGCAAGCCTCACTGGGTCGGAAAGTGCACCCTTGATCTTAATACATGCCGTAGGTGTAGAATATAAAGCCAGGAGCCTATGCAAGGAGGCAGGACCCAAACCCATGTGTTCCAGCAGTCCCCTCATGACCAGCCAGTTTATTCTGTCAAAGGCCTTCTCTGTATTAGTGGATATAATAAGAGCTGGGGACTGTTCCATCACAGTGAGAAGCATCAGATCAATTACCATGGTGGTATTGTCTCATGCCTCCCGGCCTGGGACAAATCCAACTTGATCTGAATGGACTAATGCTGGAAGAAGAATCTTAAGAATGTTTGCAATAAGCTTGGCAAATAGTTTAATGTCTGTGCTCATGAGGGAGATCGGCCTATAGCTGGAGCACAGAGCTGGGTCCATTCCTTTCTTATGGATATCCACAACATGGGCTTCAAGGTACTGAGATGAAAAGCCTATCTTATTCAGATATAGAATTAATGCTGATAACATCCTGGGTAAAAGTATGGTCTTAAACATTTTATAATATGAAACTGTATATCCATCAGAGCCCAGGCTATTACCAGTAGGATTGTTTTATAGAGCGTCTTCCAATTTCTCCAACATGAATGGGCTGTCTAACCAGTCCCTGTCCTCATCAGATATAGTGGGGAAACTGACCTATTAGAGATAATTAGATACATTCTCCTGAAAAGCAACAACTACTGAAGGAGAGCCCAAGGATGAAAGGTTATATAGTTCAAATAAGAATGAAATTCTGAAGCAATTTTGGGGGTCATTCTACAATCTCAAGCGGTCCCATCCTTGACTTCCTTTATAAAGGATACCGCTCTCTGAGCCCGCAAAACCCATGCTAATAATTTACCTGGTTTTTTACCCCATTGAAAATAATGTTTTTTACACAAATGAAAATCTTTTTTCACCCCTTCGTTCAATATTTTTTTTACTTCAGCTCGGGCCAAAGATAACACTTTCTGGTCCATTGCTGAAAAAGAGGCTTTGTGTGTCAATTCAAGCTATCTAATTTGTTGGAGCAAATGTAGCTTATGACCCTCTCATTGTTAAGATTAAAACCTAGTTGGATTAATTTTCCACGCAGTACACATTTGTGTGTCTCCCAAACAGTGAGGCTGGAAACCTCAGGATAATTATTTAGCTCAAAATAATCAGTGAGAGTTTGGTCAAGCTGAGGCTTACCATAGTCAAGCTCCAGGTGTAAGGTTTAGGAGAAGCGAGACTGATAGATAGTGCAAGAGTGATTGGGGCATGGTCAGACTAAGTCATTGGTTCAATGTGGGGCAATAAGAGATAGTCCAGTCTAGAATAGGAGTTGTGGGGAGAGAAGAAAAATATACTGTATAGTCTCTTTCAGTAGGGAGCTGTAAATGCCACGTATAGACCAGCTAGTGCTCATGTGTGTGAACACTTCGGGATGGTTTAGAAAGGTGACTATGGGAGGAAGTGGAAGTATACACATCATGATGAACTGTTCAGTTCAAATCACCCCCTAGAATGAGGATCCCTTCTCTCAAGGCATCAATACCGTCTAAGCACTGTCTTTAGGAATGAGGGTTGGTTGTCATTAGGCACGTAGAGCCTCACAAAGTTGTAGATCTGCCCATGGAGAGTTCCCTTAACTAATAGTGCCTGACCATCAACTATAGAAAAGCACTCCAGGGCTGTGAAAGGGATATGATGAGATAATAAAATTTCTACTCCTAGGGTTTTACCTTCACTATTGTTACTATAAAAAGTATTAGGAAAGTAGCATCCTTTAAAAGAAGGGGCCGCACCAGCTTTAAAGTGTGTCTCCTGGATAAAGGCCACATCAGCCTTAAGGGCATTTAATTCATGCAGTGCCCTGGATCATTTTTTGGGGATATTGAGTCCTTTTGCATTTATTGAAACAAACTAAAGTGTTGTATTCCTAAACCTGGTCGCCATCAGGTACCTATAAAGCCAGATGGCATAAGGACAAGCAAAAAAAACACATTGAACTAACAGTACAAAAATCTACCTAGACATTTGCATTCTCAAAGTGTTATGAGATCTAAGGCAGACATAGTAAATCTAAGAACACATCAATAGAACATCAAAACATAAAAGATAAGAGAGTGTATAGAATCTATCAGAACATACAGTATAGACTGAGAGAACATGGGAAAAACATAACAAATATTCAAGGCACAAAATTGGGCCATACTCACGAAACCTCTGGATAAACAGAGTCCAGGCAAAAAATTCACAATTGAAAGGGGAGAAACAACATCCCATAACCAGAAAGAAGGCATATGGGAAACATTATAGGAATTCCGGTAAATAGAATACTAATTAGAAAAGTCCCTGTATAGGCCAGCTAAAGCCAGGTACTTGGGATTAACAAAACAGAGCAGACCAAAAGAAGTTCTTGTCACTCGACTATCAGATGGTCGCCTACGATGCTTGGGACTCTTTGCCGAGTGCTCAACAACTTGCCATCTGTCGTTGTTCATCTGACATGGGGTGGAATCAGGCTTGATGTGTAAATCATTCCAATCTGGGAGCTGGGGATGAGTAATCCCTAAAGCATCACAGGAGGAAGGCAAATTCAAAGGATCTTTAAGGACGAGCTATATCCCCTGGAGCATTACCTGTAGGCTGAAAGGAAAGCCCTATCTATATCGCAAGTTGAGATTACGTAATTCCACCATAAGAGGCCTGAGGGCTCTGTGGCTCTGGAGTGTAGACCATGACAGTTCTTGGAAAATTTGGATCCTCTGGACATCTATCTCGATGGAGTCTTGGTTACGGACCTTGCGTACAATCTCCTCCTTCTGTATAAAATAATGTAGGCAACATATAATGTCTCTAGGATGGTCAACTGCTACACTATGAGGCCTTAACGCCCTGTGAGCCCTATCAAAGGCAATGTAAGATTCTGGGTCCCTACCCAGGATGTCATTCTGGTGAGATAGTCAGTCAGGCTATTCACAAGGATATTCTCTGATATGCTTCAAATCCTAAGATTGTTGCTTCTGCCTCTGTTGTCCAACTGCTGAGACATGGCAGTGATCAAAGAGGGCTGATGGACCACCACCTCTCGCAGACCATTATAAGCATCCAATGAGGTGTCCCGAAAATCCGCACATTGAGAGACCCTCTCACATAGGTGTGAAATGTCCACTTTGATCTAGTTCTGAACAAATAGTGTCTTGAAGACTATGTTCTAGGGAAATAAAGTCTTGATGGGTAGGCATAGAGTGCAAGAGTATTTGTGAAAGATTACCCCATCAGAAGTCTGGATGGGCTGAGAGGAAGCAGCAGGAGGATCAGATTCAGCTGAGGGTTCATGAATTGATTGAAGGCAAGGAGCAAGAGTTATCACAGAGCAGTGACTGAACCGTCAGCTTAAGGAATTGTCGCATAGCTGATAAGGAAGGAGTGATACTTGTATTTTTAAGTTTATATCTAACGTGCTGATGTACAGATGTGTCCTCATACACCTTTCCTTTTCATTTGGCACAAGATGCCATCACAGCTAAGATGCACCATGATGAGTAGCAATTAGATAGATCCCAAATTTTTTTTCCTGCAAAAGTATTTATATAAAGTATCAGATTAAAGTAGCAAATTTTAAGAAAAATCACAAGGCGTGGATAAACACAGATTCAAAGGCATGACAAATTTGACCACACGGATCGATCTTAGGAAAGGTGTATGTGGACAGATCTGTATATTGAGTAGGGAAGTGCAGGCTTGGTTCTACTCGGTTCCGTTCGGTTTTTTTTACCGAACCTTATTGGCTATCCGAAACTCGTGACAGCTGAAACACAATACGATTCGGGAAAAAAAAACGAACGGAACCGAGTAGAACCGAGCCTGCACATCCCTAATATTGAGTGTTATTATTATTATGACTTCACTGGGCATTTATTCTTATGTGTTTTATTACTGCTATGAATATGCATGTACTGATAGAGTACAGAATTTCCTGTTTCTGGTAACAGTGGCCATCTTGGTAGTGGTTATTATATTTTGAATGTCGCTCTGTGTATACTTTATTTAGTAATCTAATAATTATATATATTGGTAAATCGCAGTTTGCACTATAGATTATGGCTATTTGGTTTTAATAAAAGCCTCCCTAAATATGCTTTTTAAGCATAGTAGCCATGTTGGTTGACATATTACCGAATATGTGCTCTGTATATCCAGAAACTGGAAATGCTTGTCTCTAAGTAGCATAATCAATTGATGTAATAGAAAGTGGTATAAATACTATAGGAACTCAATAGCAAGCTGTCTCATTTTCCTGATGAAGTTCTAGTAGATGCAGAGGGACGAAACATGTTGAGGCTGCTCCTGGTTGGGAACCTTATAAATCCTGATGTCCTCTAAGCTCAGATAAGCTCACATTGGACTGATTTATTCTGTGCACATATTTATTGTATGTATTGTATGCTTACTATATATTTTTCATTTGCTTTTTTATATGCACTTTTGATGTGTAGTTTTCCGGGAAATCACTGAAGCTGGAAACAGGTTCTGATATTCATCTATCACAAGTGCTTATACCCAAAGTAAGCTCTTTGGGTTAATATACGGTATGTATGGTCATATTACTTCTAGACTTGAGAAAGAAGTCACTATTGTATTGCACTAGGAGCTGCCCTTTGCCTTTTGTTTTATTACAGAAATTTCACCTACCTGGAATGTAGGATCTGATGTGTGGCAGCTAAAGAAAATACAGAGAGAGCACCTTTGAGAGGAATCTCATATCTTCTTAAAGGAACACTTGTTTATGATTTGTGTTGATTACTAAGTTAAGCACCTTTTTTCGACTATTTTTTATTATATATATATATATATATACACATATATATATATTGTGATATAATCGGGGTAGGGGCCCATAGGGGGTCCCTCTCCAGGGGCAGCCAGGTAACAGCACACCAGTCCAGGGTTTTCGTGCAAGCTGGTCGGAACCAGTTTTATTGTGCAATATACACAACAAAATAAACAAAACATAAAAATAATCCTAGCCCATCTGGGCACTAACTAGACAGGTCTACAAGTAGCAGGGCCTACTGCCTTACCACAAACACAGCACTTTCAAATATCACAGTGTCTCTGAGCAAACCTCAGTGTCTGTTTCTCCCCAGGGTATGTGAGACACTGAATCAAAACCAAACACAGCTTATCTGAGCCACTTCCAGGTGAAACTATGAATCAGCCTGCTCTCAGACTGAAAGGCCCAACACCTGGAATGACCTGTGGATGGAGCCCTCCCTTCTCTTCTCACATCCACACCCCTAGACTTCTGGTCTGTTTGGCATAACAGACTTTTCCTGGGGGTTTTAAAACACATATGATAGGAATCTGGGACTCACATATATGCCATCCCAGACTTCTCCAGTGCTTCTATCACAATATATATACTGTATAATACAATATGGGCGGCATTCCAATGATCTCATGTACAGCATCCCCTGTGCCCTCCGACAAGCTATCCAATGCAAACAGTAATCCATATTGGTGGCTCTCAGGTCAATAAAGATTATGGGAGCAGGTACAGTATAGTCCAACAGTTTGAAGCTTTAATGCTTCATCATCAGAGTCACAAATACATTATAAATACACTTACTTTATACCATCACCTCACCTCGTGCAGACCGTGGTGTCTGGCATCCAGGAGAGAAGGTGCTCCACACTGACGTCATCTCCCGCCGACTATCTCCAAGGTAACTAAATTAGCAAGTGACACATAAATAAGGGAAAATGACATACACTAAAAACACACTTTGAAATATGCTTATCGAGCTTACACTATCGCATATACAGTATATGACCAAGTCTTCCACAACATTGCGCAGGACTACAGCTGCTTATCCCTATACACATGAATCATTCTCATAGATGTTTTCAAGACTTCCACACTTAGCATCACCCTACAAATTATACCAGTGACTTAAATGCTGCACATAACAATATGGGACAGATTGCCAACCTTCATAAAAAACAATGCAGACCTAAATTTTCATTAAGGCCATGTGGTGCCAACGTACTTCGGGGCATATTCAATTAGACGCGAAAAGTCAGAAAGGTTTCGCCTGCCATACCTTTTGCTGACTTTGCATGATTTGGAGGCGGAAACTTTTTGTACGCTGCCCCTCTTTTCACCCTATTCAATTCCAAAGGACACGAAAACGGGACCCAGCAAAATGCAAACAGGTGAAAAGTGCAGTCAGATTTAGGGAAATCAGCCTGACACCCCCCAAAAGATGCACTAACATTAGGGATCAATGTAGATGACCCCGAATAGCCCCACTGAAGTCATTTGGGGTACTTAAATGCTCTCAATAGCTGCTAATTAGTGTTTTTGCACAAGTGGTGAAGAATAGCATTTAGCTGGGTTTTTTTTTTAGAAAATAACTAGTCCCGGCAAATTTGGGGTACATGAAAATGGGTGCAAGCATGGTTAAAAATCGCAAAAGTGGTTTTAAAAAAGCGTAAAAAAATGCACCTTCAGCTTGCACCTGCAATCAAAAAAACACCTCCCCCATACTTGCAGACCCCCCAAAAGCTTATTTTGCTAGTTTTTCAGTTCGTACCCAAACTTTGTTTTATTTTTGCCCCCTTTTTCAATGTCATTTTTTGGGGAGTTCTTCAAAATTTTTTAGGATTTTTTGGATGCAGGTAACCTTTGGGGACATGTCCCAAGGGTGCAGGGTGGTTTCCAAACCTTTGCAACCCAAAACCGCAAATCTGCACTTTTTCCTCCTGGTGTCATAGGCCAATCTTTTTCGCCTATACCAATGCATTGACTTTCCGCGTAGGCGAAAAGTCTTTGGAATTCAATACGGGGATTAGGTTTTACCTGGCAACATGACGTCATCGGCAAAACTTTATCACCGAAAATGGCTTATCGCGGCTAATTGAATATGCCCTTTAAGGTGCATACACACTAGACGATATGCTCCCTGAGCGATATCGTCTAGTGTGTCCCCGGCAGGCTGTGCTCAATGTCGTTCATGACATTGAGCACAGCCGCTGAACGATATCATTAGCGATATCGTTCAGCGCCGGGCTCTCTCACCCATTCCCTGACATGCAGCAACCTGACGAGGTCGTCAGGTTGGCCTGCATGTCAGCCCGATGAACGAGGATGACGAACGACCCGCGGGAACGCTCGTCGTCGTCATCGGTCATCTTTTTTGTGTTAAAAATGGACGATAAAGTGGACGACTGAACGATAACGATATCGTTATCGTTCAGTCGTCCACTTTAATCGCCCAGTGTGTACGCACCATTATGGTGGGTACACACTACACGATATGCTCCCTGAGCGATATCGTGTAGTGTTGTCCCCAGCAGGCTGTGCTCAATGTCGTTCATGACATTGAGCACAGCCGCTGAACGATATCATTAACGATATCGTTCAGCGCCGGGCTCTCTCCCCCATTCCCTGACATGCAGCAACCTGACGAGATCGTCAGGTTGGCCTGCATGTCAGCCCGATGAACGATAATGACGAACGACCTGCAGGAACGCGCGTCGTCGTTATCGTTCATCTTTTTGGGGTTAACGTTCAGTCGTCCACTTTATCGCCCAGTGTGTACGCACCTTAAGTCTAAATATCCAGCGAGATTCGCATTGAAGCAGCTTAAGTGACCTATTGCCTCCTCTGGTAGATTTAGGTTTATGGTCAATAATTATGTATTTTAGGGCTACCAAGCTACGTCCCTGCTGCTGAAAATGATGTGCCACCAGTTGTTCACTCCTGCCTGAACTAATTGCAGCTCTGATGGCTGACCGGTGGAGTGCCCTCAAGGTCCTGTCGGTTTTTCCAACATAGCTTAATCCACTTCGACAGGTTATTAAATATACAATGAGTCTCGTTGTACAATTTACTCCATGGCGAATAACAAATCTCCTGCCGCTATAGGGGTGGCAAAAAAGTTATTGCCCACCATAAGATACCAGCATGTGAGACATCTGAAACATCCATTTTTTTGGTCTAAGGAAATGCTCCATAGTGTTGACTTCAAGATTCGTAACGTCGGTTTTAACAACCCAATCTCTTATATTCTTCCCTTTAGAGTAACAAGGCATAATTGTCATATCATTAAGATTTAATTCAGGGTCCGAAGTTAAGGCCCCCATACACGGGGCAATTTGAATCTGATCTGATCTCTCATATGATTCTCTTGAAAATTCTTCCCTTGACATTCTGTACGATTTGTATTTAGAAGTGGTGCGATGCTACAAACGACCATACAATCCGATGTTTCTTAAACGATTGTTAATCATTTACGATCAATCGTATGCAGCAAATACACACACGATGCATCTGTTGGAATGTCAAAAGGGGAGGGCTTATCTAGGGGGTATAAAAGGCAGCATCTATTTTAAATATGTGCACACTCTGGCCCTGATTCAGAGCCGCTCACTCTGAATCAGGGTCGTCCTTCCTGATTTTAGAGCGGCCTCCTGGCCGCTCACATAGCTGTGGGTTACCACCCACAGCTATAGCGGGCAGCCAAAAAGATGGTCACGATGGTCAAGACCATCGCGACCATCGGGCTTGCAAGGAGAGCCTTGTGGTAGGGTCTCGTCTGCCGCAAGCACTGGAGTGCTTTTGGGAACGCCTCCATCTGGCCAGCCACGCCCCCGGCACGCCAACCAAAGGGGGCGTGCTGTCACTGACCTTCGACATCATGCCCCCTTTGTAGCAAGACCCATAGCGACGGCTTGCCCGTCGCTATCCGGGTCTCGCACATGCGCACAAGGGAGCCGGGTCCGTCGTGCGCATGCACACTGGCCCAACATCGACCCGCTTGCGAGCGCTCAGCGCTCTGAATCAGGCCCTCTGCTCAGTGAGTAGTGAGGCTTAGTTTTATACCCTGCTGAATGTTGTACCTTGCTAGTGTGTTTTGCTTTGTTTTAAGGCTTGCCTTTTACAAAGTGTGTGTATTCTTCTTTCTGTTGGATTCCTATCACCATAAGCTTCTGCTGTCCTGTTGCTATCTGAGGCTGAAAGGTGTAGGGCCTGAGGAGAGGAGGAGGATGCATTCTTGCTGGACCAAGGAGTGGCTGACAAGGAGGGAGAGTGGCTCCCATATGCCCCTGCTGATGGAGATTAGGGAGAACAACCCGGATGATTATCACAACTACATGCGGATGGATGACGCCACATTCCAGGAGTTGCTGCGTCTGGTGACCCCCTATATCCAGAGGCAGGACACCAACATGAGGATGGCCATTCCAGCTGAGGAGAGGCTGATTGTGATACTGAGGTACCTGGCTACAGGGAGGTCGTTTGAAGACCTGAAGTTTGGGACCCTCATTTCCCCCCAGGCGTTGGGGCGTATCATCCTGGAGACCTATGATGTCATTTTCAATGTCCTGAAGTTCCACTACTTCAAAGTAAGTAAAACATTGCACATTTGTTTCTTGTGAAATAATTTTTTATCTTTTTTATTTTTTAAAACACAATGGGGTTTAGTAAAACAACCAACATGGCTGTATATATATATTTATAGTGTTTGTGGGTACATAAATTCCAAACCAACATGGCTAATTTATTTTGTGTACCAAACCAACATATATTTACCATATAAAAAGTCGTATGTCCACAAGTAAAAAACTGGCTGATAGTTAAAATGGTAAAACCTTCAGCAACTTTATGTCAAAAAAAGCACTGAAAACAAACTCCCCCAGTTTTATGTCTCCCAATAGTTAATCAGCTGCATAGTATACGGCGTATCAGATGCAGGGATGAACAGGCCATGTGGCACATGGCACAAGTCGAGATTGAGGCCCCGGCATGCAACAATCTGGGGCCTTGTGCCATGTGCTTCAGGACCCTGTCCAACCTGCATCATCAACACCGTATACCACGCAGCACCTATTGGGAGACATAAAACTGGCTGATAGTTGAACATAATGTAAAATGTAAAATTTGCTAACGGAGGTGGGTCCTCATCCTCTGCTAACATGGCACTATACACCACTTCAGAGGATGTGGAGAGATTGGTTGATTGTGGAGTAGGATAACTGGGATAGGGTGGTGTGGCCTAGTAGGATGTGGATGGGCCATAGTTAAATGGCTGTAGTGTTGTCTGGGGGACAGGGTCATCCGTGAGCCTAGTAGTGGTTGCTAGCTTATTCATTCGCCCCCGGATAACTGTATCATAACTCAGGCATTGGGCATATATCTGCTGGATTTCTTCCATTTCCCGGAGCGTGCTAGCTATGTGCGTGCCCAGGTGATCAAACATGACGTGTGGTTTGTTTAAAGCCTGCCTGACCTTATTCAGTAGTTCATCCAGTTGTTCCTGGTTTCTACGCTGGTATCTCCGGTGTTTAGGTGCAGGTTGTGGTATTTCTGGCATGCTTTGGGCGGCAATTTGCGGGCTGACCACTAAATCCAGGTTAGGTGTTAAAGGCTGTAGGAGGAGAGAGATAATTGTATAATGAACATGTTTTTCAAAGGTTTAAGTTTCTAAATTTTTTAATTCTAGTTCTCAACAATGGTGGAGGAGTGGCAGACCATTGCTAAGTAGTTTGAACAGAGATGGAACTTCCCAAACTGCGGTGGAGCAAGATGTCTGGATTACCCCACCTGCCCACAGCATCCTTTTATTATAATTATAAAGAATTTAACAGCATAGTGCTCATGACGGTGGTTAACACCAATTATAAATTTATTTTATGGATGTGGGCAAAAATAGCAATGCTTTGGATGGGGGTTCTTTTAAGCAAACACTCTTCTATGAGAGACTAAGCTCCAACTGCCTGAATTTACCATCTGTAACGGAAACAAAGCACGGCCTAAACTTTGTTTTTGTGGCTGATGAGGCTTTTGCTCTACATGAGCATTTGCTGAAGCCATATGCTCAACGAGGGCTAACAAAAGAGAAGCGCATTTTTAATTACAGACTATCCAGGTCTCACTGAATAGTGGAGAACACATTCGGGATTCCATGCAACTGGGTCCGGGTGTTCCATACCTCTATTAATTTACGTATGGACAAAATAGATTCTGTTGTTTTGGCCTGCTGTGTCCTCCATAATTTCATATGGAAAAACAGTTCTACCCAGAGGACATCAGACACGGCTACTTCAATGGAGTGGAGGCAGTATCCGCTAATGGACTATAGTGGACATGTGAAAAATTTAATTATACTTACGATTTCAAATGAGGACTCTTGTTCTGCATCTGAGTTCTCCACTCTAGGGTCCTCTGTATTCACCGCCATTAGGGCCTGTGAAGGTCGCTGCGGCTCCTGCTCATGCAGGAATTTCAGCAGGCCAAAGTACCACAACGTACTAGAATAGGTGTCAGCTGCCCCTGCTCTGGATGCCTGGGACTCTTCCTGCTTCCTTTTCTCCTTCACGTATACAGTACAGAGATTTTGTATTTTATTTTTGACCCACACCACTGTGACATCATCATCAGGATGAAAGGTCTTGCTAAATGCAATTAGCTCCTGGATTGCAGCATTGCATTTAATTTTATTGCGGTAGTGCTGACTTTTCAATCACCACAAACTCTCATGGCCTTGGAACATTTCGATGAACCCTGTCACAAATTGCCTTTCTCTGGCACTTGTCATTCCTGTTGGGGAAATATTGAAAAAGTTAAATTTTTGAAGGTTTTTAAGTTGAACATTTGTAAATAATTATTTTTAAACAGTTATTACCGTTTGACGCAATAAATGCAGTTTGTTTTTTGGTGTGTAATGGTGCATACACACGGTCAGATTTTTCCTTCAGATCTGAACGATAACGATTTAAAAATCGTTCAGCCGTTCATATCTGAAGGAAAATCTGACATATCTGACATGCCTGAACGCTGGACGATGAACGATGTGCATTCCCATTTGTCAGATAACAATATCTGACATCTGATGTGTTTGCAGTCAGACTTGGACGATTCCATTCATTTTAATGCAGTCAAAAATCGTTCAATCGTTCAAATCGTTCAAAACTTTGGTAAAATCGTTCAAATCGTTCAATCGTTCATCTGACAAATCTGACCGTGTGTATGCTCCATAATATTTAGCTGAAACTGTGAATTTAAGCTTGGGTAAGCATTGGTGGCACAGGGGTTGAAACTCATTGGTGGGCAAGGGTATGCATTAGTGGGGCAGGGGTTAATACACTCTGGGGGGCCAGGGGTATGCATTGGTGGCACAGGGGTTAAAACTCATTGGTGGGCCAGGGGTATGCATTGGTGGGGTAGGGGTTAAAACTCATTGGTGGGCCAGGGGTATGCATTGGTGGTTCAGGGTGTACAGGCGATACTCACTTTTTAAAGGCACACTCCGCTAATAGACAATGCTGCTTCTCTTCACTTCTCCCATCGTCTGCCACAAAATGGAGGAGGGGAGTGTCCAGGGACATCATACATCGTACAATGCATCATACTGCTGCCAAAGTGCATACGATGTGTGTCATATCTTACACGATGGGTCGCAATCTTTCTGCAAAACCATCTGATCTTCGATACCGAACCACGACGCCGGGGACGTGCATTGCATCGTAATCGTGTATGAAAACACAAATTTTCAACAGATTGATCTTTACGATCAGTCAAAAATGGCCAGTTCATGTGAAAAATCGCCCCGTGTATGGGGGCCTTTACAATGGCCAATATTTTTTTAGTTTTAAGCCTAATGTTATAACTTGAAACATGATAATGATTGACCTACGGGATCTTTCTTGTCCTCTCGTCCTTCCTTTTACTGGGTTGTAGTAGTTGCTCATGTGGAATTGCAAGTCCCCTTCTTTAGCCTGATATAAATTGTTTCTATCATATAGAAATTATGATTACCAAATTTAACAGAGGTTGACAGAGGTTATGATAGAAACAATTTATATCAGGCTAAGGCAAGAGCACTTGCAATTCCACGTGAACAACCCAGTAAAAGGAAGGACGAGAGGACAAGAAAGATCCTGTGGCTCAATCATTATTATGTTTCAGTAATAATATTAGGCTTAAAACTAAAATATGATGGCCCATTGTAACTTTGGACCCTGAATTAAATCTAAATTATATGGCTGTTATGCCTTGTTACTCTAAAGGGAAAAATATAAGAGATTGGGTTTTAAAAACCGACGTTACATACCTTGCAGTCAACACTATGGAGCATTTCCTTAGAGCAAAAAATGGATGTTTCAGATGTCTAAACTGTCTCACATGTCAGTATCTTATGGTGGATAATAGCTTTTGCCATCCCTATAGTGGCAGGAGATTTGTTATTCGCCATAGAGTAAATTGTACAATGAGACTCATTGTATATTTAATTACCTGTTCATGTGGATTAGGCTATGTTGGAAAAACTGACAGGACTTTGAGGAAACGGATGGCGCTCCACCGGTCGGCCATCAGAGCTGCAAGTAGTTCAGGTGGCAGTGACCAACCGGTGGCGCATAATTTTCAGCAGCAGGGACATAGCTTGGTAGCCCTAAAATACATAATTATTGACCATAAACCTAAATCTCCCAGAGGAGGCAATAGGCAATAGCTGCTTCAATGCGAATCTCGCTGGATATTTAGACTAAATACGTTGGCACCACATGGCCTTAATGAATATTTAGGTCTACATTCTATCGCTAATTTATAATAGCTCAACTGTCTATTGGATCAGCCAGTTTTTCTATATACATATAAATATAATATACTACAATAATATTACATTTATGTGGTCAAGCAATACTGTTAAAAGTTTTGTCATTATGTAATCTAACAATTATCTTATTCTTTTCTTTGATAGCATTTAAATTGTATGTGGAAGTTTGTTTTATAGAAGTTTTGTAAAGCAAGTTCCAAGCTAATATGAATAACAAAACCATGATGAAGGAAATGAAACCTACAGTAGCTTAACTTAACTCCTATGAAGTATGAAGCAGGATGGCTTTTTTATCAAATGATGTTCCTCATCTGTCCTATTTTAATCATAAACCTCCCTGTTGTTTTAAAAAATGAAAAGTATGTTTTTCCACTAGTGTTCATTAACAAGAGGGTTTAGAAATTCCCAATGTATTAAGTACTTAAGGATCAACCAAAGCTGAAAACACATAAAATGCCAACAAACATATCCAGCACTGTCACCACCTGTAGGGGAGAAAATTTTAAAGTTAATTAAACTGAAAAATACATTTACAAATACCAACAGTTCTAGATTAAAGCAAACATTTTAGGACAATCTGGATTTGAGCATCTGGTAAATTACTGCCTATAGAAATAGGTGTAGGAAAAAAAATTCTGGGAAAAAAAAATACATATATCTGCTTTTATTAATATTAATAAAAAACATGGATAAGTTTTCACCACTGTTGGCGAAAAAAAGTGCAGCATTGGGGTTTAGGGGTGCAGAATAAAAAAAATAGCCTGCAGCCTTTGGAATGTCCCCTTAATGTAATCTGTGTAAAAAAAAATAAAAAAAAATCCTTAGAAATGTTGGGGGACAAACTTTAAAACTAGCTAAATTGATTCAGGGGGGTCCCCAAGTATGCAGCAGGTGTTTTCTAGAATGCGGGTGGTAGCGGCAGGTGGATTTTTAAAGAATTTTTAAAAATTACTTTAGAGACTTAAAAATATGCTTGCATCCATTTTTATGTACCCCAAATTTGATGGGACTAGTTATTTAAAAAAAAAAAAATCTAAGTGCTATTCTTCATCACTTCTTCTAAAGCCGCATTTATGCACCTGCTGCAGCTATTAAAAAACCCCAACTTCCTTTAGCAGGCCAAATCGGGGGTACCCATAGTGGTCAGGACATCTTTTGGGGGGTGACAGCATGATTTCCCCAAAAACTGACAGGACTTTGATACTTACCTTTCCGCCAGGTCCCATTTTCGCCAGATCCTAATTCAATACGGGGATAAGCGGGCATGCACCCGATACTTTATCCCTGAAAAAACGGCGATGATGGCTAAAAGTCCGACCTCTGACTTTTCACCTCAAATTTAATATGGCCCTTAGTGTACAAGGTATTTAATATTTTAGTTGCAAAGGAATCTTTACAAAGTCACTAATTAGGAATAACGTTGCATGGTGCAAGGCATGGTATGGGTCGCTAATATAGGACCTCTATATTTTGCCTTTTTACCCAGAATGCATATTTTTTCCTGAATATTGCATCTTAATTCGCTTATAGAATACTAGGTTCTTAGGATTAATATGTTTGTAACAAAAGAATTGGTATAAAGTCACAGATTAACATGCATATTTTAAGAAAAAGTCTGTGGCACACCAGACGGGACTAATTGATGTGATTTGAAGATAGGTGTATGTGGACACATCTGTAGTGTTACCAGGAACCTGAATATGACTTTGTGGCTATCAGTAAATTAAGCTGGGTACACACGTAAAGATTTTCTATCCAACCATCCAATTAGTTTATTGGGTGGAATGAAAATCTGGTAACGTGTGGGAGTAACTGATGATCAGCAATTTGCTCCTAAATGCCAGAAAACAGATGAAAATGGTCGGTCAGACAAGTTTGTTAAATGTTTGATCTAAACAATTTGTTCAAACAACAGTTTATGTCCATTTTCCGGCGTTTGGGAGCAAATTGCTGATTGTCATTTGCTTTCAGACCTTACCAGATTTTCATTCCAACCAATCAACTAGTTGGATGGTTGGACAGAAAATCTTTACGTGTATACCCAGCCTTAGAGCCTTATTCAATTTGAGCTGACCCGCAATACTTTTCCACCTCCCGGACTTTTCACCTACATCGCGTTTTTTGCTTGCGGAAAGTATCGCGTGCGTGCCCGCGTATCCCCGTATTCAATTTGAAAGTACGCAAAAACAGGACCCGGCGAAACTTAAACAAGCGGAAAGTCCTGGTAGATTGGGCAAATTAGCCTGACACCCCCCAAAAGATGCTCTGACATAGGGGTTAGCTATGGTTACCCCCGATTTGGCTTGCTGAAGGTATTTGTTGTTTTTAAACGGGCTGAATAGCTGCTAAAAAGCATTTTTGTATAAGTGGTGCAGAATAGTATTTAGGAGGTTCTTTTGCAGAAAATAACTTATCCCAGCAAATTTGTTGGTCTTGAAAATGGGGGCCAGCATATTTTAAAGTTGCTAAAGTTAAGTTTAAAAAATCATGAAAAATCCACCTGCCGCAAGTCCCTGCAATGAAAAAAACACATTGGGCATACTTGGAGACTCCCCTAGAGTCTAGTTCGCTAGTTTTTAACTTTGTCCACCAACATTTATTTTTTTCGCCCCCAAAATAAAAGTAATTTTTTGGGGTGTTTTTAAGTGTTTTTTTTATTTTGATGCAGTTTACCTTTTGGGGGACTGTCTGAAGGGTGCACTGGGGTTCCCACAACGTTGCACTCCAAAACCCCAATTTCGCACTTTTTTCTGCCTGCTATTCATAGGCGAAACTTTTCCGCCTATTACATTGCATTGACTTTCAGCCTAGGCAGAAAGTCTTTGAATACGGCGATACTTTTCCACCTGGCGAAATGACGTCATCAAACTTTTTCGCCGATTCCGGCTTTTTGCTTCAAATTGAATACTGCCACCATTTTTGCATGACATTTATTTAAATCCTGGCAGGTGTACAGACTGAGGCATAGTCCTGTGGGCATTGTAAAATATGCAAGGGTTTTCACGATGACACAAATGTTAAAAAAGTTTATGTGTGCTTATGAAATAGTTGATGTGAGTGTATCTGATGTATGCCTGATGTAAGCATGGTGGAGCTCAGGATGCTCCTTGAAATAATTCCAACTCAGCATATGAGTGTAAATATGCTATTTATATTGAAGAATTAAAAAAGGCATCCTGCTCAGCATCAGCTCTTAAGTGGTTAATGGAGGTAGCACATTTGTTTTTAGAATTATCACTTCATTGATACAGGTGTTGTAGCTGATTATATTGTTATTGAATGAGTCAATTTTCTTGTCTTTATTACTTCTTGTTTAAGAAATGACTATAGTCCATCATCTGTGACAGTGTAACTGTGCACTGCAGACGTCTTTAGAAATGGCAAGTTTTTAACTGTTCGTTGCTATATTAGCTTAACTCTGATACTCATTTGCTGCTAATTACCAGTAAAGGACGAGCTGTGATGTCTATGCAATGTCATATACTAGAGCAGGTTAAGGGCTATATTCAATTTGAGGCAAAAAGTCAGTTTCAATTTCAAAGACTTTTCGCCTAGGCGGAAAGTCAATGCAATGGACCTGGCGGAAAAGTTTCACCTATGAATAGCAGGCGGAAAAAATTGCAGAATTGGGGCTTTTGGGGTGCAATGTTGTGGGAACCCCCGTGCAGCCTTAAAACAGTCCCCCAAAAGTAAACTGCATCATTTTTTTTTTTTAAAGACTAAAGATCACCCCAGAAAATTACTTTCATTTTGGGGGCGAAAAAAAATCAAGGTTGGGGGACAAAGTTAAAAACTAGCGAAATAGACTCCCCAAATATGCCCCAGGTGTTTTTTTGATTGCAGGTGCTTGCTGCAGGTGGATTTATCATGATTTTTAAACTTTACTTTAGCAACTTTAAAATATGCTAGCACCCATTTTCAGGTACCCAAAATTTGCTGGGACTAGTTATTTTTTTCACACAAAAAAACCCTAAAATCTATTCTTCACCCCTTATGTAAATACTCAAAACAGCACCTATTGAGACTATTTAAATACACTACATACCTTCAGCATCCCAATTCGGGGGTATCCATAGTGATCTCCCATGTCAGTGCATCTTTTGGGGGGTGTTAGGCTGATTACCCCATTTTGGAGAGCACTTTCTGCCTGTTCAAGTTTCGCCGGGTGCCGTTTTCGCGTACTTTCAAATTGAATACTGGGGAATCGCGGGGACACACGAGAAAAGTTTCCGCACCCAAAACACGCGATATAGGCGAAAAGTCCATCAGGTGCAAAAGTATCGCAGGTGCGAAACTAATACCCCTTTTACACCGGAGCTAAAACCCGGGTTTTTGAAGGGTTAACCCGGGCAACTCCCTGGTGTAAAAGGGGATAGGGTTGGATCACCAGGTCGAGTGACCCGGCAATCCAACCCAGGTAACTAGCAGGGTTTAACACGGGCGTAGCCCGTGAAACCCTGCTATGAGAACAGCGCACTCCGGGTCACGATGACCTGGAGTGCGCTGCTAGCCGGCCGATTGGTCCGGCTTCAGTGGCGCTTGGAGATGACGTCATCTCCAAGCGTCCACTTTCACTCCGCAAAAGCCGGGTCTATGCAGACCCGACTGCAGTGTGAGCGGCGCTGACTCGGGAATATCCCGAGTCAGCGCCGGCAAAATTCCGGGTCTGATCTGGATAGGAACTTTGGGCCTGATTCAGAGCCGTTCGCTATTTGCAGTGGTTCGTTCAAAAACAAGGGGTGGCTATTCAAATGATCCCTTCGCAAATTGCAGTCTGTTCCCACCTCTAAGTCTGAACGAGCGCGCAAAACATACGCTCGTTTATTTGATAAAAACGCCCCCTGGCCGCTCGCACCATACGTCATGTCTGCTATTTATTAGATTAATCGAGTACATCGTACAGCGTATGAACTGCTCGCTATTCTTGTGGTTGGTTTTTGCTACCACAATTTTGCGAGCAGTTCTGGCTATAAAATAACCCAGTGACGTGGTCAATGACGCTGCTGTTTTAAATATGCACACCCATAAAACGCCCGTTTTGACCTTTAAGCACGCCTGCGATCGGATCTCCACTCCCCGTTTTCAAGCACCTTCCCTTATTACCACCCACATACACCTCTTTCTGTCACTCAAATTAGCAGGCATTCGCTATTTTGCGAGCACATGAATTTCGGCTGCACTGACTGGTTCGCACATGCGTATAACGATCCGTACGCATGCGCAGTTGGGCAAACATCGCTCAGAGCGAACGAGCTGCCGCTTACGAGTGGCTCTGAATCAGGCCCTTTGTTCCAACTCCGGATCAGACCCGGAATTTAGGTGTAAAAGGGGTATTATTGAATACAGGCCTTAGCTGCATACACACATAAAGATTTTCTGTCCAACCATCCAACTAGTTTATTGGTTGGAATGAAAATCTGATAACGTATGGCAGTAACTAATGATTAGCAATTTGCTCCTAAATGCCAGAAAACAGATGAAAATGGTAGTTCAGACAAGTTTGTTAAATGTTTGATCTAAACAGTTTGTTCAAACAACAGTTTATGTCAATTTTCCGGCATTTGGGAGCAAATTGCTGATTGTCATTTGCTTTCATACAGTACCAGATTTTCATTCCAACCAATCAATCTTTACATGTGTACCCAGCTTTACTCTTGTACCTATATGAAGATATGTAGGATAAGAGAATAGAAGATTAAATCTACTACTGTATGTGCAATATAATTATACAATACAAAATTCAAATCTCGGCTAAATATTACATGTTCAGCCATACAATGTACAGTATGGATAAAGAGGAATAAAAAGACAATTTTACAATTTTATTTGCAAATGACATTCTATCAGCTATACAGGTGCCTTTAACCATTAGCTAACTACAAAAATTACACAAAACACATTAATGGTTACTAATCACTGTAAACACAGCTGAACTTCCGGTTCTGGTGGAATGCAAACCGGAAGTTCAGCGGCATTTACAGCGATTAGTACACTTGCATTATGTTGGTGGATTCTTTATGGGTTATGCAGTGGAAGGCTGATCCCAAGTTTATAGTAATAGGTAACCAATGCTGGAGTGGTCTTTATGTGACCCTCGGGGATGATATAGTGTTATAGATTTGATTTATTGTTTAATGAGGGACGGAGCTTATTGACACAGTGTGGGTTTATAGTGGAGTTACATGGCAACACATGACATACTGCTGTCTCCTATGGTGTGTGGGTATCATCCTGATGAAGGCTGCTGAACGTAGCCAAAACATCGACATGTTAACCCTGTTCTATATTCCTTTCGGGAGTAAATAAAGCAATTTTTACAGCTTTATGAAGCCCTGGTGAGTGCACTCATTTGAATGAATTTTTGATTTTATATATATATATATATATATATATATATTGTGAATACCAGGCTCAAACACAGACATCTTCTGTAATCTCACATGCAACATTTTCTCATCCACAGTCTATATGTGTAAAAAAAGCAAATCAGTGCATAAAATTAAAAAGAATACTAAGGCTGTAGAACAAACTGTGTGTTCACAAACTTCACAGGAGAGTCTAAGGTTATCCACGAGATCTATGTGTTAGTCTCACATTTCTCATTCTGACACCGTAATCCCAAAGAAGCCTCCACCCTTTCTGAACCGTCAGCAAATATAATTAGTAGTAAAAGTAATAATGATGACATAGAAATTGAGGATGCTACAGTTGAAATGCAACAGGCTGAGAAGGTTATTTGTGTATCTCAGCATGATTATGAATGTGTTGGACAAGAAGTAGTTGATAAAATTCAGGATGAGGATGTTGTTTGTGTAAGTAAGTCATAATTTGTGAGTAGGGCGTGCACTCTGGAATGGGGCTTATGGATTGATAGGATCAGAAGCAGCTTAGTATATATGAGGTCAACTTCACTTCAAGTAAAGAAACAGTTGATGGAAGAAATACTCAGTGCTCACCATTATGTGATATGTGTGCGCTGTGGGTCTATATAAATACAATATGTACCTTCAATAATCTCCACTTGAGCTTGTTTGAAAAGTATTTGAGCTGACAATATTATATTCACAGACACTTTGCATGTCTGGTATGTGTTTGTTAAGGTTTCCACAAAACAGGCAGTATAACAAAGATGTAGAGGTAAAAAACTATTTTTTGATTAAATGGATGGACAAATTGTACAATATAATTTGCATGTGAAAAGGCTATAAAAACATACAGAATTGTCTCAGTATGAGGTGCTTTGTCAATGCAGATTCCAATCTAGCAGTGTCACAGTAAAGATATTGCAAATGCAACTTAGACAAAAACAGACAAACAAGCAAATATCAGACAAGTACAGGGGTGAAAAGGTGGGTTAGTTCTGGTATTCTGTAGATCTAGCACTGAGGAGTGCAGGAAATGGGGAGGCTTCAAGAAACCATGACGTATAGAAAATACAGGACTGGCAGGCTATAGACACTGGGAATCATGGACCAGAGCAATGCAAGGATACTAGAATTTAAACAGGAACCAAGCCACCAGGCAGCCTCTCACCTAATGGTCCGACGACCAATCAGGCCAGAGAACTATTCCAGTGACAAGAAGAACCTGAACTCAAAACAGTATAGTACTGACAGTCTGGACCTGGGAATCAAGCCAGGAATTGGTCTTACTGTATGTAACCAGGGAAGAACTAATGAAGATATATATACCTGGTACAGCTCTGACACAAGACCTGGACCATAATCTAGAAGGGGAACTCAAGATGGAGAGATACTTTAATCACGCACAGTACTGAAAACCTTGATGCTAAAAGACTGTGAACCGATCATACCCTACAGACCTGGAACCCCAACGCTGACTGTCAGCCCTAGATGAGAGAACACAGTACAGGATAACCAAAATAGTCAAGCTAGATTATGCAGTAAACCACTGTAGCCACAGAGTGTAGTGATACTTGCAACACAGTCCAGATGATACCTGCACCACCCACACCAGTGATAAGATGTGTGGCAACAGCAGATGGTATGCACTGCAGGTACACTGGCAGAACTGGAGTTGGAGTTGGAAGCGGTCAGGTGCAGCATGGGAAATGCATCACTGATAGATGGTATACAGTGGTAGATGGAATGTAGACAATGATGATTGGAATGCAGACAACAGCAAGCAGTTTGTGTGTGGCCTGGAAGCTGTGGCACTGAGATGGTAAACAGCGGCATGGGAAACAGTCCCAATGTTTATCTGTATGCGGCATGGAAGCTGCAGTGCTGAGAGGCAAACAGAGATGGTGCAAGTGGGTAATGGTTGACTTTCAGCAAGGAGAGTGTGCACAGGAGAAAGCTCTGGAAACATAGGAGACACATGAGTCTGAAATGATCCTCAGGAAGGAACACAGTTGTTTAGGCAATGAGTCTTCCCTAGGCCTGGAAATATATAGGGAGTGGTAACAGGTAATTGGTCAGGCTAATTAGGTGAGCGGTAATCACTGGGATAGTCTGTTGGAGGTTTTAGACACAGCAATGAATGTTTAACCCTGTATGGGTGGCTAAGACCATGATTCGTGACAGCACCCCCTCCTTTACGAGAGATCACCAACCACTTAGATTGGGACTTAGCCGGATACTTGCGATGAAATTTACTGATGAGATTAGGAGCATAAATGTCTGAAGCTTTGAACCAAGATCTCTTTTCAGGACCAAAGTATTCGACAATTCTCAGATATTTGGCATTGTGTGAGAGAAAATTTATTCAAACCTTCTAATTCCAATGGCATAATTCTGTTCTGCTGGGAGGAATTTCTGAGAAAAGAGGGCCTGATTCAGACCCGGTCGCTAAATGCATATGCTCGCACTGAGCGTATGCAAATTACCAAATTGACATCATGGGATGCGATCGCTCACCAAGACATAAACACACCCACTTTGGCTGTGCGAGCGAGTGATCGCTTTGCATATGCAGACACCCCTTAGCGTATGTAGAGACGCCCACTGGCACACGTCATCTCCAGGAAGTGTATTAAACATTGGTACATCGAGGACCATCGGATATGAATACAGTGCTTGTGGTAGCCTTACCCTACCGCAAGCTTTGTGATCATTTCAGTGTAAAAAAAACCAAGTGAGATGTACTATGTACTGTTAATTATGCACACCTCTGAAATGGCGTTGAAACACTCAGGCATGCCTGCATTTGTATCTCCAACCCCCCGTTATTACAGGACAGCCCCTGTTACCACCCATAAATGGCCTCTCCTGTCACTCATTACACTGGGCTGTCTTTGCAGGGCGAGCGAGCAGTATGCGATTGCAGTGAGTAGTTCGCACACGTGCAGAACATCGGGCCGCTTGTGAGCACACGCATATAGTGAAGGGGTCAGAATCCGGCCCAGAGTCCACAGGTGTGCCATAGATCATCATCATACTTTTGTGATAGATCTTCTACAACTCGGACAGAGAAGGCATCAACTTCCAGTAGGAACGGCTGTCAATCTTGGGTTGTCTCAGAATAGGAGATGAAATAAAAACTTGATTGAGTTGTTGAAAGGTTAACTGTGCCTCTCTGGGCCATTTGGCTGGCTTGGTTCCTTTATGGGTGCGACCACTGTGGAATAACCTCAAACACATTTCCGCCAATAATTGGTGAATCCCAGGAAATGCTGAATGGCCCTTAAGGTGGTAGGCTGAGGCCAGTTCAGAGTGGCTTGCACTTTCTCGGGGTCCATGGTGAGTCCAGTGCCAGATATGATGTAGCCAAGGAAGGGAATGGATGTAACCCCAAAGGTGCATTTCTCTCTATTGCAATACAACTGATTTTGTTGAAGTCGCTAAGGATTCTGTCTTTGAACCTTATAAATACCCCTGCCTATACCTTCTAATATCCTCCCTATAAACCTCTAAGGATGACGCTAATTTGCGTACGCAATCATACAGTAAATAAAGACTCCAGACCTAGAACCTGTGGTTCCAAAGCACAAAGTATTATTCAAGTAAAAGTACAGCAGTTACACGCTATGATCCTCATATAATCTTAGCGCAAAGAGATTATACAGACCCAAGTACAATTATACATATGCAGCGCTCTCTGGTCCAGATGTTAGGCATCAGCAAGAAACCCCTCGTCAATCAGCATTCAGCATGAAGACCAGGAACCCAGGGTCAGAGCACACATATTTATACCCCCCAGGAATAAACAACACAATAGAGAAGTTTGTTGCTAATACCATTGGTCCAAAAGGAGAGGGAATATGTTACAAGGCATTTAACAGGTTGGTTCAAATAGACACAATCCAGCCTCTAACAACTGGTGGTCTCTGGTTTCCCGCCACATGCAAATCCTAACAGTTGTTCATATAATGTACATTTTGTTGCCTGAAGTCTCTGCGGTCAATAAGTTGAGAATTCATCTTGCGATTTCTACATCGATATTACTGGAATACTGTTGAGAGAGTACGCATCAGTACAATACCAAACATGGCTTACTTATCACGTATAAAACCTTAGTTACGAAATAACCTTTATTTCCTAGCAATGATAATAAATGTGCATACTCGAATCTTATACCTTAAAGCTTATGGAATATTGTATGTGAATATGTAATGTGTGAGTATGTGGGGTTTGATGTAAAGACGCTAGTTAACTTGGGGCAGATGCATGTGCATGGAGCTAATATTCAGCGTTTTCATACAGGGTCTTATGCATTCGCTAATATGCGACTAGTTAACAGCGCAATTGTGCATATTCGAGCAGGGCCACCTGGAGTGAGAGCAGACGTTATGTCCATGAAGCTTGTCTTCACAGGCTAGTTGTCACATGGCCATTTGCTCTGTTTAGCTAATGCAATCCAATTTTGACATACTGTACAGCCATTTCTGAAATATATCCTTCAGGGGAATTATAATAATACACACACTTTATCCAGAGCACCCAAACTACGTAAAGTCATGAAATGGGCTTTTGATGAATCGCCATAACTTATGGCAATGGTCACAGATGCAATCACATGATGCTAATAGTAATATCGCCACATGTACTAAAGTGTGAGTTTATCTAAAATGGCGTTTAGGCGGCCATTCGCAAAATGTCGTCTTGCGATCTTATTTTCAAGATGGCGTCTTGCAGCCAGTCGCAAGATGGCGTCACTGCGATCCAATTTTAAACTGATCTTGTCTCATCCAATTATCCAGCTTCGACAGTCTACCCTTTGATAGCAAACAACATGCTATCACAATCTGATTTTAAAATATAATTTAGTCTTACATTTATATACTATTTAGTGTTATTATGGGATGGCACAAGGTGGTTCTTAATCCATCAATAATGTGTCTCTGAGTGGGGACATAAAATGACTAATATATGCACACCGCGGATCTTGGAAGATTATGTGAAAGGTGTGGGGATACACCAGTCCTATAAAGGCAGTCTTGAAAGGGAAATTTGATACTTTACATTATCTGAGGTGTTTTAAAATAACATTTCAATAATACATTCTATGCATGTCTAAATATAATACATTAAATAATGGTATTTCTTGTAATGCAGTTCTGTATTTACCTCAGTATTCATACTGACCACCATCATAATTTCGTTCTTTCGTTTTACTCTATTTTTAAATTTTCCACACTTCAACACAATAGGAACACACCGGACACATATGCCAATTATTAAAATGACAATCAGTATAAGGATTAAGAATTTGCCGATGCTGGCGATCACTTCCTGGACCCATTCCCCTAGACCTGAGAACCATTTCACTAGGTTCAGCCATGAAACCCATCCTTCTATCTTCTCTCCTACTACAGCCACTGAAGCATTATGGTTCTTATGAAATTCCCATTTTAGCTGCAGAATTTCATCCATCTTTCGGTCTATCACCTCCTTGGGGTTGCTGGTATCATTGGTGACATAGGTGCAACATTTTACTCCAAATTGGGTGGCCAATGTTACGCAATACCCTCTAGTAACAGCAGTTAAATAATTTAACACTAGCCTGTGTTGCACCAGTTCTTTCTTGTATGCTTGCAATTCTCTCCCTGTATACCTGAATGTGTCATCATACATCTCGGTGATATTATCTATTAATTTAGCAAGTTCCTGAATATATCTAAAATTTAATGTACCCCGAGTGATCCTGGTGGGATCCAATGCAACTAAAACTTGAAAGCCAGTTGTCTCACTAATTAACTGAGTGGCTTTATGTACGTCACCAGGTATCATATTTCATTTGCCTCTGTGTTCATATTGCATGTGAAGATATGGTGATGGTGTGTTTTTATAAATACCAAGCATTTCACCATGTGTAAGGGTCATAATTTCTGGAAGTAGTCTTCCCAAATAACATAACAATTATGGTACTAAGATTGGTCAGACACTCCTTTGATTTGGCATAGCACTCCTCCTCCTGACTCCACTCCATCAGCACTGCCATCAGCTCCCATCTCCTCTATCGGTCCTCCATCACAGAAACTGGGTATCCCCAAACAAACCAAGATGATGGAAACTCTGGAAGAAGAATACAAAAATGAACACAGCAGAGCAATCCCTTGCTGCGACACTGATCTACAGTTTTCTTTTAGCTCAGGTTTCTCACTGTCACCTTTTTAATCCTCCCGGCACAAGCTTGCAATCGACAGGTCCACGTTATCGGCCTTGTCTCCGCCTTGTATCTCCACCAGTTGGTTAACCTCCCTACAGTGAGTGGAATGGACCCACGTATCTTCCCCAGCCACCCTTTGAGAATGTGGTAGTTTGTCAACAACGTCAGATACAGACCTTTCCACCAATCAGTCAAACGACCTGAGCTAAAAAAAATTCGAATCATAACAAATTCCCCAGGTTTGACATCATGACAGTTTGCATTAGACATGTTAGTTAATAACACTTTCAATTTCTGTTATTCTTATTCATCTTCATATCTCAAAGGGGGGACAGATAAAAGAATTGACAGTCTGGAACGATCTTGGTTTTATTACCCATCACCTTACACATGTTCTGGGAAACGTCACCTGTAAAATGAGTCCCACTATCACTTTGAATAATTCTAGGGATATAGTATCTGCATACAGGTTCCTGCAATTAAATCTTGTTATTAATAGCTACTGCTCTAAATAATGCCTGGGCCCCTTAGTTGGATAGTATTCTGAGTATTTGACCTTAGCCTGGCATGGCTGCCGTTTATCCTTAGCAACCTTGTGTCCTGTGTGTGAGAGATAAAGCACAACAGTTAAATATCATTTAAACATGACCTAAATACAACAATAAATCGTCCACATTTTACATTAGAACAGATCCATTGGCAGGTTGAAAAGATTGTAGACAGTCATATAAGGCCTGTGAGAAGATAGTGGGGTTGCCTATGAACCCATGGGAAACCCGTGTTCATGTGTGGTGTTCTTCACTTTGTAGTACTTACTTATGTGTCCCACTTGGTGACAGTTAAAACATCTTTTTGAATGGGGTGGATGAAAGGCTTGTTGTGGGAGTTGAGCAAGAGGGACAGATGGTGGGTATGGGTAGGAATATGGAGGATAAGGGTATGGTGGGAGGTATGAAATTTGTGGGTAGCATGGGACCTGTGGTTGTTTATGATATGTGGGATAAGGATGTGTTTGCTGTGGTGTGGGATTGGTGAGGATGTGTAACTGTTCAGGTGCAAGTGTGTGTATAGTGCAGGTGTGTCTACTGGCTGTGATGTTACAGTCATCCTTCCAGAGCTTGGATACTGACAGCCATTAGTTTTTCGCTCTGGGTCTCTCTCTTCTTTGAGATGTTTTTATCATGTTCTATGGCAGATTATATGAGGGTATCTATTGTGACTCCCCTCCAGCCAGGCTGTGAGGTCTGAACCCGGGTAATATTATCTTTGTTTACTTGGTCTGTTAAGGGAATGTCACCATCCAATATACAATCCGTGACAAATTTTGTCATGTCGGTATTGCTTTGTAGAGAGGCCCTTAACACCACACGCCAATCTTTATTAGTTGGCTCATGAGAACTACCCAAATACCTCAAAAATCTCTGACATTTGGCTAGTTCCTTTTTGGGATCGGGGAAATCATTTATGATGGAACTTAGTTCTGCTCTTGTCCAAGGACAATGCATTACCACTTCCCTCGTGGGCACTACACCGTTCGCATCTGCATTTCCATTCGGAACAGTTATTGTCCGAATGGGATGCAGACCGGTAGCGCTGCTACCTTTGACCTTGTTACCTGGCTGGGGGTTTAATCTGTTGCTGCTAGGTATGGTATTAACAACTTCCTCTACGGGTGCAGAGGGTGTTAGCACTTCCCTTACTGTTACTGATGGAGATGATGGCACCACTCATGATTGTCATGGCATAGCATCTATCATTTGTACAGCATGGGAAATGGCAGACATTACAATAGGCTCATCATCCACTTCATGAACATTTTCTTTATAGTTGCTTAAGAGAGAGTACAAATTGCTTGTTACATTTTTATGGGAATTTTTGATAACTGTACTTGCACCTCCATCCACATAAGGTGGGGGTGGTGCGCGTGAACTACTGGCAATAACTTCTGAAACGCTACCTTGCTGCACGTGTGTGCCATTTTGTGGCTCGCCCGCACTGCGATTCAGCGTCGCAGATGTATTCTCTGTCAATGTGCTCGCAACACTAGTTTGCGTCGCTTGCGCATTTTTAAGCCACGCATCCCCTTCATGCTGCCACAACTTTAAACATTCATATTATTTGACCTTTTTCTCTTGGGAGCGCATCAAACTGATGTGATCCCGGACATTATCTAATACATCTTTATCAAAACTTCCAATTCTGGGAAACGGTCTAACTCTCTTCATCGTCATTTTAAACCATACATCACAATACCTTATTGCATAAGTACCATACTTAGTGTGCATAATACGACAGGCCGATCCAAACGGCGCTTCCATTAGCAACACATCATTGTCTAACATCTCTATTGTTTGCATCGCTCCCATTCTGAGACAACTCCTATGTTTTTCAATAAAGATTTAAACTGGTGAAAGACAGTCAAGATACTTTCACTTACCTGTGGACGATTTAACGGCAGCGCCCACACACCTGTGAAGATTTGAAGAAGGCTACTCCACCCACCCGGATAAGATTTAAGAAGGCAACTTTCACACCTATGGAAGTTTAAGTCGGATACTTCCATGCACCTCTCTACAACAAAGACAACATGTACACCTGCTACTGTGTATAGAACGGTAAGCTGCTTACCGAGCAGCTAGCACTTAGCCCTTAAAAGTCATACGGTACCTCTAACTTTAGGGAACAAGTTACCCCTACCAACAATTACTCACTGTTACACACTTTTTTCCTGCACTGAAAAATACACGTTAACCCAGATATTGACAACAATTGAAAAGAATGTAAACCTCAACAGCTTTGTTTAAACACGTGGCAGCACGACCGGAAGTACTTATATGCTATTGTGTGACCAGTCACAATACACAATAATGTGACTACCACACAACCGTATGACAACCTTTAGCTGCGTACACAAAAGTTCATCTTTACTGTGTGCAAAACTGTGACTCAGCCGCGTGTTCAATACTGCGGCACCCCTTTAAATATTAGGTTCTATCAACAAAGGAAAACAAACTTTTCCTCTCTTGTCCCTGGATTCTAGTCAGCGTCCCTGGCTCACACGAAAACGGGTAGCACCAAGCGGTTGCAGGTAAACCCTGTATGTGGCCACTCCACCCTTTGGTGAGAAATCGATAACCGTAAGTGCCGTGTGAGTGGGTAAGTGACTTCACTATGAGCCCCCAACTAAGGATTCTGTCTTTGAACCTTATAAATACCCCTGCCTATACCTCTAATATCCTTCCTATAAACCTCTAAGGATGATGCTAATTTGCGTACGCAGTCATACAGTAAATAAAGACTCCAGACCTAGAACCTGTGGTTCGAAAGCACAAAGTATTATTCAAGTAAGAGTACAGCAGTTACACGCTATGATCCTCATATAATCTTAGCGCAAAGAGATTATACAGACCCAAGTACAATTATACATATGCAGTGCTCTCTGGTCCAGATGTTAGGCATCAGCAAGAAACCCCTCGTCAATCAGCATTCAGCATGAAGACCAGGAACCCAGGGTCAGAGCACACATATTTATACCCCCCAGGAATAAACAACACAATAGAGAAGTTTGTTGCTAATACCATTGGGCCTAAAGGAGAGGGCATATGTTACAAGGCATTTAACAGGTTGGTTCAAATAGACACAATCCAGCCTCTAACAACTGGTGGTCTCTGGTTTCCCGCCTCATGCAAATTCTAACAGTTGTTCATATAATGTACATTTTGTTGCTTGAAGTCTCTGCGGTCCATAAGTTGAGAATGCATGTTGCAATCTCTACATCGATGTTACCGGAATACTGTTGAGAGAGTACGCATCAGTACAATACCAAACATGGTTTACTTATCATGTATAAAACCTTATTTACGAAATAACCTTTATTTCCTAGCAATGATAATAAATGTGCATCCTTGAATCTTATACTTTAAAGCTTATGGAACCTTGTATGTGAATATGTAATGTGTGAGTATGTGGGGTTTGATGTAAAGACGCTAGTGAACTTGGGGCAGATGCGTGTGCACGGAGCTAATATTCAGCGTTTTCATACAGGTTCTTATGCATTCACTAATATGCGACTAGTTAACAGCGCAATTGTGCATATTAATGTGTGTATGAGAAATGGTGCACTTAAATCTCACTTAAACTCACAGTGATTATGCAATTATAGCATGAGCCTCTACAGGCACTTAAATTCATTAGAGCACAGAGATAACGCTGATCTGAAGTCTTAGAGAATCTGTGTGGAGGTAGGAAAACATAGACCGACATGGGGAGCACTTCTTCGCTCTCAGCTATCCCTAGAGCAGTGTGGAATGCTGAGCATTGTAGTTCCATGACTTGCTCATGCCCCAGCAGCCCCCACCCTTTTCAGGCTCCAAAATACTGGTCTTTTTTCTCCCAGGGCCTGTGTAAATGCAAATTAGCACAGCTACAAGACCCAAACCTCAGATAACACTTTTGGCTTTGAAGGTATTTTATTGTAGGAAGCCTGCTAATGTAAGGTGCTACAAATGACCCTCTTGCTGTATTCGAGCAGGGCCACCTGGAGTGAGAGCAGACGCTATGTCTATGAAGCTTGTCTTCACAGGCTAGTTGTCACGTGGCCATTTGCTCTGTTTAGCTAATGCAATCCAATTTTGACATACTGTAAATTTTACAAGGACAATTGTCCTTTGTCCTTTACAACTGACGATTGGACAATCTCAAGGTCAATGTGGTGGTAGAGTCTCTGCAGTCTATTTGCTGAACACATCCGTAAATAATCTGTAAGGAACAGGTTGTTCCAATGCCACCTCCTCTGTTGTGACACAGTAAGATACAACAGTCTGTATACAAGTCTTGGTACCCTTAGTGCCCCAGGCAAGAATATTGGGTGAAGGCCAGTCAATGTGTGGGTTGTAATATTGTAATCATGGATATCCAAGAACAATTAGACTCATAGAATCTGCAATCACTAAGAAGGAAATTAGGCCCTGATTCAGACCCACTCGCGAGCGGCTGTCCACTCGCAAGTGGGTCGATGGTCTGCACTGCGCATGCGCACGACGGAGGGAGCTCCGTTGTGTGCATGCGTGAGACGCGACGAGTGAAGGACTTTCCTTCGCTCGTAGTGTCTGATCAAAGGAGGCGTGCTGTCGATGTTGATTAACAGCACGCCCCCTTTGGTGGGCATGCCGGGGGCGTGCCTAACAGATGGAGGCGTTCCCAAGGGAACGCCTACCGTCAGAAGCCGGCCCCACTCTGATAGAGCCAAAATCACTCCTGGCCTTGCGGTTGAGAAACTCAACCGCAGGCTTCTGCTCACAGTGGCGATGGTCGCGATGGTCAAGACCATCACGACCATCATCCTGCATGCTCGTATATGCTGTGGGTGGTGACCCACAGCTATACGAGCGTCCAGGAGGATGCTCCATATTTATGGAGGTGGGCCATGATTCAGAGCGAGCGCTCTGGTCAGAGCGTCCGGCTTTGAATCAGGGCCTTAGTTCAGAGTGTAATACTCCCACACCCAAGGTCACAGGCTTGGTTTTGCACATAATACAACCTCCAGGAATATGACTACCATCCACAGCTGTCAAAGTAATGGGAACTGCTAACTTTTCCAGAGGTAAAGAAAGTTCTTGAACAAGTTTGGCAGAAATAAAATTTCCTGTAGCTCCTGAATCCACTAGAGCTAAAAATAAAAGAGTACCTAGTGGATGTTTGATTTGTACAGATATAGCGCAGTTTTTATTTTGGGAAGCACGTAGAGACACTCCTAGACAGATCTACCCTTCATCAGCTAGGAGGGGGCATTTCCCGACTTATGAGGACAATTCTGTAAAAAAATTACCAGGGTGGGCACAATAGATACATAATCTTTCTTTTAACCGTGTTCACTGGGTGAAAGATGAGCTTTGCGAAGTTGCATAGGTTTGACAGGGGAAGACAATGGTGAGCTCTCCTGAGGAACTGACTGGAATTTGGGTTGTGCCAACTTATTCTTTTCCAACTGTCTTTCTCTGAAGTGAATGTCCACTCAGTTACAAATGGTAATTAATTCATCCATGTTGGATGGTATGTCTCGTGAGGCTAATTCTTCCTTAATACAATCAGATAGTACTTGCCAAAACACTGCCAAAAGAAGCATCATTGTTCCAAGAGAGTTCAGAGGCAAGTGTTCTAAACTGGATGACATACTGACCCACTGTAAGATGTTTCTGTCTCAGTCGTAAGATGTCAGCTGCAATTAAAGAGGATCTACCTAGCTCATCGAAGATTCTGCGGAAGAGAGACAGAAACTCTTTGATATCTGAAAGAATGGTATCGGATTTCTCCCATAAAGGTGAAGCCCAGGATAGTGCTTGTCACTGTAGGCAATCTTAGGGCCTGATTCAGACCCGCTCGCGAGCGCATAGCGCTCACAAGTGGGTCGATGGTCGGCCAGTGCATGTGCAATGCGCGTGCATGAGCCCCAGAATGAGTGAGAACTTCACTCGCTCCGGGACTCACTACAAAATGGGGCAGATGTTGATGTTGATCGACAGCTCGCCCTGTTTTGTAGGCGGGGAGGGGGGTGGCTGGACAAATGGAGGCATTCCCAAAGGAATGCCTGCCATTTGTGGGTGGCCCTACTGACATCATTTGTGGTGTTAGTAGTGAACTTCCTGCTCTATTAGAGCAGGAAGTTCACTCAGGCTTGCAGGAACCAAGACCCTACCACAAAGGTCTCATCGCAAGCCCGTTAATCACGACCATCGCCAGGCCACTTGCAAAAGCTGTGGATGGTCACCCACAGCTATGCCAGTGGCCTGGAGGTGGATTTTTTTTTTATTTAAATCCACTCTGATTCAGAGCGAGCGCTCGCAAATAGCGAGCACCTCTGAAACAGGCCCTTAGTTCTTTCAGTAGGAAAGTTAGCAGCTTGTAACACAAAGTGAATGCAATATTGGTTCAAAAAAACCCAGACAATTCTTTGGGTTACCATAAAACTTGTCAGGGGTAGGTAACAGGAGTTTGGATTGGGAAAAAGTAGTGGCAATCCTAGCCACTGGATTCTGATTTTTTTTATCTGGTCAGATAACTCCTGGAGATATTGGGTAATCTTATGCAGCACAGTCTCCTGTCTGGTTATTCGTTTAGCCAGTTCAGACATGGTGTCTTCCCTTGGAGGTAATCCCTCGGTCGGATCCATATGGCCTGAACAAACTGTTGCAGTTCTGGTATTCTGTAGATCTGGCACAGGGCCCAGGGTGTTAACTGAGAAGTGCAGGAAATGGGGAGGCTTCAAGAAACCACGACTCATTGGAATTATAGGAATTATAGATACAGTACTGGCAGGCTAGATACACTAGGAATCATGGACCGGAGCAATGCAAGGATACTATAATTGGAACAGGAACCCAAGCCACCAAGCAGCCTCTCACCTAATAATCCAAGGACCAATCAGGCCAGTGAACTACTCCAGTGACAAGAAGAACCTGAACTCAAAACAGTACAGTACTGACAGTCTGGACCTCGGAACCAAGCCAAGAATCGGAGTCTTAAGTAACCAGGGAAGAACTAATAAAGCTATATTCCTGGTACAGCTATGATGCAAGACCTGAACCATAATCCAGAATGGGATCTCAGAATATAGAGACACTTCAAGTACACACAGTACTGAACACCTCGATGCTAAAAGACTCTGACCCGATCATGCCCTCCAGACCTGGAACCCCAATGCTGACTGTTCTCTCAAGAAGAGAGAACACAGTACAGGATAACCAAAATAGTCAACCTATATTATGCAGTAAACCACTATAGCCACAGAGGGTGATATTTGCAACACAGTCCAGATGATGCCCACACAATGCGGAGTCGAATACACACAGGTGATAAGATGTGTGGCAACAGCAGATGGTATGCACTGCAGGTACATTGGCAGAACTGGAGTTGGAGTTGGAAGCAGTCTGTGTGCAGCATGGGAGCTGCAGCACTGATAGATGGTACACAGCGATAGATGGAATGCAGACAACGATGATCAGTCTATGTGCGGCGTGGAAGCCATGGTACTGAGAGATGATAAACAGCAGTAGATGGAATGCAGACAACAGCAAGCAGTCTGTGTGTGGCATGGAAGCTGTGGCACTGAGATGGTATACAGTGGTGATGGAAAACAGTCCCGGTGGTTATCTGTATGCGGCATGGAAGCTGCAGCACTGAGAGGCAAACAGCAATGGTACGAGTGAGTGGTGGTTGACTTTCCACAGGAGAAATCTTTGGAAACATAGAAGACACTGAGCCTTGAATGATCCTCAGGAAGGTACACAGTTGTTCAGGCAATGAGTCTTTCCTAGGCCTGGAAATATATAGGGCAATGGTGGTGAACCCTGGCACTCCAGCTGCTGTGGGACTACATATCCCAGCATGCACTGCCACAGATTTATCATTCCATAATATCAAAACTTTGGCAGTGCATGCTGGGATATGTAGTCTCACAGCAGCTGAAGGGTGTGCAATCGGGAAGCCGACTGCCTAAATACCGGCAGCCGGCTTCCCGACTGTCATATCCCGGCAAGGGTGAAATGCTGGCCGTCTAGATATAGACGCCCGCATTTCCCCGCCGCTGGGAGACCGGCACCCGGCATCCTGATCGTAGTGATGCCTGGTGCCGCGAGCGGACAGCCGCGGGTGGGAGGTTTAGGTTTAGGGCTCCCTGGGGGGACTTAGGGTTAGGCACCCCCCGGGAGGGTTAGGGTTAGGCTAGGGGGAGGGAGGGTTAGGGCTAGGCACCCCCGGGGGGGACTTAGGGTTAGGCAACTCCCGGGAGACAGGTTTAGGCAGCGGGGAAGGGGGTGGTTAGGGATAGGCACTTAGAGGGGGGATTAGGGTTAGGCACTTGGGGGGGGAGTTAGGGTTAGGCACCCCTAAGGAGGGTTAGAGTTAGGAGGGTTAGGTTAGGTTAGTAGATACTCACCTATCCACGATCGGGATTTCCAGCGCTGTCGGGCTTCCGCTGCTCTGAACTCTGCTCATGTCGGGCTGCCGCTGATGGGAATCGTATTTCATACCCATTCCCAGCTGAAGTGCCATGGTTTGCCACCACTGATATAGGGAGTGGTAACAGGTAATTGGTAAGGCTGATCAGGTGAACCTTAATCACTGGGATAGTCTGCTGTAGGTTTTAGACACAGCAATGAATTTTTAACCTTGTATGGGTGGCTAAGACCATGATTCGTGACACTTTGTAGTTCAATGCAGGTCTTGAAAAGCTCAATAAGGATAGGTATGAACCCACTTCAGATGATCTTGTTTTAGTTGTAATGTAGACTGCTGCTACTTGCCTGGTTTAGCAGTAGCCGGCGGGTGCTCACTGTCTTGATACTTGCTGTGCTACTTGGCTGCTGCCATGGCGACACTGCAGTGGTGCTGGTGTACAGTCTTTGTGCTTGTTCCAGAGTGGTCTCCCATGGTGACCGGGATCGCATGGCCATTGGCACCCTGCATTGTAAAAATTATATTGCAGTAAGGTATTGGCAGTGCTTCTCTGATGTGTTTAGGCCATCACAGAGGCCTTTTTCAAGGATGTACAGTATATGTATTGTTGTGGTTTCCTTTAAATGTTGGGTAAAGTCCCGGTGCTCCATATTAATTGGTCCATGGCGGGGGGAGCTGTAAGTAATGATGCCATCTCACTGATTGGTTCTTCAGGTTTGGAAAGACATTGGCATTAGTTGGAGGGTTCTTGAGGTGAGGGGTATGTGAGGGACATGCAAGGAGAAAATGAGAGGGTGAACAAACAATTAATTGCAAATAGTTGTTTTAGTGCAATTACACTAACTGTAGTCCTTTATAACTAACATTCACTGTGATGCAGTTGCTGTTGTACAAAATATAACAAAATCATGAATGTAGTGGCACTGATGAAAGTGAGTGTGACATGATGGTATTTTGCTTAGGATCCTTATGCAGAATCTAATGTCTATATGATATAAACCAGTGTCAGTACAGCAAAACTAAGAGACTTCTTCCTGTTTTGGAGTGATAGTAATAGTATGGGTGAATTTATTAAGTAGTGCTTCCTGGTGCAAATGATGCTGTTTTTGTCATTGCAGGATGCCGTACAGTGACCAAAATGCCTGCATAATATTGTCTATAAAATATATACAAGGTTAAAGTAGATTTCAAGAATTGACAGATTTTCAATGAATAAAGGACATTGTCATGCCTGGGCAAAAAAATCCACCATCCATGTGGATATAGTTTTAAACAAATCATTTTTCGGCATCTGTACCATCTGTTAGAATAAAGTAAGTAGAGGTAAGCACATTAACAGGCTAGGCACCTCTTACCTGTTACATCATTTGCAGTGAGCTCATGCTAATTATTTATCAAAATCTGAAATATTATGTAAAATAATAGCAAGTTGTCCAGTATCAGCTGCCAGCAGCATGGATAGATCCCAGCATATGCAATCTCTACTGACAACACCTTTATCATCAACCCCTTAATTAATAATTAGAAATAGTCATGCACCCAATTTTCAAAGGTCAACTAACTCCGCCACTATTCAGGATTCTCAAGAAAAATCATTGTGTGCTAGGGCTGCTGATGCTGAGGGTGAATCTTCATTAGTAAATGGGTCCAAGACAATTGATAGCCACCATCATGTTTCATAGCAAATCACTGTAGCCATGATGGCTATGTTAGTGCTAGATCTGCATATAGTATCTGTCATCAATGCTTCTTATTTTAGACAATTAGTTGGTATCATATGTCCCCACTACCAAATTCCATCTTGATTCTATATTCATACAACAGTAATTCCTCAAATGTACTTGGACATTAAACAAAAAGTTATCCTCGGCTGAAAAAATGCCATACACTGTTTAAAATAAAGATTACGTGACTGCAACAGTCCTCTGGGTTGGTGTATCATCTTCAGCAGCAGTAGCAGTATCTTACACACAATACTGTAACAGTCCATTCAAAGGCAGGCTACTCTCTGTATCAATGGCTTCACTAAGAGACATACTGGTGCCAATCTTTTGTAAAAACTCAGGAATGTTATAGCAAAATGGCTTATCCTGCTAAGACTAGTACAAGCTTTAAGAGTGGGTAAATTTTAAAACATACCATGTGCTGTGCACACAATAAACTTGGTGGTTCAGATATGCTTAAAATATTATAGGATTGTGCAGGAGATGCTTGCTATGGCTCATAAAATTTCTGCCAATTTTCATCATTCAGCATGTAGAAGATTGCAGCAGCTGCAAGAACAGTTCAACTTTACATGCCACTAACTCAAGCAAGTAGTAACCAGGTGTAATTCCACCTTTTGCATGCCTCAGCAACTGGAAGAACAGCAACAAGTCATCCAAATGTATACATCTAACTATGACATAGGGAGAGGGTGGACAAGATCCCACCTTACTGAGGCACACTTCAAATTACTCTGTTTTATGCAAGCTATTATAACCACTTGAAAGTATAGCCAATGAAGTAAGTTTAGACACTGCCAGTCTGAGTCTGGTCATACCCTTAGTATGTTGAACTTGTTTTGTAGATCAAGTTCTTTATCTGCTTCACAAATATCAAATCTTTTGCCAAATTTTGCAATTGATTCAATACTTTTTGGCAACAAAGCTTGATTCTAGGTATAATGCCTGTAAATATCTTTCTTTCCAACTGACACAAAGATTCAAGAGCTCCTTGTGAGCAAGTTGTCAGCTCAAGTGACATGAAAAAACTGAGCTTAACCAAGAGACCCAATGGTGATGATAATGAGGCACTCAGCATACCAGAGTTAAACACTATTATGACATCTGGTCAGGCTTAAAAGAATTGCCCAAAATTGTTGACATCTCTACAATTACTTTGATACAAAGAAAATGGTGGAGGATTACTTTAATAACAATGTACAAATTTGTATCTCACACAGTCCCTTTGAATACTGGGAGGAAAAAGGGCAATTTGGAGCCCATAAAACAAACTAGCTTTGCTGCCCACCCTCCATTGTGTACTCGGAAAGAGTGTTTAGCAGAGCCAGGAACCTTGCGAGAGATTGGTGTAGGAAACTACTTCCAAAAAATTTTTTGAAAACTTGTGTTCATCAAAATGAGCTGCAAATTCTATAAGGAAGACCTTTGCTACCAATTATAACAAACAGAGATTTCTGAAAAGATGGACTCCAATGTGGATAAGTTAATATTGTGATTTTAGTAATAATGAGGACGATGGCATACTCAACTTTGAGGATGGTAAACACTGTTAGCCTTAAGCCCATTGGCAGCCTTAGGTTAACCAAACCAGCAAGATGTTTTCTTTTGTGGGGGCTACAACAAATTAAGCACTTAAGTTACTGAAGTGCTAAAGTGCTTGTTTTGTTAAACTGTGCATGTACTTGCCCACCTTGCTGTATTGATGTAAAGACTACTAGCCTGTTACTCCATCTCCAATTACCTGTGCTGGCTTGAGGCCTATGATTTGCTGGTTGGAGAAATTTGTTATTATTATCTTTTCTACTAGTCTTTTACTCTGGCTTGAATTGCCTATTTTGGTCTGAGGCCTATGATTTGTGGTTTGGATTCAGTTTGCATTTGAAAACTCACATCTGAAATGTTTGTAATAGTTTGTTACATGTTTCTGATATACTTCTCCTTATAGTAATCAATATTTTACCTTACACTAAATACTTCACTTCCAATCACCTGTATTGGTCTTGGGCCTGTGATTTGCTGTTTAGAGCAAGTTTTATAGTGATGTAGTTTTCTGCTAAACTTTACTCCAGCAGCAGACAACCATACTGGCCTGAGGCCTTTGATTTGCTGTTTGAAGAAGTGTGTTGGTAATATATTACATTTTCTACTATGCTTTTACTTTAAGGCTATTAGTTCTATATTAATTAAAACATTATATATAGTTGTCTAGTTTATTAAACTGTCATCTTGTCTGTTACTACTGTGCCACTATTTCATACTGTGATGTGCTACAGTTTTTAAATTGCCATGTGCTACTGCTCTGTCACTTAGTTAGCCAGCCAGTTCAATGCAGCATTTGGCCATTATTGGTGAAAACTATATTGTGAGCTGTGATATGGTGAAACTTAACTGGAAATGACTGGACAACAATGTAATTGATGTTAATAATACTGTAGGAACAAAAACAGGTCTAATTACATGATTTTAGTTATTTTTATCAATTTGTTAGAGAAATCCAAATCCAAAACACTATAATGATTTAGAACTATAACACAAGGGTTTTGCTGCACATCTCTCATTTATACAACCCAAAGCCTCTTCAACGAACTGTCTAACCACAAACTTCTTGGTAACAACCCCATATCTAGAATCTTGAACTAATATGACAGTTCTATTATCATATTATCCTTGGAATACATCAATGTCAAGTGTCCACAATACCCCAATTACCCACTCCTAATTGCTAGGAACCCCCCCCATCTCATAACTAAAAATAAAAATTTTGTGAAGTTGACATCCACACCCAATGCTCTGCATCTCAGCTTTCAGGTACAGAGGGGTTCATTCAGACCCACTCGTGAGCGCAGGACACTCGCAAGCGGGTCGATGTTGCCCCACTGTGCATGCGCTCGACGGAGGTATCTCCATCGTGCGCATGCGCGAGACCCGGATAGCGACGGGCTCTCCATCACTCCAGGTCTCGCACCAAAGGGGGCGTGCTGTCGATGGTGATTGACAGCACGACCCCTTTGGTGGGCGTGCCAGGGCGTGACTGCCAGACGGAGGCATTCCCATGGGAACGCCTACCATCTGAAGCCGGCCCCACTGACATCACTAGTGATGTCAGTGGGAGTGATTTTGGCTCTGATAGAGCCAAAATCACTCCAGGGCTTGCGGCAGTGAGACCTTACCGCAGGGTCTCTGTCGCAAGCCCGATGGTCGCAATGGTCTTGACCATCGCGACCATCATCATGGACGCTCGCTATAGCTGTGGGTGGTAACCCACAGCTATGCGAGCGTCCATAAGGCCGCTCCATTTTCATGTAGGAGGGCCCTGATTCAGAGCGAGCGCTCTGGTCAGAGCATTTGGCTCTGAATCAGGCCCAGAGCCCCTACCCCTATCAACTTCTGGGGTACTGCAAGGAACAGTTCCTGCTGAAAACAATAGAGAGTATCTGAAATTACATTAAATTATCATGGCACATGTATGAAAACCTAAACTAAATGTCTAGCTGCAAGCAGATCAAATTTTGTTTTGTGAAATACAATATTAATACTGTAATTTTTTTTAAAACTGCTATTTAATCCTTAAAGAATTTTTTTTAATACTTTGTCTGATTCACAATTTTTAATAACAGTGTGCTAAAAGATATATACCGTATATACTCGAGTATAAGTCGACCCGAATATAAGCCGAGGTACCTACTTTTACCCCAAAAAACTGGGAAAACTTAGTGACTCGAGTATAAGCCTAGTGTGGGAAATGGCAACAGCTGGTAGTGCCCCCAGTAGTAATTCCCCCTGGTTGTGCCCCCAGTAGTAATCCCCCCCTGGTAGTACCCCCAGTAGTAATCCCGCCTTTTAGTGCCCCCTGTAGTAATCCCCCCTTTTAGTGCCCCCTGTAGTAATCCCCCCTGTAGTAATCCCCCCTGGTAGTGCCCCCTGTAGTAATCCCCCCTTTTAGTGCCCCCTGTAGTAATCCCCCCCTGTAGTAATCCCCCCCTGGTAGTGCCCCCTGTAGTAATCCCCCCCTGGTAGTTCCCCCAGTGGTATTCCCCCCTTTTAGTGCCCCCCTGTAGTAATCGCCCCCTGATAATGCCCCCTGGTAGTGCCCCCTGTAGTCATCGCCCCCTGGTAGTGCCCCTGTAGTCATCGCCCCCTGGTAGTGCCCCCTGCAGTCATCGCCCCCTGGTAGTGCCCCTTGTAGTCCCCCCCCCTAGTAGAGAGAGACGTGATAACAATAAAAAAAAAAATAAACACTTACCTGAAACTCCCACTCATGGTCCCGCCGCTGTCTGCTCCTGGTCATGACGCTGTCCGCTCCTCCGGCTGCTTTGCATGGGAGAGATGTCATCATGACGACGTGTCTCCCATCACCCACTGCGGGAGCCGGAAGATGGCTCCCGCAGTGGGAGCAGCAGCAGCCGCTGAGAGTCTGACAGACTCTCAGCGGCTGCTGATTACAGCAAACACATAGCTGCCGGCTCCGGCGGCTATGTGTTTGGCAGTGTGTAGCGCTGACCGAACTCCGTCTGGTCAGCGCTACACTTGACTCGAGTATAAGCCGAGGGGGACTTTTTCAGCACATTTTTTGTGCTGAAAAACTCGGCTTATACTCGAGTATATACGGTATATATATATATATATATATATATATATATATAATTTCTTATTTTAGGGCTCAATTACAATGCTTGTGTTTCTATTTAGAGAGTACAAAGGTCATCCCCCAGCAACAAAGACTAAAACAGATACTACAAAGTAAAAAATATACTACAGTGAGAGTTTTTAGAAGTGGAGATGTTGCCCATAGCAACCAGACTCAAGCTATTATCTTCTAGAAGGTGCTAGTGAAATGTTAAGTAGAATCTGATTGGTTGCTATGGGCAACCTCTCCACTTCTAAAAACTCTCACTTTAGTAAATTTACCTTCCAGTCTCTACTTTCAATCAAAGTTTGTATTCCTTTTTAAACAAAGTGATTTATATGAGCATTTGTTCCAAAAAGCCAGATAGAGAGCACTTCCTGACTTCCTAGAATTTTATCATGTAGATTAGTTGCAAATCTCACATGAGCAAAGTTCATCAAGCTGAAGCCTAAAGTCACTGTTTATTTTTTATAAATTAGTTTTTTATGAAGAAGGATTAATATCATGAATCCAATTATAAAGTTAAATCACCATTACCATGATAATCCATCCTCTATAGAACTAGGGAAAAAACAATTGCTATAAAATTATGCAGCCATCATTATCCACCATTTAGGTGTACATTTAATTGAACAACTAGGCATGTTTATAATAAAAAGGGTTGTACACCTAAATGATGGAGAATGACGGCTGCTCAATTTATAGTAATCAATGCTTATTTCCAGTTCTGTAGAGTGTGTATTATGGGCCTGATTCAGAGCTGTATGCTATGCTGATGTTTTCACAGTTGAGTGATTATCAGCCATTTGCGCATGCATCTGAGCCATGCTGCATATGCATCAAAGTACATTACCGTAGTTGCTTGCAGCGACTATTTATTTGCAATGTGATTTACAGTCAGGGAGCATTTGGGGGAGGTAATGTTGTGGTGGCAAAGAACACATGCATGTCACGACCATTTTGGGGGGGTGTTTCACCCTGTGAATGCAAGTACATATGTAAGGAATATGGCTCCGGCATCTCAATTGCCACGACTATTCCGCATGGCCATAGACTCTCTCAGCACTGCAACAATTGAATCATTTGTGACTGATGCTGGAACATTTTACGCAGATGCTTGGATTTGCAAAACCGCAGATGGGTGTTTCAATATATTTTAATATTTTTTACATTGCAGCTGCATACACAGACTCATCAGTGTTAGCATACATCTCTGAATCATGATCTATCATGGTAGTGTGGTTGCCACTGTCAACTTGCCAGAGTGCACGTGTATTTTACGAGTGCACCAAGTAGTTTGCTATGGTATGTAAGATTGAAGTATTCATGCTGGCTCTATTCCTCGTCTTATAACTGAATACTAAAAATAATAATTTAAAACATACACGTACAGTATGGTAAACAATTATTTATTCAATTAATATGATATGCTAAACACACAAAAATGCACATACTGTATAAAATTTTCATACAGAGTGAAGTAACATTTGTATTATTTCAGATGTTAATTATATTGAAACAAGTGATTCAAATCCACATGTGTGCATAAAAAGATATATAAATAGGCTTCCGTTCATGTAATAGGTATACTTAATAGTACATTATTAAGGCAGATCTGATCAGGCTCTTATTTAAAACAAAAATACAAAAAGGGGGAAAAAATATATATATATGTCAATAAAAAATAATAAAAGATCACAGAAGTCCAACTGTTTCCTTTAATTAGAAATAGTATCTGGCATTATTAGCATAGCCTTCAAACTTCAGCTTTATATTGTGCACAAAACTGACACATATGTAATCAGTGTCTAATCAAGACAATTCCTTTTGTTCACTGGGGATTCACTCAGTAAAGTCTAGTAGCAAATTATTTTATGGTTTAAGTCTATCCTTTCCTTCTAGCTTTCTAGGGATGGCATACAATGTAAATATCCAATTCTTTGAACATCCACTGATTATTCAATATACAAGCGGGCAAACACATTAGACCTCTCCTTATCCAAGCAGTGGGTACCTTTACCTTATCCACTCAGGGGATCCTAGGTCTGTTACTGCAGCCAGGGCTCCGATAGTGTTCTTTTACTGGTGGCACCACACAAACAGTGTGCATTAGCGATACCCAGACCTCAGCTTTAATCGTGGCCAGCAGCTTACGAGCACTGTGACATAGCAGCAGTCTCGGTGCCCAGTCTGAGCTTGTGGCTGGCTCACAGTCAGATGAAAGGCATGTAGATGGATCAGTGGGGAATCCCATAGTCTCCTTGTGAGTAAGAGCAGCAGCAACACGTTTTGGCTATCTCTGTAGCCTTTTTCAAGCTGTAATGCTATCCTCTTTTCCTTAGGTGATTTAAATAGTATGAGGACCAGTGGCAAATGCAGGATTTCTAGAGGGGGGTTTCCAAATGCTTGATTTTAGAGTGAGTGTGGCCAGTCCGTGAAGAGGGCATAATTACCACTTATCCATCTTCAATATGCGTCATACAAAGTGTATTGTGTGTCATAATTCCAGCATATACAGGACCAGAGATCACAGTAAGCCATTAAATGTGGCAGTAGGGCCATCCTGCCTGAGCTGAATGTTTTTATTTTAGATGTGGGCACCATTCCATAGTATTAGAGCAAGTCCGGGAGTCTGGGGGAGCAGCAGAATAACCTAGCACTGCCTTGGACATACTGTATATGTAAATATTGGGCTCTATAGCAGTACATCTCTAACAGTCCATGTTTTCCAGATCTTCTAGTTGGTGCACAGGTTATTTATTACTGGCTGATACATGTTAAAAGATCCACAGGTAGTGCTATTTATTTAATTTGTGACACTGAGAAGAACATGCAGCGCTAGTAAAATGCCATTATATTACTATTTCTATTGTGGTCATGGTGTAGGCTGGGGAGGGGGGTTTCCAGGCAGATGGAAACCCCCCTGCGTTTGCCTATGAGGACTTCAGTTATAGGTTAATTGATTAACTCAGAGTATTATTTAATTACCCTGATCTAAGATTTTCAATCATGGAGTTTAATCCATTTTTAAAACAATATAGTAAAAATAAATGCATAAAATAAGGTGGAATCTCCACCATATAAATTATTATTTATAATAATTAGAATTCTAAACCTTTAAAATCCATATAGTTATCATAACCATATACAGCATGTATAAAATAAAAGTACATTTACAATATCCCAACAAACATATGACACACTTGGGCTAAGGAGATAATAAATTAAATAATTTGCATACTGTACTTCATATTTATTTATGTATTTATTTATTTACTTATCTAAGGATCATCCACACCTTTATTTGAACATATCAATGTTATAAAGGAACAAAAAAGATGATTCAATTGGTGATCAGAGCTGAACATATTATTTGTAGAAGAACATGATAGTCAGTGAAAGGCTCTCACAGGTCATAGACTATAGAAAGCAGAGCCTATATACTAAACATCTAAAACAATACATATAGCACAGTTTTCATAGGAGAACACCTGAATAGGGAAAAAGAGAGAGAAAGAAAAAGAAAGAAAAATAGAAAAGGAGTAAAAGAGAGAAGTATAATAAATTACACAAAGAAAAATATATATAATTTCTTCCCACTCCCTCCTTGACTCATTTCAATCTGGCTTCCGATCTCTCCACTCCACTGAAACTGCCCTCACGAAAGTCAGCAACGACCTCCTTGCTGCCATATCCAAGGGCCACTACTCTCTGCTCATTCTCCTTGACCTCTCTGCTGCATTTGACACTGTAGACCACCCTCTCCTCCTGCAAATCCTTTACTCTCTCGGTCTACGTGACACTGCCCTCTCCTGGCTTTCCTCCTACCTCTCTGATCGTTCCTTCACTGTGTCCTCTCATGACTCCTCTTCCCCTCCACTTCCACTAAAGGTAGGAGTTCCCCAAGGTTCTGTTCTTGGACCTCTCCTTTTCTCCCTATATACATCCTCTTTGGGTGAACTCATTAACTCCTTTGACCTCCAATATCATCTCTATGCAGATGATACTCAAATTTACCTTTCCACCCCTGAGCTCACCCCTGAGCTCCTTAACCGTATCTCCAACTGTCTCTCTGCTGTCTCTTTGTGGATGTCCCAGCGCTTTCTTAAACTTAACATGTCTAAGACTGAGCTGATCATCTTCCCACCCTCTTCCACTACATCACTTTCCACAATTTCATTATCTATTGATGGCACAACTATCTCCTCTAGCCCCAAAGTGCGCTGTCTTGGAGTTATCCTAGACTCCTCCCTCTCATTTAAACCGCACATTCAGCACCTCTCGCAGTCCTGCCGTTTTCACCTAAAAAATATCTCCAGGATTAGACCCTTCCTCACCCAGGATGCCACTAAAACCCTCATCCACTCACTGGTCATATCCAGATTGGACTACTGTAACCTTCTCCTAGCTGGCCTCCCAGTCTCTCACCTCTCTCCACTACAATCGGTTCTTAATGCTGCTGCTCAGCTCATCTTCCTCTCCAGACGTTCTACATCTGCTTCCCCCCTCCTCCAAGCCCTACACTGGCTCCCCTTCCCCTTCAGATGCCAATTCAAGGTTCTTACATTCGCCTACAAAGCCCTCACCAAATCCTCTCCCGCATACATTTCTGACCTTCTCTCCCTTCACACTCCCACCCGCCCACTTCGCTCAACTAATGCATGCCGCCTCTCTTGCCAACTGATTACTTCCTCCCACTCCCGCATCCGAGATTTTGCCCGTGCTGCTCCCTACCTTTGGAATGCTCTCCCTCTCCCCATCAGACTCTCCACCTCTCTACAAATCTTCACACGGGCTCTCAAGACCCACTACTTCATCAAGGCCTTCCAGCACTCATCCTAACCCACCTCATGCTCTTTCCTTCCCATCTTCCCCTTCGGTGTCACGCCTGTCTGTCTGCCCCTCCCCTTAGAATGTAAGCTCTCATGAGCAGGGACCTCTTCCTTCATGTGCTTCTCTTTACATTTTCTTCTACTCTCTACTCCCCATTAGGGCACCTAACACGGGACTGCCAATTCCCGGCAGCTTCTTGTGAGTGCTTTAATCACTATTTCAGCAATGTATATAAGTTGTGTCCTTGTCCTGTACTGTAATGTACTGTATGTTACTTGTTTCTTGTTCACCCATTAGTTGTATGTACTATGTAAGGCGCTGCGGAACACTTGTGGCGCCATATAAATAAAGGATAATAATAATAATAATAATAATAATAGGCTGATAGAAAAAACACATAAATAAACAATTGGGCAACAGTGTAGCAATAAACATAATGTTGTTATTGATGCAGTTTTAAACAAAATAAGATAGAGACTAAACCCACAGATTAAGTAGTATGTAGAGGGGAAGTGATCAGCGGCTGCTCCATTGACCAGACAGTACTGTAAATATGGAGTAATAACGAATCAATTCTCCTCTATATATCACCCATAAAATTCCAGTGCTTCATTCAAACCATCTGGTGTTAAAGTTTGTAGTCGGAAAATCCATTTTGATTCAGCTTGACACAACTTTCTAATCCTATCACCATCTTGAGTTGTCTTTTTTGTGGTTTCTACCCCAATAACTTTCAAACAATCGGGGTTATTATGGTGTACTTTGGAGAAATGTCTAGAGACACTTTCTATATGTTTACCTGTGTTCACGAAACCGTTCTTTTAATGTTCTTATAGTGCCAACCACATACTGATTTGGACAGTCACACCTAGGGATATAGACAACATAGGTGGACTGACAGTAAATAAAACTATTGATATTAAATGATAATCCTATCCTGACTGATGAGACTTCTCTGGTCTTATTATCAATATAACCACAACTAAGGCATCTGGAATGGTAACACCGATAGCAACCATTCGGTTTTTGTGGAAGCCAGGTATCTGGTACTGTTGCTTTGCCTTGATTATCACAAAATGCACTTGGGGCCAAGAAACTTTTAAGATTTTTATTTTTCTTAAATACAATACTAGGTTTATGATCAATAATATTAGAAAGTATAGGATCACATTGTAATATTTTATAGTTTTTACTAATAATGGATTTTATACGTCTCGAGTCATTATTAAACTGTGTAATGAATATAAGAGAAGAATCCTTTTAATTTTGCATAAACTTATTCTGTTCTATTCTGTTTCCACTATTAGGATATATCTGTTCATTTATGTCCATATTAGAATCATTTATCTGTACGAGTTTTGATTTATGTATTAGGATATATCTGTTCATTTATGTCCATATTAGAATCATTTATCTGTACGAGTTTTGATTTATGTATGGTTCTCTGCATGTATTTTTGCATCTTCTAATATTCTTGAGGGATAGCCTCTTTCAAGGAAATCCTCATCCTTAGTACAATTGCGTCTAACCCTCCCCATTTGACTCTTTGGAATGTTGTCAGTCCACGGGTGATAATGGCCACTTATATATGTAGATCCTTGTTGTTATAACTGAATACACCCAAATTATAAACTGTTTTCAGACATTTTTCAGTTATCATAGGCGTGGACCAAATATTGCATCTGTTACACACAGCAGACAGCCATACGTTGCCCTCGGACTTCCTTTTTGTTTCCTTCCACCCCTCTAAATGTTTAATCATAAAATATTTCTGAATGACTAGTTTAATAAAAATAAAAATGATTAAAGCTAACTTTTTCTTTAAGTGCTCACATCAAAAATAATAATTAACTAAAGGTCATAAGTGAAATGTTTAAGTTGCTATTTTTATTCATGATAATGAGCATCAGCAAGTTATGACAACATATATACATAAATGTTAATTAGGAATGTGTTCTCTAGGCAAGAATATAAAAATAGAATAGGCTCATTAAAATGTACACAGATAAAAGCCTGTCTTGCAAATTTCACTCCTTTAACTATTTAGTGATTAGTTAATGAATTCTTCAGATTTCTAAATATTGGAAGTGAGTAAAATTTAAGTTTAGGATTTCTATTACTTTTTATTTACAGTCATCACATTGCAGTTTTTCATTCGCGCTCTCACCTAGTACTTTGCCTATATGTTACACAGGGTCTGATTTAGGAATGCAGGGTCCCTAAGCTGATGAATTGTGGGGGCCCTCCAGACCAGGGGCAACGAGTGTTACACATTACACATTAGGAATTCATTGGTTTGATCTGTAAATATGTATGTAAAAAAATTGTAAAGAAAGGCACTCATGATTTGATGCAGAAGAATATCCTTAAGTATTTATTCTTTAAGGGCAACATGAAGGAATGTATTAAGGGAATATACAAGGGAATGTAGTGCAGCTTCAATAATATTATATCTATATTTTACATGCAATGTGTTTTTATATATATGTAATAAAAATTATGTTTTTTTTTTTAATTAATCTGGTTCGCATTTCAAATAATGTAATCTTAGAAAATGTTAATATCCTTTTTTTGAAAATTAAGAAAATAATATCTTTTACATTTACTGTATATATTTTGCCCTGATGATTTCTTTTTTATTTAGTAATGTACAGTAGTACCATGCTAGATAAAGGGAAAATACTTTTATCAAGCATGCTACTCTACATTTCAGAAAGAGGGCATTAAGATAATTATACTAACACATTTACATTCCTGACTCTTTCCTAGATTTTTGAGTAGCGAAAGTATAAATAAGACCATCAAAGCTTGTTTCTTTTAGAATCTAATTTTCCAAGCTCATAAATGTTAGGCAATTCAGACGCTCATTAGTCATGGTGGTCCTCAGTCTATTTTTAACAAACTTTAGCTGATAGAAATATCTTTCACTGCTGCAATTTGTTATCATAAGGACCAAATAAATTCATACTTCAATTTCAACATTAGAAAAAGAATCCTTAACTTTTTCAACAACAATTTATCCTTCCAAAGCTCTTGAGTTATATTTAATTGTGTTCACCTCTTCTATGATTGTATTAGTTCAATGGCAAGGTTTTCATGTAAGTCTTCTTTATAGGTGTTTACAAGATTGTTGGCTTCTTTTGTTATTTTGTCAGGGTTGATATGATCAAGCTTGGGTAGAAATACAAAATGGCAAGAAATTAATGTGTATGCAGTAAGTATGTCAAGGAGACAAAAAACTGGTCAATAGCTAGGATAGAACAATGTGAAGAGGTATAAAATATATGGGGGCTATGTATAGTGTAACATGAACTGTAGCAATAACAGATGAACATAAACTGCAATAGATATCAAAACAACTGAAAAAACAAGTGAAATAAAACTTTTTAAATTACACATCAGGTTGCTGATTGCAACAATGTTTGAACTCTTTTGAGAATAATACCCCTTTCAGACATACTCAGATTCCCGGGATTTTGGCCTGCCTCGGCCAAAATTCCTGGGTCTCATGTATGTGTGAAAGGTACCTACCCGGGAACACGTTCCTGGGTAGCCGACCCTGCAATTGACCAGGGTATTTCCTGGGACTTAACTCCTGGGAAGACTACCCTGCTCTAGTGTGAATGGTGCAACCCAGGGATTTTACTCCCACGCTGCACCAGGCAGCTACTGATTGGCCCTGGCTCGAACTGAGCCACCGGGAGGCGGCACCAGCGGTCCATATAATCATCCCCCTATCCCTGTAATTACCGCCGGTAACAGCACCCGCACATCCCCTTCCCATTCAGCAGCACTGAGAGCAGTGGCCCCCTTGTCTCTGTAATTACCAGTGGTAGCAGTGCCGCAGGTAACAGCACCCGCACCCCCCTTCCCATACTCACCGCCAGCAGCACTGAGATCAGCGGCTCCCCTGTCCTCAGCCCCACTGGGAGAATTTTCCAGCTATCACCAGGCAGAAGTGGAGGGAGAGATTACAGCCTCCCCGTATTCTCACTGCTGCACGGAGCTGCGCTGGGAAACTTCAGGTACAGGGAGACTGTTCTGCTCTTTCACACATGCTGCATACAGGAGAGGGGCTGGGGGGGAGAGAGGGAGTAGGAGCAGATATTAGCAGGGACCTGTCCCTCTGCCACTTTCCCCACCTGTCCCTCTGTCACTATCCCCACCTGTCCCTGTCACTTTCCCCACCTGTCCCTCTGCCACTTTCCCCACCTGTCCCTGTCACTTTCCCCACCTGTCCCTGTCACTTTCCCCACCTGTCTCTGTCACTTTCCCCACCTGTCCCTCTGATACTTTCCCCACCTGTCCCTGTCACTTTCCCCACCTGTCCCTCTGTCACTTTCCCCACCTGTCCCTCTGTCACTTTCCCCACCTGTCCCTGTCACTTTCCCCACCTGTCTCTGTCACTTTCCCCACCTGTCCCTCTGATACTTTCCCCACCTGTCCCTGTCACTTTCCCCACCTGTCCCTGTCACTTCCCCACCTGTCCCTCTGTCACTTTCCCCCCTGTAACTCTGTCACTTTCCCCACCTGTCCCTCTGTCACTTTCCCCACCTGTCCCTCTGATACTTTCCCCACCTGTCCCTCTGTCACTTTCCCCCCTGTCCCTCTGTCACTTTCCCCACCTGTCCCTCTGACACTTTCCCCACCTGTCCCTCTGTCACTTTCCCCCCCTGGCCCTCTGACACTTTCCCCACCTGTCCCTCTGCACCTGACCATCCTCTTTAATAAAACTGTGTAAAACAATGAAAAACCCTGCTTATGTGTGAAAGGGGTCTATATGGGAATTTCCCGGGTAGACTCTGTAGTGTGAAAGGGGGTCTCGTGCAAATACCTTGGAATTTGCACAGGAGAAATTCCCAGGTGAGAGCAGGAAATTTCCCAGGTCGTATGTATGAAAAGGGTATAAGTGGTTGTTTCTGTGAGGCCAAGAAACTGAGGGAATGGTAATAAATAGTCTGGGTTCCTCCTTAACCTATTATGTCCCTGTTCTCTTAATGCTGCTGTTGATGTCCTATGTACACTGCTAACTCTGGTCTTTGTGCTCTCTGATATGCAGGAGCTGGGAGACACTGGAAGGAATTACTCAAATTGCATACACGCAAAAGAAAAAATTATTTGTGGAGCACTCTTTATATTTGTATATGTATATTTAAAACATAACTTTTATTATTGTACCTCTGTAAACCATGGCGATATATATTCTACATGAATGTCTATTAAATCATAATGGTGTCTGTGATATATAATCTACATTAGAAAGTATTAAGCCATAATGGTGTCTTTGTTTTCTTTCTTATAGGTTATGAGGATTTCCCCTCTTCTGAAATAAGTGGGTATAGCTCCAATTCTCAAAACTGCAAGGCACAGGTATTGCCAACATAAATATACATTTGCAGTTACATCAAAAAAGTGTATGACATCAATCTTCAAAAATTATAAAAGCTTATACTGTTACAATATATTTTAACGTCAAACAGTATTTTCTACAATTGCTTGAGTATAGCTGGATCAAAATAAATAATAAAATGCTGTTATGATATGTTCCATTCACACAATAGTATTATTTGAGTCTGGGTTGAGTCAAAACTAAACCTTACTGTGTCATATAGAGAGTTTAAGAGGTAAAGTGAACATACATAGATGCCCCGAGTGAAGGTTGCCTCGTCACTTCTGCTGTTGTCATGCATATAATTACAGCACCTGGTATTCCCAGGTAGTTTCCCAACTAAGTACTAACCAGGCGCCACCCCCCTCCCTCTTAAATCACAGCAACCCAGCCCACACTGCTGTGCACTGGGCTGCAGTGGGAGATTGCTCGAGGCTGCTGAGCAGCAGCCACAGCAGTCTCCTATGCCTGTGTGGGGGAGTGATCATGCTGATTGTGCTCCCCTGTGACTTTTCACAGGGCTGAGGGGCTCACAGCACCCCCTCCCCAGCATGCAGCATTGTGTTTTAAACAAATCCTAAGGCGTCATGGCCACGCCTCCCACGATTAGGCCATGCCCCCTACACCCAGGCCTGGTCGGCCTCTCTATGTCCCTGATAATTGCAGGCATCTGGAGCACATATAGCAACCCAGAAAAACTCTCAAACAATTGGATTTAGAAGCAGCACAAGTTTTTGGAGATTGTAATCATTATTTATTATATTAAAAAAATCAATAAACATGACATATCACTGCCACTGTCTGTAGAGGTATTGTCACTTAGTAAAGGTACAGTGCCTATCTGTAAAAAAAAATGTCAGTAAAATGTGTTGGCTATCAATGCATTACTGAAAGGTTAACTATATACTATAACTATATACTTACATTTAAAAAGTACTTTATAAATGGGATCAGTATGAATGACCGCCAGCAGGCATCCAAATCCCAATTGGTAAGTAGACTATCTAACCCTAGTCTTCTCCCCCCCTAACCCTAACCCTCCCTTAGGGGTGCCTAACTGTAACCCACCTCTAAGTGCCTTAACCTAACCCCCCTGTTCCCGTAGCCTAAACCTAAGTCTCTCCGGGGGGGTGCCTAACCCTAACCCCCCTTTCCATAGCCTAACCCTAACCCTCCTGTGGGGTGCCTAACCCTAAGTCCCACCCCGGGAGCCCCTAACCTAACCCCCCCCCACAGCTGTCCACGACCGCCATCTGGCTCACCTTCATTCGGTGTGCCAGGCATCGGGTTCTCGGCGCAGGTAAAATGACAGGCGCCGAGATTTTGACGCCTGCCATTAGATTCCTGCCAGGACTAAACAGTCGGGAAGCTGGCGGTCTGCATTTTGACCATCGGCATCCTGACTGCATCCCTTATAAGCATCTTTAAATTTTGTAAAATACATGTAAATGGGTATGACACCAGAAACCTTTGTTTCTCATGTTACCACTGCAATTTCTTTAAGCTTCCATTCAGGGGCGTATTTATAATGGGTGCACCCATACTTTTTTTTTTCATACTTACCTCTCAGATATCCCACGGAGTAGTGGGGCTGAAAACACCTGGAAAATGACTGCCGCGGCAATTTTGCCAAGGTTTTGCCCATGAGCAGTAGGAAAGCACCTGGAAAATGGCTGCTGCGCCATTTTCACTGTAAACTGCGCATGCAGTGTACACCCTAGTGTCTGGAGTCTACTGCTGCTGTCAGTTTGCTGACGGCAGCTGGGGAGAGAGGAGGAGGCCCCGGATGGGGAGTGAACACGAGCCCCCCCTCTCTAAAAACACCCCTGCTTCCATTGCTTTAGTATTTTTGGAATGTTACGTATTCTATTTTTCTCATAAATGTATTGTGAATCCTCTACAGTTCTCTTAAATGCTAATAAAACATAAGTAAACATGTATTAAAAAAAAAAGTTAAAAACTCCAATACATATTTTGATTAATATTTACCATGCAACAAAACTTAGCACAAGGATGATATGTATCCACAGTCTGTGAGCCATTTGCTTGTGAAGGCCCCAATGCACAGATACTATACCAGATCAAAACAAGCAGCTGATCACTACACATTCCCTTATGTCTAGATCAGAGTATGACATTTCATATCAGCCTAAGACGCTGACCTGTAATCTTCTCCTTCTGTATCCAGGGTCACAGTAACTGACCATGGAGTCATATAGTATGATCAATCAATTTTATTGAAAAAATACCAAATTAGCCATACTGCACTATACTACATTATACTGTTTGTTTCTAAATGTAACATTTACAGATACAGAAGTACATTGAAATGATGAGTTATTAAATGGACAAACCTATTAATTTCCTGAGTAGAAATACAAAATCACATTTATCATTCATATTTAACAAGCATATAATAAATACACTGAATGTACCTGGCAATATTATGCATAAATAGCTCCATCCAGAGGAACTAGCACCTTTTTTCAAAGGCTAAGCTCCACCCCAGCTCTATCCTAATTGGCTGGTTTAGAACACATGTTTTTTCTTTCCTTGAGGTTAACAGTTCCCTAATTCTCTATATAAATCTGATTAGCCCATGTGCTCTGTTTGGCTTGTCTGACTGCAGTTCCACCCTGCACTACGTAGATATGAGTTTCAAAGAGGCCCAGTAAGCAGGTCTAGGCCAGGTTTTCCTAGAGACCGTACAACTTCAGAAATATCTTTTAAATGCCCATATACTTCAGGCCAACAAAATCTATGTAAACCCAGCTGACGTGCTTTGTCCTCCCCAAGGTGCATCCCACTTACAGTATATGGAAATGTGCTATTTTTACTACCAGTGGATTGTGTCTCTGCAATCACTAGTTGTTCTGCCCTCTCCCATTGAAATGTACTAACTCAGTAAAGCAAATCATTTATAATTATAAAAGAAACTGCGTCCCTGGCAGGCTGTAAAGCTTCTCTTTTCCAGTAACTCTTATCACATTTTTAATGCATTTTTTAAGTTAGCATCGTTAAGCTGCCCCGCAAAATTATTTTGTGCAAACTGTCCTGGTATCAGGCTATGGTCTTCCTTCCTTGCTCTGACAGAAAGCTATACAAAGGGAAAAATATGGATGTGGAGTCTCCAGATCATAACCATCCTTCAGGAGGGGTGTTGCACTTACAAAGCACACCCCAAACCCAGGTACAATGTATAACTCCAGAAACAGTAAAGCTACATTCCAGTGAATTGTTGCATCAAAACATGCTCATTAGAGCTATTTTTATTAAAGCAGAGCAGATAAACAGCTTAAAAGAAGAACTTTTGGGCCAAAAAAGAAAAAAACATTCCTGAAGTGCAGAAAGAAGAATGAGTAGCCTTACTTTATTGGATTTATAAATTGTACCTGGCAGAAAGCAATCCATCTTGCTAACATACAGTACTCTCCAAGCAAGACTTAGACAAGACTATGCTTCTTTCTTCAGCCCCTTTTCTTGTGATACCTTACTGCCCAGGTTTTCAACAGTTTGTCTGTCACATTTAATATTAGCAACCTCTTTTTTCCCTTGCTCATATAGGATTTTGTCAAATAGAGGAAAGTTTGTCCTCCAGATGGTGGAATATGGCAGCCACTGCACTATGGTGGATACTACAGTACCTTGACTGTTTGTCCTCTTACCATAATCAGTAGAAGGTCTCTGTCATACACACAGTGCTTCTGTGTATATCCATATTATTGGCAATTGTTTACTATCATTTACTATAATTTTTTCATTCATTACCCTGATGATAGTCTAGGTACACTTAAATATTGGTTAGTGGTGTATGATGCACTGCTTATTATTTTATTTTGATTTAATATTACAATTTTATTTAAAATTCACAGTCCCTCTTTTTTATAGCAAATTATATTGGAATTGATGCATGTGCAGACAGCTCCATTGAGAATGAGTTGTGGATACCAGGCATTCATCCTAATGTGACCAATGCGAAGTGAGTTAGTAGCTAGCCACAAAAACTGTAACTCTATCAATGTTTCATAGTTTGATGTATGTGAGCTTAATCCTTGTTGGTTGGAAGTATTTTAGGGGTCTATTTACTAAGCAGTGTTAGGATACAGAGTGAAAAGTGATAAGGTGCCAGCCATTCAGCTCCCAACTGTCATTTTTCAAACACAGCCTGTGAGATGGCAGTTAGGAGCAGATTGGCTGAACACCTTATCACTTTTCACTCTGTCTCCTAACACTACTTAGTAAATAGACCCTTTAAAAATGTACTTCACAATTATGCATCCCATACTTTTCAGAAAAAAATATATAGATAGATACAGTAGATATACTGTAGATAGATATATAGATTAGATAGATAGATAGATAGATAGATAGATAGATAGATAGATAGATAGATAGATAGATAGATAGAGATGGATATATAGTTAATGCTCACAAATTTGTTGGAGTCCCATATGACTTTGTTCTTGTGTCTTGAGAAACCAATTTGCCCTTCAATGCCAACACTGTGATGATGATACCCAAATCTAGATCTCTTCCTCTGACCTCTACCCATCTTTACTATCCCATGTAACCAACTATCTTTCTGCTACTTGCACAGCATTGGATGGAGCAATGCAACCTAAAGGTCAAAGACCAAAACAAAGCTTATCTATTCCAAAAGTTAGCACCTCTCGTGAAATCTTCCTCAGTCTGGGCTTGATTAAGCAAGGGACGCAATTCTGTGTATACGCAGTTGCTAATATCAGCGGTGCTATTTAAATAAATGTGTGCATTCAGATTGTGTTTGCAGCCTAACATAAGGACGCCCACTTCCCCTTGCTCACAACCGTATACTAGGACAACATAGCAAAACAATCGGTAACATTGAACCCACACGCAGTTAAGGAAGCCCAGACCTCACTCAGGAATTGCTTACTTCCACACATGCTATGAGTCCGAGGCTGCGTCTGGTAGAGCAGTGGCTAAGTTAGGCATGCCCATGCAATGGCGTTGAAATGCACTGGCATGCCTGCATTCGCCCAACCACCCCCCAAAACCACCCATAAATGGCACTTCTTGTCAATCACTCAGTAAACAGTTGACGTAGCCTCTGTGTATGCAGTTCTGACTAGAGCATCTGGCTCGAGCACACGCACTGCAATGCATACGCATGCGCAGTGCAAATTAATTGACCGATTGTATGCATATATGCAACTGCATTCCTTGCTGAATCAAGCCCTCTTTCATGCCCGCTACATCAGATTCACACCAGACTCTGTGCTCACTGATTTTTTTCATATCCAGGCTTTCTCCCAGTTCTGTTGCCCCCACCTTGGACTTTTGGCTAAAATCCTTACCGAAGATGCTACTAGAACTATTATCCACACATTCATCTGCAATCTCATCCTATCTTACATCTCCCTCACTGATCTATACCTGCTCCAATTAATCTTAAATACCCTATTGTCCTACACCTGCCTCGCCATTTTTCAAAACTATACACTAGCTCTACATGTTCCCCAGCATCTAATTTCAAATTCTCTCTCTCACATACAAATTTCTCAACAACATCAATTCATAAATCTCAAATCCCTTCTCAAAATAATATGACTCTCACCGTAGCTTTATCCCCACCTATGTTCACTTTGTTTCTGGTAATTACTGCTCATTTGGACTACAAGACTTCCCCAGTGCCTCCATCCATTTAGCCAAACATGACTAATCATACTCGCACACTGTCTTCTAACATACTTCTTAGACTAAACACACTAATGCACCCTCACAACTGTCCTGGTCTGTAGTCTGAGCCATGCTCATACCTCTTGTTTAAGATCTGCCTTCTTCTAAATAAAATGTAAAATCTCTCCTGATTATTCTCCGCCATAGCCTTTGTTTTCATATCTGCAAATTTTTGCGTCCCTAATCGGGTAAACTGTAATAGCCTGCAGGCATCTAGAAGTTTCTGTAAAGCCTACCTGATGTTTTAAAGTGGCAATCAATTAAAAGGCAAAACCCACCTTTTAAATGATGGCCTCTTCGGGCAGACTCGCCGGAAACTCGCCAAAAGCCTGTACTGTGCAGGCTGTTACATTTACCTCTATACAATATGTCCCTTTTTTATGTTTGTCATGTTTTCCCTTTGTTAGTTGCTGCAGAACATTGTGGTTCTTGCAGATCTATAATAATAATAATAATAATAATAATAATAAAAATAATATTATAATAATAATAATAATAATAATATTAATATTGATAATACATTTATGCCAATTTTGCCACTTTGATAAAGTATAAATAATATTTTGTATAGTATACATGGTGCAGTTTATTTATTGCAGGATAAAATATATTTTATAAAATATTAGTTACATACTAATCCTTTAAAAACTAATATGTATAATGAAAGTTACAAATTTGTATGATACTTATTTCCTCTATCAGTTGAACAACACAGTTGGCAGAAATGTGTAAGTCTGCAGCAGGAACCAGGTGCAAACTGTTGATGTTTACTTCATCCAAAACATTGCTCCATTCTGTCAATTGTTCTTTGCATTCCAGTACCTTGGGAAATAAATGGGAAACACATTATTTATTCTTACGCTGGTTTTACATGAAAAAATTGAATTTGAAAGATGTGTCCATATGGTCAACTGTGCTATTTTGTTGGCTATGACTGACCAGCTTAAATGTCAACAATTTGTTTCAGCATGGCAAAATTTCCAACCAGATGGTCAGGAGTTTGTTAGGAGATTTTGCAGAGATGTGGATGCACTCATCTAATAATATAAATATTTTTACACTGTTGTGAAGTGCACAATAGGATGATTGAGATTTATGTAAGGGAAAATGAAAAACACTTGTAACATTTCATATAGGACAAGTGTAAGGAAGCAAATTCAAAATGTCTAAATCACAGTGTTATTATGCCTTCCAAGAGGAATACAGGCTTAAAGAAAGAACAAAGGGTAATTTAATTGTAAAACACAGAAAAAAATATGTGAAAAGATTCACTGCTACTTCCCAGCCTTTATTTATTTGATGATTAACAGAAGTTAAAATTACCATTTTAAAAATAGTGAAGCAACAGTCTCCATGCTAACATTATTTATCCATGGAGCCCTATAAATGATTCACAAAATGTCACAAAACATACAGTTGCAATTTGCCATCCCCAATCATTCAGTAGCTTGATAGGAAAATACTTAGCAGTTTTTATCACCTCTGAAAATTTTAGTAGCAACATTGCAGCTCTTATCAACAGAGCCCCAGGCAAAAAAAGAAAATTAATCAAATCACAGTTCCTGACTCTTAACACAGACTTAACATTGTACTTACTAATTCTTAGTAGCTACAGCTGACACTAAGCCCTATCACATCTATATCTACACAACCACATTTCACTCTCTCCTTCACTTTCTCTGTCTCATGGACACTTTCTAGACTCTTACAATGGGCCTCTTCCATTCTAACTAATAATCTATAATATTACAAAAATAAAAATGTAAGCTATGATAATATACTTTTACTTGCTCTTAAGGTGCCAACAAAATCAACATGTTTTTTCATGTTGAGTCTATTCATTAATATCTTACAATTATCATTTGGTGTCCTATGATTCAGTTATGTACACTAAATTGATACTATCTAATCCCAAAAATCTTTTAGAAATATTATCAACAATGTTTTATTGTTTTCATCATCTGTTGCATCAAAATAATGATGATGATAAAAAGGGCAGGAATCACTTATATGAAAATTTACACTGAAAATAGAAACAGGTTGTGAATTACTGCAGGAAAAACAGTAATATGGTAGAATGACAGGTAAAAGTCATTACAAATAGACTGATTCAATAACAAATACACACTACAGGACTGAAAAGCACTAAATAACCTAATGCCTGGTCATCGTTCAAAAGGTGTAAGTGTTTAAGTTAACCAAAAAAGTGATGTAAGGAAGCATGTATCCTTATGCTCTCATTATCATAATACTCCAAGATAAGTGAAACTAGAAATCATACTGTGATTATATAAAGTTCACAGATGCATCTGGAGAAGTGTCTCATATATGTCCAATAACCACGGTAGAAGAATATCACCCTCAGGAAGTGAGAGAACTGGAGTTATATGTAGTAGCACCACCTATCTCACATGGTCAGGTCAAACTATTGATTAAAAATGGGTGATATATTTAAAATTTGAACAATGTGTAGTTCTTCATGAAAGTAGAAAAATAAGTCAAAATGCCAACATTAAAACATTCTCTTTGCTTCATTATTTTTTCTTTTCCATCTTAAATTGTTTCCATACCTACAAACAAATAATGTCTTTTAGGTCTGTATCCTGGTGATCATCAATATTTTTGATTGTCAATCAAGAGGAATTTGAGGAAAATTATTTTTTTAGACATAATGTAACTAGTGGAAATATAGCTTATTGGAAACTGTTTCCGCTGGTAAAAACATTTTTGGTTCAAATTTAAATATATTTTCCCTTTTTAATCCTTAGTTTGACCTGAAACACGTATGATGAGTGGTGCTACCATAAATAACTCCAGTTCTCTCACTTCCTGAAACTGACTTCCATGATGTAGTAGAGGTATAGTACTGGTATGAAATATCTACCTGTGTATAGCTTTTGATGGGCAGGGTTTTGAGAAATGCGTAACATGAAAGGGGATTAGATGAAGATTATCAACAGTTCAAATTCCAGAAGTAAATTAAGTTGATTGTGAAAGTTTAGGATACATGTGACGGTCAGAGTTTGAGTCAGACTTCCAGAGAAGGAATACTATTGGCCTTTATAATGTACTGTACAAGTGTAGGAACAGCAACCATGTAGAATACAAATAGTGCTATATAAGCAGTGCGTAACACAGAGTGAGTTGCCAGAATACACTCTTTATTCCTAGTAAGCAACATGACACTAAACATGTTCAGCTGTTTAAAGGGCATAATCCTGCCTAGTATGAGAAATGGGTAGTGCTATCCCATACTTCTGGAGAAGATAAACACTTCCCCAAATGTAGCAGACCTACTCCATGCCACAATAAATACCAAAAACAAGAAAAACAATTGTCTTACTGTGGATTTGTGAGCATAGTTGTGTGCAAACTCCCCCCATAGTTGTGTGCATACATAGTTGCTGAAGTAAACTTTGAGAATCGGTTTGACTCTCTGTTTGTCCTATAAATTGAAATTCTTAGTTACAAACTGGAAACAGATCAAACATTTGTCATATACTGTAGTCATGCTACTGTATGAATGATGAAAAAGGACACTCTTGGAAAACTAAATAGCAAAAACTAAAATGACAATCAAACCTTTTTAAAGTAAGATGAGATAGAGGCATGAATACATAGAAATGTGAATACATTGTGGAATTAGAAGAGGACAATTAGAATACTTAGGAGGAGATGTTTTAAGTCTCGGAGAGAGATAAAGTGGATGGAGATAACGTACCAACAAATCAGCTTCTAATTGTCATTTTCAAACACAGGGCCTGATTCAGAGCCGCTCGTAAGCGGCCGCTCGTTCGCTCCGAGCGATGTTCGCACATCTGCTCATGCGTATGGGTCGTAATGCGCATGCGCCAACCAGTCATTGCAGTTGGAAATCAAGCACTCGCTAAATAGCGAGTGCCTGCTAATTTGAGTGACAGGATGAGGCGTTTGTGGGTGGTAACAGGGGACGGTGCTTGAAAACGGGGAGTGATGATCCGAACGCAGGCGTGCCAAATGGTCAAAACGGGCGTTTTAAGGGTGTGCATAATTAACAAAGCAGCGTCATCGACCACGTCACTTGGTTGTTTCTTAGCCTGAACTGTTCGCATGATTGCGGTAGGAAAATCCTACCACAAGCACTGCGAGCAGTTCAGATGCCTTTTCGATGTACACGATTAATCAAATAAATAGCGGAGATGACGTATGATGCGAGCGGCCAGGGGGCGTCTTTACAAAATAGCGAGCGCATGTTTTGTTCGCTCGCTCAGACATAGAGGCGTCAACAGACCGCAAAGAGCGAGAGCTCAATTTAAATAGCCGGCCCCTTTTTCTGAACGAGCGAGCGCAAATAGCGTCCGGCTCTGAATCAAGCCCACAGCCTGTAAAGTGACAGGTAGGCACTGATTGTTTGGTTTGTATCTCTCTCCACTTTACCTCTTTCGAAGTCTTGATACATCTTTCTCTTATTCTACTAATTTATCCTGTGCGAAACCCCTCTTTAAACCTCCTATACATCTCCCTCTTATTGTGCCCTCTGAATTAGGTACTACAGTATGTGACCAAGAAAGTAACTTTGGATAAGGTTAGTTCACCAATTACAAAGGTTTTTGCCAGGGGATTTTAGAAGCAGAAAAAAAAATTCTATAATTTTTTTTTGTGTTAGTAACAAAAAGATTGGAGGAGGAGACATCCTTTATGACCAGAATGAAAGATAAGGAGTAAATCAAATCAGGAAATTGAATGTGCCCAATGTGCTTCTCTGGTTCCATCGTGTCTTGACTTCTGAGTATAATTCTACCTTAGTACCTCATTAATCATCAGCAATAAGGGTGCTATTACATTCTACTACTGGTAATATGCTTCATGTTCATGGTAACTGTAATATAAGATATTCTGAGATGCATACAGCTCTGCACACATGTTAAAATATGTTATTTTTTCTAGAATCGTTTTGAGTTATGTACTGTATTACTTCCATCTCTGCAACTGTGCCTATATGCACTCCATCTTTGCCCTGCAGACATAAATCTTGCCCAGAATGACATGTAATGTACCAGTACCATATGGTCTGTTCATGTTCTCACTTTATGATGTAATTGACTAACAAAATTATTCTTGCTTCCATAATACATGGAAAGACCAGGTGATCATTTGTGGACACTCTCTTTTTGAAAGGTGGGAGCCAAACCAGTAAAAAATATTTTTAAAATGTCAATTATATTTTCTGTCATTAATGATATTGTTTATCAGTATAATAGTAAAATGGACCTGGATATACTTAGTGAACTCAGCCTGCTCCGTACCATCTGCCTCTGTAATACCCGTACCAGCGCAAATTAAAGTGCAATTATTATTTAAAGAACATTTCATGCAGTAAATGACATTCCATTTTCTCAAACATTATGCATTTTGTAGGTCACGCTAAGGGCCCTTCATCAGATTGTACTTTAAGTGGTGGGTTCAGACATACAATGACCCTATTGGTCAATGTAGTCAATGTGCCGTATCCCATATAATAATTTAAGCGTGCCTTGGGAAGCAGATGTCTGTGTTTGCTGGCAATTCAGGAACAAATGATATCACATTTGGCACAAAGACGACAAAGGGTCATTATATATAAATAAATAAATTAAATAAATAAATAAATTATATGCTTGAACACAACAAATAAAGTACAATCTGATGTTTAGTGGGCTGTTACCGATAAAACACTTCATGTTTGAGAAGAGGGAACGCCATTAATGGAATGGTCCTAGAATAATAAATTGACATTTACCATTACAAAAAAGATGTATCTTTTTCCTTGGTTTACCTGTGCCCTAGAGTGACCATATTGCTGATCATCTTTCCTTTAACGGTATACTGTATTTCCTTTATCTATTGGAGGTTGCAAAGCATACCAGCTACTTCTTATTGAGGAGTGGTGTGGATCCTACTCTTCAATATCAAGGAAAGTAAGTCACATTGTTTATATACAGTATATGCAGCCATACGACAATGTACAATATTTAAGAAAACAATATTACAACTAGGGGTGTGCACCGGCCACTTTCTGTGTTTTGGGTTCTGGGTTTTGTGTTTTGGATCTGTATTTTTTTGAAAAAAAGCACAAAAACAGCTAAAATCACAGAATTTGTGGGTTTTTCTGCTCCTATGCTATAATTAACCTCAATAACCTTAATTTCCACTCATTTCCAGTCTATTCTGAACACCTCCCACCTCACAATAGTGTTTTTATGTCCAAAAGGTTGCACCGGTAGCTGGATGACTATGCTAAGCGACACGAGTGGGTGGCACAAACACGTGACCCATCTAGGCGTGATACTGCAGTGGCAGACAGGATGGCAGTTTGAAAAACTAGGCCCCAAACTGTACATAATGCAAAGAAAAAAAAGAGGTGCAAGATGGAATTGTCCTTGGGCCCTCCCACCCACCCTTATGTTGTATAAACAGGACATGCACACTTTAACAAACCAATCATTTCAGCGCCAGGGTCTGCCACACAACTGTGGCTGAAATGATTGGTTCGTTTGGGCCCCCACAAAACAAGCTGGCAATTAATGTGTCCCGCACAAACTGGCTCTACGGAGGCAAGATGTCATCCTCATCCTCCTCATCCACCAATTCCTCACCCTCTTCAGTGTGTACATCCTCATCCTCACAAAGTATTAACTAGTCCCCACTTGAATCCACCACCACAGGTCCCTCTGTACGTTCTGGAGGCTGGTCTCCCTGGAAGAGCTGATAATTAATTTTGATGAACATCATCTTCTCCACATTCTGTGGAAGCAACCTCCTACGCCTTTCGCTGACAAGGTTCCCGGCTGCACTAAACACTCTTTCGGAGTACACACTGGAGGGGGGGCAACTCAGGTAAAATAGAGCCAGTTTGTACAGGGGCCTAAAATTGCATCTTTTTCCTGCCAGTACAGGTATGGACTGTCTGACATGCCTACTTGGATGCTGTCACCGATGTAATCCTCCACCATTCTGTCAATGGTGACAGTATCATATGCAGTGACAGTAGACATGTCAGAAATTGTTGCCAGGTCCTTCAGTCCGGACCAGATGTCCAAACTTGGTCCTGCCTGCCCTGCATCACCACCAGCGGGTTGCTTAGGATACCTAAGTTTTTTCCTGGCAGCCCCAGTTGCGGGAGAAAATGAAGAAGGAGCTGTTGACGTGTCACGTTCTGCTTCAGCTGACAGTGTGTTCACCAGCAGGTCTTTGCACCTCTGCAGGCTTGTGTCGGCCGGAAAGAGAGACACCACATAGGCTTTAAACCTAGGATCGAGCACGGTGGCCAAAATGTAGTGGTCTGATTTCAACAGATTGACCACCCTGGAATCCTGGCAAAGCGAATGAAGGGCTTCATCCACAAGTCCCACATGCCGAGCGGAATCGCTCCGTCTTAGCTCCTCCTTCACTTTCTCCAACTGCTTCTGCAAAAGCCTGATGAGGGGAATGACCTGACTCAAGCTGGCAGTGTCTGAACTGACTTCACGTGTGGCAAGTTCGAAGGGCTGGAGAACCTTGCACAACACGGAAATCATTCTCCACTGTGCTTGAGTCAGGTGCATACCCCCTCCTTTGCCTATGTCATAGGTGGATGTATAGGCTTGTATGGCCTTTTGCTGCTCCTCCATCCTCTGAAGCATATAGAGGGTTGAGTTCCACCGCGTCACAACCTCTTGCTTCAGGTGATGGTGGGGCAGGTTCAAGAGTGTTTGCTGGCGCTCCAGTCTTCGGCATGCAGTCGCTGAATGGTGAAAGTGGCCAGAAATTTTTCGGGCCACCCAAAGCGTCTCCTGCACGCCCCTGTCGCTTTTCAGAAAATTCTGCACCACCAAGTTTATTGTGTGAGCAAAACATGGGACGTGCTGGAATTTGCCCAGATGTAATGCCCGCATAATATTGGTGGCGTTGTCAGATATCACAAATCCCCAGGAGAGTCTAAGTGGGGTAAGCCACTGGGCAATGATTTCCCTCAGTTTCTCTAAGAGGTTGTCGGCGGTGTGCCTCTTACTGAAACCAGTGATACACAGCGTAGCCTGCCTTGTAACAAGCTGGCGTTTCAGAGATGCTGCTACTGGTGACGCTGCTGCTGTTGCTGCGTAAGGTGATACATCTACCCAGTGGGCTGTCACAGTCATATAGTCCTTAGTCTGCCCTGTTCCACTTGTCCACATGTCCGTGGTTAAGTGGACATTGTGTACAACAGCATTTTTCAGGACACTGAGGACACTTTTTCTGACGTTTCTGTACAGTCTCGGTATCGCCTGCCTAGTGAAGTGGAATCTAGACGGGATTTGGAACCGGGGACACACTACCTCCATCAATTGTCTAAATCCCACCGCACTAATGGCGGATACCAGATGCACGTCTAACACCAACATAGCAGTCAAGGCCTCAGTTATACGTTTTGCTTCAGAATGACTGCTGTCGTACTTCATCCTCCTCGCTAAGGACTGTTGGAGGGTCAATTGTTTAGTAAAAGTAGTGGTGTTCCTACTTCCTCTCTGGGATGATGAACGACTCTCAGCAGCAGCAACAGCAGCAGCGGCAGCAGTAGGCGTAGCAATGCAGGATCCTCCGGAGGAATCCCGGATAGGAGAGTCAGTCATGCCAGTGACATGGCCTGCAGGACTACTTCCGATCCTGACTAAGGAGGAAATTGACGAGGAGGGAGTTGACGGTGTGGTTTGCAGGCGCTTGGATACAACAGGACAACGGGATTTAGGTGTCCCTGGACTGCTTACGGTCTTAGCCAAAGTTTCTGAACTTGACAGTAACTTTTTATGAACGCGCTGCAGGTGCCGTATAAGGGAGGATGTTCCTAGGTGGTTGACGTCCCTACCCCTACTTATTTCACCTTTACATAAGGTACATATGGCAAGACAGTTGTTGTCTGGATTTGGATAGAAATATTGCCAGACCAATAAGGTGGAATGTTTGGTCTTCTGCCCAGGTATGACCGTGATGGGCTTTTTCATCCCACGGACAACAACTGTCTCCCCCGGAGCCTGATTTAAACAAACCACATCACCATCAGAATCCTCCTCGCCAACTTCCTCCTCAGCGCCAGCTACACCAGTATCCTCATCCTGTTGTACTTCAACAGTGACATCTTCAATTTGCATATCAGAAAGTGGACTGTGGGTGCTCCTTTCAGCACTTGCAGGGGGCGTGCAAATGGTGGAAAGAGCCACCTCTTCCTGTCCAGTGCTGGGAAGGTCAGGCATCGCAACCACCACCACACTTGGACTCTCCTTGGGGATTTGTGATATCTTCTTAGAAAGCACAGTTCTTCGCTGTGCTTTTGCCAGCTTAACTCTTTTGATTTTTTTAGTGGGAGGAGGGCTTCCAACGTCATGTGAAGCTGAACCACTAGTCATGAACATACTAGGGATCGACCTTAGCCGTTCCTTGCCACTCCATGTCGTAAATGGCATATTGGCAAGTTTACGTTTCTCTTCAGCTGATTTAAATGTTTTTTTCAAGGTCATTTTCCTGAACTTTGTCATTTGGGATTGTATGTGCCCTCTATTATGACATTGGGCATCGGCCTTGGCAGACGACGTTGATGGCATGTTATCGTCTATGTCATGACTAGTGGCAGCAGCTTCAGCACTAGGAGGAAGTGGTTCTTGATCTTTCTCTATTTTATTTTTATCGGAGAAAGTTTGGTCCTCCATTTATGTTATATCGATTTGATATATACGTGCGGCTAAACACAGAAAATATTTCTTTATTTTTGCTGGAGAGTAGTGCACTTTGTGGGTTACACCAGCCTTTAAGAAATGAGCCAGCCGGCTCTTTACATATGGGACACAGGCGCACGCTTGACGCTGCTCCTTTGTTAATGCACGTGCGGCTACTGCGCACCAATTCACAAACACAGAAAATAATTTTTTTTTTGGTTTGGACTGGAGTGTACTTTCGGGGGTTACAGCACCCTTTAACGGTCAAGCCAGCCGGCCCTTTACTTATGACACAGGCGCACGCTTGGCACAACTTTGTTGATGCACGTGCGGCTACTGCGCACACAATTCACAAACACAGAAAATATTTTTTTTGTGGTTTGGACTGGAGTGTACTTTCGGGGGTTACAGCACCCTTTAATGGTCAAGCCAGCCGGCCCTTTACTTATGACACAGGCGCATGCTTGGCACTTCTTTGTTGATGCACGTGCGGCTACTGCGCACACAATTCACAAACACACAAAAAATATTATTTTTTTGGTTTGAACTGGAGTGTACTTTGGGGGTTACAGCACCCTTTAACGGTCAAGCCAGCCGGCCCTTTACTTATGACACAGGCGCACGCTTGGCACTACTTTGTTGATGCACGTGCGGCTACTGCGCACACAATTCACAAACACACAAAAAATATTATTTTTTTGGTTTGAACTGGAGTGTACTTTGGGGGTTACAGCACCCTTTAACGGTCAAGCCAGCCGGCCCTTTACTTATGACACAGGCGCACGCTTGGCACTACTTTGTTGATGCACGTGCGGCTACTGCACACACAATTCACAAACACAGAAAATAATTTTTTTTTTGGTTTGGACTGGAGTGTACTTTGGGGGTTACAGCACCCTTTAATGGTCAAGCCAGCCGGCCCTTTACTTATGACACAGGCGCACGCTTGGCACTACTTTGTTGATGCACGTGTGGCTACTGCGCACACAATTCACAAACACACAAAAAATATTTTTTTTTTGGTTTGAACTGGAGTGTACTTTGGGGGTTACAGCACCCTTTAATGGTCAAGCCAGCTGGCCCTTTACTTATGACACAGGCGCACGCTTGGCACTACTTTGTTGATGCACGTGCGGCTACTGCGCACACAATTCTCAAACACAGAAAATATTTTTTTTTTTGGTTTGGACTGGAGTGTACTTTCGGGGGTTACAGCACCCTTTAACGGTCAAGCCAGCCGGCCCTTTACTTATGACACAGGCACACGCTTGGCACTACTTTGTTGATGCACGTGCGGCTACTGCGCACACAATTCACAAACACAGAAAATAATTTTTTTGGGGGTTTGGACTGGAGTGTACTTTGGGGGTTACAGCACCCTTTAACGGTCAAGCCAGCTGGCCCTTTACTTATGACACAGGCGCACACTTGGCACTACTTTGTTGATGCACGTGCCGCTACTGCGCACACAATTCACAAACACAGAAAATAATTTTTTTTTGGTTTGGACTGGAGTGTACTTTCGGGGGTTACAGCACCCTTTAATGGTCAAGCCTGCCGGCCCTTTACTTATGACACAGGCGCACGCTTGGCACTACTTTGTTGATGCACGTGCGGCTACTGCGCACACAATTCACAAACACAGAAAATAATTTTTTTTTTGGTTTGGACTGGAGTGTACTTTGGGGGTTACAGCACCCTTTAACGGTCAAGCCAGCCAGCCCTTTACTTATGACACAGGCGCACTCTTGGCACTACTTTGTTGATGCACGTGCGGCTACTGCGCACACAATTCACAAACACAGAAAATAATTTTTTTTTGGTTTGGACTGGAGTGTACTTTTGGGGGTTACAGCACCCTTAACGGTCAAGCCGGCCGGCCCTTTACTTATGACACAGGCGCACGCTTGGCACTACTTTGTTGATGCACGTGCGGCTACTGCGCACACAATTCACAAACACAGAAAATAATTTTTTTTTTGGTTTGGACTGGAGTGTACTTTTGGGGGTTACAGCACCCTTAACGGTCAAGCCGGCCGGCCCTTTACTTATGACACAGGCGCACGCTTGGCACTACTTTGTTGATGCACGTGCGGCTACTGCGCACACAATTCACAAACACAGAAAATATTTTTTTTTTTAGTTTGGACTGGAGTGTACTTTGGGGGTTACAGCACCCTTTAACGTTCAAGCCAGCCGGCCCTTTACTTATGACACAGGCGCACGCTTGGCACTACTTTGTTGATGCACGTGCGGCTACTGCGCACACAATTCACAAACACAGAAAATATATTATTTTTTAGCACTTGGGGGGAGCACCCCTGATGGACAGAGCACCCCCTGGACAACACTACAGCACCCCTTTAGGACTGGGACACTGCACAGGACTTTGGAGTGGACACAGCCCCTATGGAGAACTGACTGCACAACACAGTCCAGCCAGCCCCTATGGACTTTGAAGTAGTGGACACAGCCCCTATTAACAACAGCTGCACAGCACAACACAGCCAGCCCCTATGGACTTTGAAGTAGTGGACAACAGCAGCACTACACTACACTACACTACACTACACAGCCCTAACTCCCACCCTCCCTATTCACTGTCCACAGCCGAGTGAGAAAATGGCGCTGACGCGGGTACCTTATATAGGATCCAAAACCCGCGAGACTCGGAAGGCGGGATGATGACGTTTTGCCTCGATTTCAGATCCGAGTCAGGCGTGAAAAGTCGAGCCTGACTCGGATCGGACTCGGCTCGGGGGGGCTCGGGGGGGTTCGGATTTCAGAAATCCGAACCCGCTCACTCCTAATTACAACATTTGTTAAATAAAATACATAGCAAAGTTTGATTAATCTAATCATGGAAACATGTGAAATGTGACAGTAGGTGTTTTCTTAGTGGTGATATTTTCACTTTTGTTTTCACTATTTGCAAGTAGAGCATTAAAGATAGCTAAGAGAGTATTAAGGATCTTTGGCTTTAGTATTTAAAAAAAATCCCCAGTCAAGCCATCAGGGCCTAGTGATTAAAGAAGTTTTAGGAGTTTTATAGCAGCTTTAAATTTTTCCTTCCTGATCAGACAATCAATGAGCTTCCCAAAATGTGGACTGGTTATCTAAGTTTGGGGGTTCTTTGGAGTATAGATCAGCCTAGAGGTGTTGGAAAATGTCTGTAATTTTCACACCTGCATACCTGAGAGCACCTTTAGAGTCTCTAATAGCCCTAATATCAAAAGTGCTCCTGCTTCCTTGTAGTAATTTAGAGAAAACGTTTACCGCTTTATTGCGATGCTTATGTAATAAAAATATACTACTGTGAAGTGACTGGTCACCCAATTGGTCCAGGATTTTATCAGGGTGGATTTTACTTGTATTGTATGATGCTTTATTTGCTGAGGAGGGGTATCATATCATAGTTTGGTAGGAGTTAGTCAAATCAGTTTGGGCATCAATTAATTTTTTAGTAATTTATTTTTTATACTTCGGTGTATAGGAGATGATAGCTCATCTGAGTGTAGTTTTAGCAGCCTGCCAAAATGTTATGGCACCATCGGCATGGTAAGCATTATTAAAATAATCACATTTGGCATGATGCATTTCTTTAAATTTTTGGGAGTTGGCTAAAGCATATGGCAGGCACCGCTGTCTATGAGAGCCAACGTTAGTAGCACGTATCAACTTAACACAGATAGGGGTGTGATCTGAGACTAATATATGGTCAATTCCTGCGTCAATAACAGGTGGCCATAGAAGTGAAGAGTATCTAGCAGTTGATCTGAATTATATATGTGGGGGTGAGAGATAGGAGTATTCCTTTAACTTGTGGTTACAAAGTCTCCAAATATCTGACAGATGTATTGCACACCAAATTTATAGCTAGTAGATAGAGTAGATGTGATATTTGTGATTGTCTATTCAACAGGTAAGAAGTCACTACATCAAAGTCACCTCCTAGTAGAATATGGGCCTCAGAGTGAGGGTACAATTTATGTATAAAGTCCAAGTAAAGGATTTACTATATATGTTAGGTTCATATACCTTGGCAATAATTTACCTAATCTATAATAAATATCTAACAGAAGGATCGGTCGTAATATGGTGGATTGTCATCTGCAAATTATTTCAGGCTATGATAGCCACCTCTCTTGCTTTTGAGGTATACAAGGCATTTGCTAATATCTTATGGCATGACATGCCAAGTTTGATATATACTGCATCAATCAAATGCATCTCCTGCTGTAATGAAATATCTGCATGAGATTTATTTATGAAAGCAAGTCTCCTTTTTCTTTTGACAGGAGTGGTATGCCCTTCACGATCAAGGATTACATTTTTAGCACTTTCATTCAAAATCACCAGTAACCGGTTGTTGGATGACAGTTACGAGATCAGCCAACATGTCAGTAAAGAGAGAAGAGAGGAAAGGAGAGGGGGCAGGTATGTGTATGCAAAAAACAATGACAAAAGCTTTGTCACTGAAAACTAAATAAACAACTTACTCTGTCAGAGGAACAACAATATAGATAGTAAGGTGAGAAGGTGAAATCTCCATTAGGGTGGAAACCACTAGTAGACCAAGTATTCTTAGATATATATAAACAAATAACATATGTCGAACATGTCATAAGTAGTAGCTGAATATATGAACAGATTGAAGAGATCAGTAAACATAGCAGATACTAATGGACTAGGAGCAAATAACAATGGAGTAAACAAAAACTGGTATATGAGAGGAAAAGCACATAAACCAAATCAGATGTTGTAATACAGCATGATGTGGTGTGAGGGATAAATGTATATACTGCTCTACATGAATCAGAAGAGACAGTCCCTTTAGTAGTAGAGCTTCCTTGATTTGGAATTATTTGGTGTCTGCTGGAGATGTAAAGACTTTATAATCTTTCCCATCAAAGATGCAGAGGAATGCTGCGTACAGTAAAGCAATTTTTTGGTGGGAATGTACCAATTTAATGCAGGAGCCATTTCTCTGAGGGCATTGGAAACTTACACAGGGTAAACCTGGAATAAAGGTTGCGAGAATACGCTCTATCCATCTCGCTGTGAACCATAAATCGACTTTGTGTGTGAAAGTTAAGGCAACTAAACATTACTGCTCTAGGTTTGGTGCCCAAATTATCCATCATTGGGCCTGCATGGTGTACTTGTTTTATTTCAGTGTTTTTGTGGTAATTAACAACATCAAGGAGATCCAGGAGATCTTTTTTTAGGAAGTCCAATAGGGAGGTCCTTTGATTGATTCTGGGAGACTGATTAGGAGTAGGTTATTTCTGCAGAACCTATTTTTCAAGTTATCTATTATTCTTTCATTTGGAGGTGTGTTTTGCACATTTGGGATACTAAATATTTCAACTCCGATAACCTCTGGATCTTTTCTCCTATCACCTGATCATTCATAGTCACCGGCGTAGCAGTACAGGCAAGCTGATATTTGAGTTCTCGTATTGATTCAGTGAATTTAGTTGCTTAAGCTTTCATGAGTGCCATTGTTTCTTTAATTTGCTCATACAACATTTGCAAAGGTTGCTAGAGAACCTGTTTGCTCCATTGCAAGAGTGGGAGCTCTGTCTGAGCTTATTTGCAGTATTGCATTGTGGTTTTGCTGGAGTTGAGGACTCAGATTAGGAAGATTTTCTCATTACAGAAGCAGAGATTGGGTTATTACGTGGTGGATGTCTGGCGTGCTTATGTGGGGATGAGTGGCAATCACTTACTCTAGATGACATCCCCAAACACATTCACTGGTAAACAGGACCTTTTGTTTGTAAGTGTGTGGAACTTTATATTTATACACATTTTTTATTACAAGACCTATATTTAATTATTAGCAGAACCCATTAAAGGGGCATTATAATAGATTATAATACATAGACAGTATAGTGTATGAGATCAAGCGGTATTGTTATATTACTACTTGCCAATTGTATTCAATCTCATTTGGGTTCATTTCTATATATTATCTATATTGTTGTGTAATTATGTGATTTTGAATGTTTTAAAATTTCCATACGTATCCTGATTAAAATTATTTCTGCTATGGTGATACTATACTAGTATATGAGCCCAGTTCCTTTTTTCTTATATTCTATTTCTGTTTGTAAAGTTAGTTTCCACTAACTCACATTAGGTGACAGCAGCTGCTTATTCTCTGATACACTTTCTAAGACATTAAAATTATTCCAATAATCCTCTGAAATAGTTCTGGTCTTTTACATATTTATATCAAAGCCTTAGATATTTTTTCTGGTCCAAGAATTTTTAAATAGGCATAATAATATGCTATTCTGAACAATAAATAAATAAACACAACATCCTCCTTTAAAGAATGATAAAAGATACATAGCCAATAGCAATATCAACTATAGTACACCCCATTTATTATGGAATATCCCAAAGGGAGACTGTTATTTAATAAAAGTAAATTGCAAGGAGAATATGGATGTTTTTGCCATAATTACTGTATATCAAAGCCTTAGATATTTTTTCTGGCTCAGGAATTTTTTAAATATGCAAAATAATATGGTATTCCAAACAATAAATTAATAAACACAATATCCTACTTTAAAGAATGATAAAAGATACATAGCCAATAGCAATATTAACTGCACCCCATTTATTATGGAATATCCCAAAGGGAGACTGTACTCTAATATAAGTAAATTGCAAGGAGAATAGGGACTTTTTAGGAAGTTTTAAGTGATTATTCCTTTTAAAGGGATTAAAAAGCAGGACTTTTATAAAACCCTACTGGAAATGACTAAATAAGATAGATGCTACATTAAACTAATCCTTCAGTTTAATTAATATTACATTTATTTACACATTTTAATAGAGATTACAAAAAAATTAAAATGTGAAAAACTGGGACATTTTAATATGGTATCTAGTATTATCAAAGTTTAATTCAGATAAACAAAAAATAATTTTCAGAAGGGCACTAATATTAATGCTACAGTATGTAGCAAATAAAATATAATAAATGGGGACAAGGATACTGTATATCAAAAACTATTAGGGGTTTTAATTGTTTTTCTTTCTTTGTGAAACATGGAGAGGGAATGAAGTATGTACACACATATTAACCAAATAGGAAGCAGTGAACTAAACAAACTATAACAAAAGTTTTTAAAATAATACAGTAATTTTTAATTCCACAAATGTAACATGTGTGATTGAGTCCCCATGGGAAATACAGTACATTGGTTGTTGGGCAAAAAGTAAAAAGCTAAATTATGAAATAATGTGGACTAATTGTAGACTACCTAAATAATTGTTTTTGCTTTATATTTTCTGTAATAAATTCAAAAAGGAAGCTATAAGTTACAGTGCCATACTGTAGACACAGATCTACAAAAATGGGTTTCGATATAAAAAAGAGGTGTTAGTTATGAATGGATCCAGATGGTATATATCCAAGAGCATTAAAAGTCAAGAGAGTATTGTTTGCAGAACCATTAACCCCCACTGCAGCATCATTAAACTAATCTCTGCTGACGGGTTGAAGACGAGATGCCGACACTTGGGATCCCATCACTTGGCGTTCAAACCTGGTCGGAATGTCGGCATCAGAATTCTGACGCCCCCAGGTAAGTAAGCCTAACCTAACCCCTAGCCCTAACCCTAACCCTCCCCGGTGCCTAAACTTAACCTTCTTCCAGTGCCTAAACCTAACATCCCCCCATAGCCTAACCCTAACCCTCCTCTAAGTGCCTAACCCTAACTCCTAACATTAACCCTCCCCCTAACTCCAGTACTTACCTTTGGGATTCCAGGGGTTGGGATGTCAGCTCCGGTTTTTTGACAAGTGTTAGGATTCCGGCATTGGCATTCTTACCGCCGGAATCCACATAATTCCAAAGACCACATAATTCCAAAGTTTGTAGAATGGCAAATGTATTTTCATGTTAAAAAAAGCAAGTGGTAAAGAATATGATAACTCTATGCATGTAAAGGGGATGGGATTGTTTGGCTATCTACAGTCAAACTATAAGACCAAAGACAGTATGGATTTGCTGCTGTGAGATCAGGTTAACTACATCTATTGATTTTTTTTTGGCCTTGATAATTGATGTCATATGGAGGAACATCATATCTAACTTCAACAAAACCACAGGAAAAGTGGGCACTCAACCTACTACATATTAAAACAAAACCTTTATTAGTATTAGTGTAATTAAAACGCAACCTTTATTAGGATTAGTCTCAAAGGACCTTGGCCCTCATTCAGACCCGGACGCAAGTGGCCGTTCGTACGTTCGGCGTACGTAAAAAAATTATGTAAATTCAAGCACTCGCTCATATTTTCGAACGCAGCTAAACATCCTCCCCAAACTCTACCGACCCCTCCTCTAACTAACGAGCATGCCAAATAGCGAGCGTACATCCCCGAAGTGGCTTGAAGGGAACGCATGCACAAGTACAAACCGGAAGTGGGACTGTCAGATTCCGATTACCTGCTCCTTTTTTCTGCCTACCTCCCTCAATCGTATCATGCCAATCAATATATCAATTAGCTTAATTATTTGTTTTTTTTGGCAATGCAATAAACTTTAATCTTGTCCGTGTTTGTGTTTACCCGCAGAATACGTACGGCTTAAACATTCGCTTTTATTTGTCAAAATACATGTTAGAGCCAATTAAACAATTGTTTTATTTGTTTTTAACCACGCATATTTTCCTGGGTTCATTTCTTTATTTAAATTTGCTTACGCATGTCACTGCATCAAGCCTATTATAATTCTCAAGAGATTTCTGGCCCTGTCGAACACATGACTCATACACTAACCAATAGAATTGGTCCTGTTAAATACCCAAATACATTAGCCAATCAAATTTATTTTTGGGTCTTTATTAAAAATGATTTTTAACAAATACACCATTGCCATCATGAGAGCCTCGGCATTCACCAGGCGCGAGCTGCTGGTGTTAACCGAGGTGATGGATAGGCGGATCACCAGCCAGCCTCCACCCATCACAAATCGCGAGAAGCGTTCCGCATATGCGGAGGTACGTGGCGGCCTGCGTTCCTTCGGCTCATGCCGCCAGATCGGCCAGCTGGAGCGCAGGTGGTCGGACCTGCAACGGCGGACGCCCCGCTTGCTGGCATGCTTTCGCATGCAGATCGCGGAAAGTAAGTTTTTGGGACTGTGGTTTTCATGTTTATCTCTGTGGCCCTAACTGCGTGTGCATGTTTTCATGTATGTCCTATTTATTCATTGTACTCATATCTGCATGGCCATGTTTTCATGTATGTCCTATTTATTCATTGTACTCATATCTGCATGGCCATGTTTTCATGTATGTCCTATTTATTCATTGTACTCATATCTGCATGGCCATGTTTTCATGTATGTCCTATTTATTCATTGTACTCATATCTGCATGGCCATGTTTTCATGTATGTCCTATTTATTCATTGTACTCATATCTACATGGCCATGTTTTCATATTTGTGTTGTCATAAATTAGTGTTTAACTCGGTTTTGGTTGAAACTAACCACAATTTGTTTCACATCTTTTAGGGGCACAGCGAAGACTACGGCATCATCGCCATCCAAGACGGCGCTCTCGCCCACTCTCCCCAACCCCAAGCCAACCCTCCACACCCCCAAATTCCCTTATTTCCCCCTTCTCCCCAGCCTGCACAGACCCTGTGGAGAATGTTTCGGGGCTCCTTCCCCTCCATCCCAATTCCCCCTCTCCTCCAACCACCCCTCTTCTAACTACCCCCTCCCCTGAATCCCAAATCACCCCGCCAAGCTCGTTGGGGAATGGAGGCACCTCCGAGGAGGACGAGGGAGTGGCTTCTGGAGCGGCCGTCATTTTGAACGGTATGGTTTTTTTTTGGTTTTTTTTTTGGCAAAAACAGTATGTAATCATGTGTCGGTCCCTTTTTTTGTGTTTTTTGGCCGAATTTTTGGGAGTTTTCGGTTTGTCTTTACCTGTTACTGCTGATTTCACCATACACATATCACACCTGTCTGAATCTGATTTTTTGACTTGTAATTTTGGGGTAGACCATTTTGGGGGGCTTGGTTTTTTCAGTGTAATTCTGCTTTGGGCCACAATATTGGCATTTTTGGGTAGCTTGGTTTGGCTTGTTTTTTAATGTGGTTTCATTATTGATGTATTAATCCCCACACTTTTCTAACCCACAGAGGAACAGAGGCATATGGCTGAATTAGCCGGATATGTGGGGTGTATGCGTGACCACGTCATCGGGCTGCTGGTGGTCCTTGACCATATGTCGGTCCTCCTTAGGAACCAGTTTTAGTTTTTTGTTTTTACAAAAGTTAAATAAATTATAAATTTAAACTTAACGTTCTGTCTCATTCCTTGTTTCCAAATCAGAGATTGTTTACATTGACATAAGTAGACTCTTCCAGCAAGGATTTGCAATTGTTGTCACTAAGATTGTGTGTTGTATTTTTTAGGAAAACAGGCACAAGAAACACCTAACAGTAACAATCTGATTGGCCTTTTTTGGTGTTGTACAAATTATATATTACTACATTTTACATGTTCCTATTTGGGGGGCAAGCTGCTTAGGCCGATATTACGAAGCCAACTGATTGTACAGGATTCCTTTGGGTGTTGGTTTGGACCCAGAAAACATCTTACATTTTAGCTCAACTTGCATCATTACAGGCTTACCCCTTAGGCAAATGTAACGTGTGTGAACCTGGTTACACTTGCTTGTAATGGGCAAAAATAGGTACAAAATTACACTCTCAAAACATTTATTCACAACATAACTAAAATAACAAAGTGTTCACTCACAAACAAAACACACAGTGATAATCATAAATACAACACATACAACAAACTTTTCAAACAAAAAATCAAGAACTGGTTGACGAAGGACCATGCCAACATGATTCCACAAATGTGGCGTTGCAATATGGGTTCCATAATATATTCCCAAAGTTTCCACATGAAGGTTTTTTTAGGGCAGCAGGAAGTAGTCATCGTTGGAGTCCCAAAGATTATGAAAACAAACAAAAGATGGAGAAAAAAACACAAAATAATTAGATGTTCTCAAACAATCCTTACCACATTGTGTCTAAACACTGTTGTGTTGCCAATAATTACCTAAAATATCTGGCCACCACATCATCGCGTATGGCCCCCCCACATACTGACCTCCGACCAACCTCGGGGGGGCCATCCACAGGTAAGGCATCCTCTGGCTGCATTGGGACACCACTCCTTATGGCGATGTTGTAAAATATCCCACACCGGACCACAATTTTCGAAACCATATCCGGCAAATACATGAGCTCGCCACCAGAGCGGTGGAGGCATCTGAATCGGCCTTTTAAAAGGCCGATACAGTGCTCCACCACTTGCCTGGTGGCTGTAAGTGCGGCATTAAAATTAGTTTGTGGCCCTGGTGTGGGAGCAAAATAAGGAGTGAGCAGCCAGGGCGTGCAAGGGTAGCCACTGTCTCCTGTGAAAACAAAGTGACAACATCAGGATCACTGTGTATCAAGCTTAACATTGTTATGTACTAAAGGTCTCCACTTACCCAGAAGCCATGCATCACCAGCTTGTAGGTTGTTTAATTTGTGCCATATCCCTGATTGCCGGATGACGAATGAGTCATGTGCACTTCCTGGTAATTTTGCATTCAGGGACAGGATCTGGAGGGAGGCATCACATACCACCATTACATTCAGGGAGTGATAGTGTTTACGGCTGCGAAATATGGCCTCCAGCCGTGCTGGAGGCTGAAGTGGTTTGTGAGTACCATCCACAACCCCTATGATGTGTGGGAAGTTAGCTATTTGGTAAAAATTGGCCTTGGCCACACTAAGGGCACCCATATCCAAAGGCATTTCAATAAAATGATGGAGGTGCTTGAAAAGTGCCTCCATCACTGCCCTCAGGATCCGGGAAAAGGAGGATTGGGAGATGCCCGCCACTATTCCCACCGTTGTTTGAAACGATCCGGAGGCACAGAAATGTAACACCGCCATAAATTGCGTAAGTGGTGGTATTGCTGTAGGACTGTCAATTTGCCGCTCAAGATCACTCTCTATTAATGAGAGAGTGTCTATGATGATTTTGGGAGGCAGACGGTAGCGTCTTAAAACCTCATCATCGGGCATTCCAAAAAGGGTGACACATGTTCGAAATATCTGGGGCCTTGCACGCCTATGATGCCTACGCCTGGGACGAGATTGAGGTTGGTCAGCTTCCGGGAGCATGGCCAGAACAATCCGACCCAGATCAACCTGAAATGGCAAGATTTGAATGTAAGGCTTTTTTCCCCCCCCAAAAAATTGATTTTTACTTAGCTTGAAGATACAATCCATTGATGCTTACATGCCGGGGTATTGTCATGATTGGGCCAAACTGTAAATAATCACAATATAAAAATGCAACAATTTATGCTGGGCATTTATGAATCAAAATTGGGTGCAAGACAAAACATAAAAGGGGAGAAACACACATTGGCCCAAATAGCAAAACGACATTGCGCAGACTACCTCAAATTGGGCCCAAATGTAATCCACAAATGCTAAAGGGAAAACACAACCAATTTAACGGGTCTAAATAAGCATTTAAAAATGCGCTCATTAGTTCGCAAATACCAGTCACAAGAGAAACAGTTAAAAATGCGCTAATTAGTTCGCAAATACCAGTCACAATAGAAACAGTTCAAAATGCGCTAATTAGTTTGCAAATACCAGTCACAATAGAAACAGTTCAAAATGCGCTAATTAGTTCGCAAATACAAGTACAAAAATACGCAGATAGAAAAACACGAATTATTTGAAACATTTCTGACTAATAAAAACAAAGGTTACAAGTGTAAGGTCAAACAAAGTTGCATAAATACAAACATGAACATTTAATAACCAAGTGAAAAAATAAACTTACCAATAGATAATATATAAGTCTCCGGATCAAAAGGTCGTTGGGGCAGAGCCAAAAAAAACCTAACAAAGATGAAATTTGGATAAATTAACGTTCCAAAATTCAGGAAAAGAAGGAGACACAAATTGATCAAAAGTTAGACTGCCAAAAACTTACCAAATAAATAAACGCCAAAAAAAAAACCACCAGAAAAAAAGCGAACGGAAAAAAAATAAAAAAATATAGCAAACAAAAACAACTCCCACCAACGCCAACTCCAAAACCCGCCAACAATCAACTCCGACCAACGTAACCTCCAACAATCAACAAACGCCACCTCGACTCGAGATGCCCCAAGCCATAAATAGTGTTTAGTTTCCCACACAAATTAAGGAGGGATCATAGGAACGCACAATCAATGATGCGGCCGAAAAACAAGGACGCATGTATAAATACGTCACGAGCCAACCAAAAAGTTCTGGTGTATTTCTTGTTTGGAGCTAAGACATGGCTACAGACCAGGGAAACAATGGGCAACAGTCTGGCGGTAAGTATTTCAGGCATTTGGAAACAATGATTAATTTGAAACATAATATAGTGCATGTTGTGAAGTTTACAATTCTCAACATTTAAACAAATAGGTGAGGAGGATGACATGGAAGAGGCTGCTGGGCCCAGTATTCCGGCCAAAGCTGGCAAAAAGAAAAGGCAGCCACAATTCACAAGAAAGGAGATGGAGGTTTTGGTTCAGAAGTGTGTGGACATCCTGCCACAGGCAGACAGGAATATGAGTGCAAGCCAGAAGTGGAGAATGTGGGAGGAGGTAGCCATTGCGGTCAATAGGGTGGGTGATTTTGTCCGTCTAGCCCGGGATGTCAAACGGCGGTAAGTAAAAACTTGACCACCCAAAAAAACTGGGGGAAAGAATGCATGAACAATGGCTACTTTTTCACCCACAGATGGCAAGACTTCAAATATCACCTGAAACAAAAAATGGCTGACAGGGCTAGGCATGCAAGGGGGACAGGTGGGGGTCCCACCCCTGTGTCATTGGAGTTGAATGATTTAGAAGAGCTGGCACAGGGGGGTGTGCAGGCTGTGGAGGTGTTTGGCGTGTCCAACATGGATACGGACATGCCAGACTTTGCGGCTCCTCATGTTGTCCAAGGTAAATATTGTGATGTCACCAACTCTGAAATGTTAATGTGCCAATATGTAGATTCTAATGTGACTCTTTTCACATTTTTCCAACAGAGACACAGGCGGATGAGTCTGCTCCAGAGGGGAGCCTTGGCCGCAGAATTTCGGCAGGCTCTGCAGGGGAGGAACCAGTACATCTGGCTGAGGACCCTGCAGAAGCCAGTCCTGGGCAATCCCCCTCGTAGGCAGTGTCCCTCCTCACAGAACTCAATTTTAAATTGGATTTCCATACGGAGATTCTGCGAGGATGGACGCCAGTCTGGTACGGGTGGCTGAGGCCCTGGAACAAAATGCTGCAGCCAACGTGACCATTGGTCAGGCCCTGGCGGAAAATACCAGGGCCAACATCCGCATCGCCAATGCCCTGGAGCAGCTCATTCGCCAGCACATGGTGGAGCCGACCTCCCTTCCTGCCGGAACATCAGGATCCTCCACCTCTGGCACAACATCAGCCAATCCTCTAAATGTGCCTAGCCCTGTGCCTAGTCCAGAGGCCACAACGTCTGCCTCTGGACAGGCCAGCCCGATGACATCCCGGACCCGGTCTGGCGCCCACCCTCCCCCTGCCAAACGGGGGAAAAAACGTTGACAGCACTGGCTACTTTTCCCACACTCCTTCTGTGCTATTCCTTTCTGGCCAAAACTTCCCTCTCCTTTCTTGTGAATTGTTTTTAATTTTTAGCTTTACGTTTACATAACTTTTATGTTTGCACAATTACACCGCCCAAAAACGCCCTGTTCTGTCAATCACATTTGACATGTCACTTCCTGTACGCTATTTGACGAACGAGACAAAAAAAGCTCGCAATCTGCCGTACGCACATGCGCAGTGTTACACCGACGCATGCGCGGTTACTCAACATCGGAACGCAACGAGCGTACTGCTGTTAACGAACGGCTCTGAATCAGGCCCCTTATTAGAATAGTTGCAATAAAAACACAGACTACACACTATATATATATATATATATATATATAGTATATAAAAGAGATCACAATTATCTGGCCTATAAACTTAAGATCTAGATAGAAGGATAACACAAGTTAATAATCTCACTATTTGGTGGTCAATGTAACTAGCCGAGTTGAAAGTAAAGAAAAAAAATACATGGATATGGGGTAAATCCCTTAATTAAAAATATCCGGCATTCACCATCACTTTGTGATAACAAATATGTATCAAAATAGCAAGTTTTAAATGACAAAACAATAAATGGTATTCAAGTGCAAATGTCTAACATAATAGTGTGACCATTATTTAAGAGTAGTGTACTTTCTAATACAAATCTAGCATCATTTAGATACAGTATGGCAATATCTATCACCACAATGTAGCATGATATGAAATTATATTACAACAAACTGGGCAGTTCATGAAGGTTCACATTCTGTATAGTTCATGTGTAGAATACATGCATAAATAATAAATGAAGATGTAATGGTAAGAGTAAAGATAAAGGAACTTATTCAGACCCGGTCATTCGCTCTATGAGCTCACGTCAGGGTCAATGTTGCTCCAGAGCGCATGTGCACGACGGAGCTGGCTACATCATGCACATGCGCGAGACGCGGCTAACGATGGGTGATCCATTATTAGGGGTCTCGTAGCAGACGGGGCGAGCTGTCGATGTTGACTGACAGCTCACTTTGTTTGCTGGGCGGGCCGCAACGGAGGTGTTCCTGTCGGAACGCTTGCCATTTGGGGGCGGCCCCACTGACATCATCAGTGGAGCTTCCTGCTCAAACAGAGCAGGAAGCTCCCTGGGGCTTAAGGTTGATGAGACCCTACCTTAGGGTCTCACTGTAAGCCCTGATGGTCGCGATGGTCTTGACCATCGCGACCATCACCCTTAGCGGTTGTTAGAGCTGTGGGTGTTAACCCACAGCCTAATGACCGACATGGAGGCGGCCGTTCAGGATGCAAGCGGGCGCCCTGTTTCAGAACGACCGCTTGCATCTTACGACCTCCTCTGAATGAGGCCCAAAGTCCCTCTAATAGTATCTAGAGGGACTTTGGAGCTTATTCAGACCCGGTCGTTAGCTGTACGAGCTCGCAACCGGGTCGATGTTGCTCCAGAAGCAGAGCAGAGATTGGGTTATTACGCGGTGGATGTCTGGCGTACTTATGTGGGGATGAGTGGCAATCACTTACTCTAGATGACATCCCCAAACACATTCACTGGTAAACGGGAACTTTTGTTTGTAAGTGTGTGGAACTTTATATTTATACACATTTTTTATTACAAGACCTATATTTAATTATTAGCAGAACCCATTAAAGGGGCATTATAATAGATTATAATACATAGACAGTATAGTGTATGAGATCAAGCGGTATTGTTGTATTACTACTTGCCAATTGTATTCAATCCCATTTGGGTTCATTTTTATATATTATCTATATTGTTGTGCAATTATGTGATATTAAATGTTTTAAAATTTCCATACATATCCTGATTAAAATTATTTCTGCTATGGTGATACTATACTAGTATATGAGCCCAGTTCCTTTTTTCTTATATTCTATTTCTGTTTGTAATGTTAGTTTCCACTAACTCGCATTAGGTGACAGCAGCTGCTTATTCACTGATACACTTTCTAAGACATTAAAATTATTCCAATAATCCTCTGAAATAGTTCTTGTTTTTTACATATTTATATCAAAGCCTTAGATATTTTTTCTGGCTCAGGAATTTTTTAAATATGCAAAATAATATGGTATTCCAAACAATAAATTAATAAACACAATATCCTACTTTAAAGAGTGATAAAAGATACATAGCCAATAGCAATATTAACTACACCCCATTTATTATGGAATATCCCAAAGGGAGACTGTACTCTAATATGAGTAAATTGCAAGGAGAATAGGGACTTTTTAGGAAGTTTTAGGTGATTATTCCTTTTAAAGGGATTAAAAAGCAGGACTTTTATAAAACCCTACTGGAAATGACTAAATAAGATAGATGCTACATTAAACTAATCCTTCAGTTTAATTAATATTGCATTTATTTACACATTTTAATAGAGATGACAAAAAAATTAAAATGTGAAAAACTGGGACATTTTAATATGGTATCCAGTATTATCAAAGTTTAATTCAGATAAACCAAAAATAATTTTCAGAAGGGCACTAATATTAATGCTACAGTATGTAGCAAATAAAATATAATAATTGGGGACAAAGATACTGTATATCAAAAACCATTGGGGGTTTTAATTGTTTTTCTTTCTTTGTGAAACATGGAGAGGGAATGAAGTATGTAAACACATATTAACCAAATAGGAAGCAGTGAACTAAACAAACTATAACAAAAGTTTTTAAAATAATACAGTAATTTTTAATTCCACAAATGTAACACATGTGATTGAGTCCCCATGGGAAATACAGTACATGGGTTTTTGGGCAAAAAGTAAAAAGCTAAATTATGAAATAATGTGGACAAATTGTAGACTACCTAAATAATTGTTTTTGCTTTATATTTTCTGTAATAAATTCAAAAAGGAAGCTATAAGTTACAGTGCCATACTGTAGACACAGATCTACAAAAATGGTTTTTGATATAAAGAAGAGGTGTTAGTTATGAATGGATCCAGATGGTATATATCCAAGAGCATTAAAAGTCAAGAGAGTATTGTTTGCAGAACCATTAACCCCCACTGCAGCACCATTAAACTAATCTCTGCTGACGGGTTGAAGACGAGATGCCGACACTTGGGATCCCATCACTTGGCGTTCTAACCTGGTCGGAATGTTGGCATCAGGATTCTGACGCCCCCAGGTAAGTAAGCCTAACCTAACCCCCTAGCCCTAAACCTAACCCTCCCCGGTGCCTAAACTTAACCTTCTTCCAGTGCCTAAACCTAACATCCCCCCATAGCCTAACCCTAACCCTCCTCTAAGTGCCTAACCCTAACTTCTAACACTAACCCTCCCCCTAACTCCAGTACTTACCTTCGGAATTCCAGGGGTTGTGATGTCAGCACCGGTTTTTTGACAAGTGTTAGGATTCCGGCATTGGCATTCTTACCGCCGGAATCCACATAATTCCAAAGACCGCATAATTCCAAAGTTTGTAGAATGGTAAATGTATTTTCATGTTAAAAAAAGCAAGTGGTAAGGAATATAATAACTCTATGCATGTGAAGGGGATGAGATTGTTTGGCTATCTACAGTCAAACTATAAGACCAAAGACAGTATGGATTTGCTGCTGTGAGATCAGGTTAACTACATCTATTGATTTTTTTTTGGCCTTGATAATTGATGTCATATGGAGGAACATCATATCTAACTTCAACAAAACCACAGGAAAAGTGAGCTCTCAACCTACTACATATTAAAACAAAACCTTTATTAGTATTAGTGTAATTAAAATGCAACCTTTATTAGGATTAGTCTCAAAGGACCTTATTAGAATAGTTGCAATAAAAACACACAGACTACACACTATATATATATATATATATATATATATATATATATATATATATATATATATATATATATAGAAGGATAACACAAGTTAATAATCTCACTATCTGGTGGTCAATGTAACTAGCCGAGTTGAAAGTAAAGAAAAAAAATACATGGATATGGGGTAAATCCCTTAATTAAAAATATCCGGCAATCACCATCACATTGTGATAACAAATATGTATCAAAATAGCAAGTTTTAAATGACAAAACAATAAATGGTATTCAAGTGCAAATGTCTAACATAATAGGGTGACCATTATTTAAGAGTAGTGTACTTTCTAATACAAATCTAGCATCATTTGGATACAGTATGGCTATATCTGCCACCACAATGTAGCATGATATGAAATGATATTACAACAAACTGGGCAGTTCATGAAGGTTCACGTTCTGTATAGTTCATGTGTAGCATACATGCATAAATAATAAATGAAGATGTAATGGTAAGAGTAAAGATAAAGGAACTTATTCAGACCCTGTCGTTAGCTCTATGAACTCACAACCGGGTCAATGTTGCTCCAGTGCGCATGTGCACGATGGAGCTGGCTACGTCGTGCACATGCGCGAGACCCGGCTAACGATGGGTGATCCGTCATTAGGGGTCTCGTAGCAGACGGGGGGAGCTGTCGATGTTGACTGACACCTCACTACATTTGCTGGGTGGGCCGGGGGCATGCCCGGCCAAACTGAGGCATTCCTGTCGGAACGCTTGCCATTTGGGGCAGCCCCACTGACATCATCAGTGATGTCAGTGGGGAGCTTCCTGCTTAAGGTTGATGAGACCCTACCTTAGGGTCTCGTTGTAAGCCCTGATGGTCGCTATGGTCTTGACCATCGTGACCATCGCGACCATCACCCTTAGCGGTCGTTAGAGCTGTGGGTGTTAACCCACAGCCTAATGACCAACATGGAGGCGGCCGTTCAGGATGCAAGCAGCCGCCCTGTTTCAGAACGACCGCTTGCATCTTACGACCGCCTCTGAATGAGGCACAAAGTCCCTCTAATAGTATCTAGAGGGACTTTGGAGCTTATTCAGACCCGGTCGTTAGCTGCACGAGCTTGCAACCTGGTCGATGTTGCTCCAGTGCGCATGCGCATGACGGAGCCGGCTTCGTCGTGCGCATGCATGAGACTCGTCTAACGATGGGTGATCAATCATTAGGGGTCTTGTAGCAGACGGGGCGAGCTGTCGATGTTGATTGACAGCTCGCTCTGTTTGCTGGCCAGGCAGGGGCGTGCCCGGCCAAACGGAGGCGTCCCTGTCGGAACGCTTGCCATTTGGGGGCGGCCCCACTGACATCATCAAATAGAGCAGGAAGCTCCCTGGGGCTTAAGGTTGATGAGACCCTACCTTAGGGTCTCGTCGTAAGCCACGATGGTCGCGATGGTCTTGACCATCGCGACCAGCACCCTTAGTGGTTGTTAAAGCTAGTGGGTGTTAACCCACAGCCTAACGACCGACATGGAGGTGGCTGTTCAGGATGCAAGTGGCCGCCCTGTTTCAGAACGACCGCTTGCATCCTACGACCGCCTCTGAATGAGGCCCTTTATCTCCAGACATATGGTTATGCTACATTTTGATGGTAGAGATTGCCACTGTATATCTAAAACATCCCTGATTTGTATTAGATATCATATAGCTCTTAAATAATGGTCACACTGTGATACCATTGATCGTATTGCTGTACTGCCATCTTATATGGTCGTTTTAAACTAATACCAGTAGAGGTCATGCTTTAATATGTAGGCTGGGTGCCCCCAAAACTGAGGGTACTTTTTCTTTTCCTGTGGTTTCATTACTATAGTGTAACTCTCATGGGCACACCTCCACATTCGTAATTAATTCCTTATATTTGAATATGTTTTGATTAGAGGTGTATGTGGATAAACCTACCAATGTGTCCTCATACCTCATACACCTAGCCTCTATGTGCCATACAGTGCATAACTTAGCCATGTAGCGTACCTTCTTTTTCTTTAAATTTTGTATCCTATTCGCATTTCAGATGCAGCAAAAACACCTCTCACAGTGTATGAGAGACACCGTGCTGCAACTTTAATCATACTGGAATTAGTTTTATGAACATACAAAGTTGCAGATTAAGTACAATGGAACTTGGCATGAGAAAAATCCTCGTCCGCTGCATCACAGCACTTCATACACAGATTCAGACTCAATGTCACACAGAAGAAAAAGAAGGAGGAGAAGGATAAAGAGGTTGAGGAGGAGGAAGAGGAGGAGGTTGTTGTTGTTTGGATAATGCTATCGCTTGGTATCTGATAAACAAATACTACCAGCTGTCCTATCATGTCCTATAGTTTCCTATCATATTGTCTATTAAGACCCACCTACATCAATTGATCCATAGTCAAGTATAACCATTAGCATATAGATTTCTTATAGTTTAATCCTTAATGGATACACCTTACATATTATTAATGTCTAAATATATCATTAAACATTGGCGATTCATGCTATGTGGATGGACCATTCACCTACAATAAATGTATATCCCGAATAAATCCAACCCAAAATGGCCGCTGCAACACTTGAGGACAGAGAAGCCAGGCTTCTATGTTAAATATGGTACCTCCAAGGTGTGCATATAACTATATGGATGCCCTGTTTCGTTCTCACTAGTTTACATTTAAGACAAACCCAACCAAAAATGGCCGCCGCCACATCTGAGGACATAGAAGCCAAGCTTCTATGTTACCTCTGATGTGAGCAAACGGAGGGCGGTGCGGCGTTCTGTGCTGCCGCGTGTATGGTCACATCACCTGACACCCAGGCAGACGCTGGTAACAACAATCATATTCAACTCCCACCCCCACATACGCAGCGCGCACGACCCGGAAGTGATTAAACCGGAAGTGCGGCGCCGCTTCACATGGGGACTGATGATTAAAGAGGATGCCTATAAAAGATGGATTGCACACTAGGAACATCACTTGCCCTTGATAAAGTCTCTGGAAGAGATGAAACGCGTTGGGACATATATATTAGCATATGTACTTTTAACCTTAATCCCTGTTTGAAGGATATTTTGCCATTTTTTTTCTATATTTTTTTCTATTTCTTTTTTCTATTTTGTACCATTTCAATACTGTTCAATAAAACAGTGTTGTATTATCTGATGATCAGTCATTTATAGTACCATAGCCTCCCCCTGCATACTCACACACAGGGATTGCGGATACAGATTGACACAGGACCAGCAGACTTCATGGTCAGGTAAGCAAACATTCCATACCTAAAGTCACTGCAATTCTAGTGTCGCATGTCTCTCTGATACTACGTTCCTTTCCTGAGGTGGAGAGTGCAGTGGAGGAGAGGAGTTCACGTTCTCACCATACCCTGCTTAAAGGTCTCTTTTGCATACAAATACCTGCCTACAGTTTTTGCCTATCTGCAATTAGCTTAATGCTATAAGAATTTTTGAATATCCTGCCAACAGCTTTTGCCCACCTGATACGCATATTACTTGTTGATTGTTATATTACATTCATTGGAGAGACATATCCTGACTACATCATATTGGTATTCATGCCAAACTTGAACTCCAGACGTATAAAATTCTAGTCCTGAAAATCCAGCCTCAAGTTATTGCCCACCAGCTTGATAACATAAGCAGACTGTGATATATATATATATATATATATATATATATATATATGTATATATATACACTTATATATTAGAGAGCTGTCTTTCTGCTTAGACACCTCCCACCAAATCAATTCATTTTGAACACACAGCCCCAAGTTTTTGCTAACCAGTCTTTGTACGAAGCACTGACATATATATTATACGGGACTACAATAAGTCAATTAACTTTATACAGTAGACCAATTACCACAGAGCGCTTTATCTTATTATTGTTTGTGTCTGTTTAGGAAGTGGGGATACTTCCAGAGAGAGCTGCTAGTGGTAGATCAACATCTCCCCATCTATGAGCGCCGATTACTTTATGTTGTGTTGATTGCAACTTTAATCATACTGGAATTAGTTTTATGAACATACAAAGTTGCAGATTAAGTACAATGGAACTTGGCATGAGAAAAATCCTCGTCCGCTGCATCACAGCACTTCATACACAGATTCAGACTCAATGTCACACAGAAGAAAAAGAAGGAGGAGAAGGATAAAGAGGTTGAGGAGGAGGAAGAGGAGGAGGTTGTTGTTGTTTGGATAATGCTATCGCTTGGTATCTGATAAACAAATACTACCAGCTGTCCTATTACTGTATTGCTATCATCATATTAGCATGGACATAACTACCGTAGGTGCAAAGGGTGCAGCTGCATTTGGGCCCAGAACTGAAGGGGAGCCATCTTTCTAGTCTAAGTGTTATGTATACTTCCACATTGGGTGGTACATACAGTAGGGGGCTTACAAACTTTTATGGAGTCTTCAAATACCTAGTTATGCCCCTGCATCTCAGGCTTTGATAGGACTGGATCTTTTCTAGAAAAATGCTTCATTATTGGAATAAAAAATTTTTCTCACATTTTTCTGATTCGTGCTTATGTTTTCCTATTTTTTCACTATTGTTATGTTTTAACGAAAGCTCAACTGGAAGGCCAAATCCAATTTCAGTGCACTACACATGTAAAATGGAAACGTGAGTCACACATGTGCAGAGTGGACTAGGACTGGCTGGCAATGCAGTAAGAAACCTCTTACCTTTGCCTGCCAGTATCCACTGGGAGCTAAGTATCTTTTAAAGGGCATATTTTAATGGTAAATTGGGGAAAAACATATTTTTTTATCACTGAGGTAAGCTGCAATAGGTAGTCTTTCTTATTGCTCAGTCTTCATACAGTATATATCCTTTTAATTCTCAAGCATTCAAGATTAGAAATGCCATACAGGACAGGTATCATAAACTTTTTTTAAATTATAATGCAGATAGAATAAACCATTACGATTCAGTATTAGTGCTTTTGCTAGAACTTTAACTTCGTAGTTTAATATTTAAAATAATTAACTTTCTCTTATGTGGCACAAATATGAACTTTATTTTAGTTTTATGACTCATGAAAACTTGTGAAAGGTAACATGTTCTCTCTAAAATATATCAGACAGATATGAATATAAATATACATATAATCATTAAAATAAATGTTCAGTGAATTTCTAAAATTAAAAATAGTTTAATCAAATGTTTTTGGAAAATGTACTCCTCCACCAAATGAAAAACAGATCTGCCATGTACAGTATAAGACAATTTAAAAAATATATATTATCATGTTTATTCAAGGTCATGGAAATACGTCTGTTCTGTAAATAATTTTACATAATTTTCAAAACATGAAGGTTATGGGCCAATTTGCACAGATATAAAAATTAAACTGCTCATTATGCGTCTGATTCTGAGTCTCACGCAATGTCAATGTTGGGCATAGTTGAGTGATTTTTTTTCTTCTTTTACGCATGGGTTCAGAATTCATGCACAGTTGCTATTGAGAGATGTCTTAAAAACGTATTGGGTTTTCCTGGGCAGTGACTAGGAGGTGACAGGAAGTTGTGAACTCAGACACATATTCACTCACATTGGAGGCCATACACTGACGGACAACCTGCACCTAGAATGGGGCTGTTTCAAGTTTCAATGGTTGCGTCTAATGATGCACCAAGCAGTATTTGAGCGATTAAAGGGGGCATTTGCATAAAGTTGCACAAGCAATACTGCCAAAAGACGCACAAATGGATGCTGCCGCGTTGACTCAGAACACATCCTATGTGACATATGATGTAGATATTGTTGCTAGTACATCTGCCACAGTATCTCTGTTGCAATTGTTGTTGTTCAACAATAGGTTGGTAAAGAAGAGTAAAGACTCATAGGTAGAAATGTAAAATTACTCATGTTTGAGATGTAATAGCCTGCAAATTTGTACTGAATGATCCAGATATCAGCCAGAAGAAGCAGATGGATGTTCCATGAAGCATGTAAATTTATATGGTATTTTATGTTTACGCTCATTTGATCTCTTTTTTACCTGCTTTTACTATAGTGCATTCTTTTGCATTTAAAATAAATAAATAAATAAAATACTATATATTTTTAAGCACTATGTATGCAGTAGTTGTACATCTTTTTTGGATCTATTATTAGTATTAATAACCTAAGATACTTTAAATAAATTTCCAAAGCGCTTCATTAATACAAAATGGTGAGTATCATAACCCCAGTGGCGTAACTAGGGTATTTGGAGCCCAGGGCAAATTTGAAAATGGAGAAAAAAAAAACCCCAACTATATGTGCGCGCCTCAGGTGGAAAATGGGCGTGGTCGCAAGGGGCATGGTCACTGAAAATGGGGCGTGTCAACATGACACACACCCCTTTCTTGTCACTGGGAACATTTTTCCATTTGCACCTTAATGCAGTGCCCCTTATACAGTCCCCCCTATGCAGTGCCCCTAGTAGTGGTCCCCTTATATAGTACCCCCGGTATACAATGTCCCCAGTAGTGGTCCCTCTTATGCAGGCCCCCAGTAGTGCCCCTTATACAGTACCCCCAGTAGTGGTCCCGGTTATGCAGCCCCCGATTAGTTCACCTTATACAGGCCCCCAGTAGTGATCCCCCATATGCAGTGCCCCTTACACAGTTCCCCCTGTAGTAGTCCCCCTTATGCAGCCCGCCATTAGTTCCCCTTATACAGTGCCCCCAGTAGTGGTCCCCCATATGCAGCCCCCCAGTAGTGCCCCTTATACAGTGCCCCGAGTAGTTGTACCCCTTATGCAGGCCCCCAGTAGTTGTCCCCCCTATGCAGTCCCCCTGTAGTGGTTCTCCCTTTTCAGTGCCCCTTGTAGTGGTCCCCCCTGTGCAGTGGCCCAGTAGTAAGCCCCTTATATAGTGCCCCAGTAGGAGTCCCCCTTGATGCAGTACCTCCAATAGTAGTGGTCCACCCAGTAGTAGTCCCCAGTAGTGGCCACCCCCAATGCAGTGCCCCAGTAGTAGTCCCCCCTACACAGTGCCCTTTATAGTGGCCCCAATAGGAGTCCCCCTTAATGCAGTGCCCCCTGTAGTAGACCCCGGTAGTGGTCCCCCCCAATGCAGTGCCCCCAGTAGTATCCCCCCCAGTAGCAGCCCCCAGTAGTGGTTCCGTGCCCCCCTCAAAGCAGTGCCCCCAGTAGTAGTCCCCTCCTTAGTAATAGTCCCCCCCTGTAGTAGACCCCATTAGTGGTTCCCCCCGAAGCAGTGGCCCCAGTAGTATCCCCCCCAGTAGTAGTCCCAGTAGTGGAACCCACCTCCAGCCCAAAGCAGTGCCCCCCGTAGTAGTCCCCTGCTTAGCCCCCCCCATAAATACACACTGAAATGAAACAATAAATAAAGTAAAAATTCTTACCTGAATCCATGCTGCCGTCCTCATGTCAGTCCTCCCGGGCTGGCACGCTCTGCATTATGGGAGAGATGTCATGACATCATGACGTCTCTCCCATTACCCACTGCAGGATCCAGAAGGAAGCTGGCTCTTGCACTGGGCGCTGCAGCTGCAGCAGTCAATGAGCATCTATCTGACGCTCATTGACTGCTGTTAAACACACACATCGCCGCCAGCACTGGCAGTGATGTGTGTGCAGCAGCGGCAGCAGCAGCCAATGAGAGTCTGTCTGACCTCATTGGCTGCTTATTCACACACACATCGCTGCCGCTCGGCGGTGATGTGTGTGCAGCAGCAGCAGCAGTCAATGACAGTCATCTGACTCTCATTGGCTGCTGGTTAACACACACATCGCTGCCAGCGCTGGCGGCGATGTGTGTCAACACAGCCTGAGCCCGGCCGCATGCACACACTGCGGTCGGCACTACACTGGCTAACTAGGGCGGGCCGGTACCATGGCCGGCAGTGCCCCCCCTTCGCAGCCGGTCCCACTGTGCCCTGCTTGCCCTGCCCTAGTTACGCCACTGCATAACCCACCTGTTTATAAATACCATCTTTATAAATGACATGCACGATGTCTGGCAATCTATGACATCCCATTTGATTTATCTGACATGTTGGAAGTTCCTAAACATCCCTGAATGGGATGGATGATGGATGAGACGCATCAGGGATATGTAACTGCAGCTCAAATCATCATCATCTATTGCTTTTGCAACCACTGAAAAACATCAGTGTAAGAACTATCCAACACATGTATATAATTCCAAAAGGGTGAGTGTTCATCTTTATTTATAAGTGCCATATTACATTACAGTGTGCACTATATATTTTATTTTTTATATTTCTATATACAGTATATCAAATGACACCACACTGAATATACATGGATATTTAAGAAGTGCCAGAACCACCCATATCTTCGCTAAGAGGCATGAGTTGGGCAACTCGCTGAAGCTAGCTACATTTTTGAGTCAAGTGTGGGAATCAATTAAGTACTCAATGATCATGTACCCATTGTATGGGCAAGCAGAGTCAGAGTGGCTGAAGGGGAAAATGAGCAGGGCTGAATTAAAGCTTGTTGGGGCCCATGGGGCAACTAAGTTGTAGGGGCCCTCTGTAATACAGTTGACAGCTTGCCACTAGGTCTCTTACCTTGCCCTACAGTGCCCCCCCTATATGACAAGCAGTGCCCCACCATGTGGCCCACAGTGCCCTGCCCTATTTACCACATGGTGCATCCCCTCAATATGTCCTAAAGTGCTCCCAACCCCTCCAGTACCTATGATTACTCACCTCTCATTACCAACTCCTCTTGGATGCTTTCTGTGTTCTGCATGCACACTGCATACAGCACAGTGATGTTTCATGTGATGCTGATGAAGGGACTTGGGAGCCACTCTGTGCTGTATGCAGCACTGACTGTGCTTGCAGAACACAGAGATGCGGCAGCACCCTTTCGAAAACAGGTGCCGTTCTCTGTAATTGCACCTACCCTGTGTGTTGGCCACTCTGTATGTGGGTTCCCAGGGCAACTGCCCCTGTCACATCCCCCCCTAAATCCAGCCCTAAGAAGGAAACAAGGGATGGAGCACTGGTGAAATGGAACTACTTGCAAGAGCTTACATACTAAGGAAAAGGGGTAAAAAAGTTGGAGGGTGATATTTTAAGGCTGGAAAGAGGGTAAGTATCAAGTTATGAAAAGGGATTGCAAACTTTAATAAAAAGGTATGTTTGATAGGCAGGCTTAAGCTGGAGAGATGGCAGAGAGTCTAATTAGACAAAGTTAAAAAATATAACTTTTTCACTACATATATTATCCCCTAGAGATTTTAGAACTTGTGATTCCCAATGCAGTATGAAGTTAACTAATATAGAACTAGCACATTTTCAAAGCAATTACTAAAGTTGACATACTGTATCCAAGTTCTTAGCCAGAGATTTGCTGTATTAAATTGATTAGAGATATTGACCCGAGGTCTGTCATTCATTTTATACCATGGTTTGATAACTAGTTTATTTAGCTGTAAAAGCCATTACTAAGAAACAGCAACAGTTTTCTCTGAAGTGTAAATAATGGAAGCTTTTAATTTTACTCCTTTGCAAAGGCAAGCACACATTTAATTTAATTTCCCCAGAGTTTCTAAAAAGCTTTTTGTTTCAGTAAAACGATGAAGTAAATAGAAACCATTGCATTAAAAATAAGCTTGGTCCTATCTTGGTTGGATTGAACAGACCTTGGAAGAGATTTCTGCTGCCACTTAAACTTATATGTGCAATTATATGATGGAAAGACAAAGACATTTGTTACTAAGCACATTGTTATTGCAGCTTGCAAAGAACTAATTTGTACCTTGGGAACAGTTTTGCCCATAAGAGAGAACAAGGGAACACATATCGGAGTCCCCAGCGTGTTAGGGGGGGCATCATAATAAATTTTATGTTTTGTTGTATTTGTAACCTTTATCTACCCCAAAATGTAATACAATTAATATTCTAAACTTATTTTTAGGTAAAACAGGTTCACAAAGCTGAAGGTAACACACTTTGGTGAAGTTGCAGCGCACTACTGTAGTACTGAACCTATTTTAATTATTCAAGTGAATACATGCATAGAATGCAATGTGTCAGGAAGAAACACGTCTTTTGTCAAGCATAAATACTTAAAAATGTTAATAAGTCACATGATATTCTGCAAGATGCAAAACTAATAATACTGTCAGACTTTATCTGCATTTTTAGATTTAATATTTGATTAATTTATGGTTTAAAGAAAAGTGAGACAGTATAATAGTGACATTATAAAATCAATTAAATTTTTCTATTTCTTTTTCTTATTTTCCCAGTTTTTACCTCTTGTTCCTGATTCATTTTTGTAATTAATAAAGCAAATATGATGTACAGTTTCACACACAGGAAAAACCCTCCAGCACACTGCTGCAAACCAGTAAAACAAGGCTGATCTTCTATTTGTACATAAAGGGGGTGATCTCGCGATGGACGCGGTGCAAATCTTTTCGCAAATGGACAATGTTTTGTCTACTGCGCATGCATGGGAGTAGCACTGGTCACAGAGAGAATTTATTCACAGAGTGATTGACAGTCAGGAACCATTTGTGGGAGGCAACGCGGGGGTAGGCTTAAATGCAAGCATGCCAGGAACATTACAGCCGCATGTCACAGCCTGCAATTGTTATTCCTTATGCAGTTGTTAAGGCTCCAGCAGCTTAGCTCCGTCAGCTATTCTCTGTGATCACAGGGTTACTCAGAAGTCCGATGATCAACTGATTGCATACAAGGATGCAACCAATGGATGCACATCAGTGGAACTGTGATGCCATCGGTGAACGTCTCAATACAAATTCCAGTGTCAGCGACATTTGCATATTTTCGCTCAGCCGCTATGCATGGGATCACAGCAGTGATTGTATTTGCATTCATCTCTGAATTAGGCCCAAAATTCAGAAGTCTTTGTCAATCTAAGTTTGCAAATATGTACTAAACCACTGATTACATCATGGTGCTTCTGCTATGTGTCCCTATAATGGGTCATATATTTTAGTGTATTTAAATTGAAAAATAATTTATCGGATGTTACCCCAATAGCCTCCAAATCAGTACCAGAAGCCCAGCACTCCCTCTGTTGACCCAATACATGCTTCACAGACAATGATACACAAAAGCAAACTTGCTTAGATCAATTTTCAAGTAACAGCAGGTGCTATAAGCAAAGGGTTATTTAGTACAAAAACATACACAAAAAATCCCCCAGCACACTGCTACAACCCAGTACACAAGTGTCATTCTATTTGTACAGAAAGGACCTCAATCTTGTTTAACACAATTTTGCATCTAAGCGCAAATGTGGTAGCCCGGGTTTGGAGTGGGCACTAATAAGTTAGGTCTAGATGGTACCTTATAGTAGAGAAAACAACTCCAGTGGATCTTCCTTTTCTCTCTCTGGCTAGCACCATACACACAGTAAAATGACTAAACGTGAAAGCCTTAATGAATCAAATAATTTGCTAGATTTATTAAAGGGGAGTAAAAGGGCATGAGTCCAGGGAACAAGGTTATGGAGAAAATAAGAATCACCATACAAATGACATGCAATCTCTCACAAATTAAATACACTGTACTACATATATATGGCAATAGATAAACAATTAACAATAGTTTTATTTAATAGTTAAATAGACTCCTTTATCCTAACTGCTGCAGACTGACTATAGAAAATAAAATACTTATTTTACATGTGCCAGTGCGCTCAAGACCAGTTCTAATGTTTTTGGAGCTGCTCTGGGTAATGAAAGGTAACAAGACTTTACATTTAGAATATATTTCACATTTAAAGTATACCCGGTACTCAGCAGTGCTACAAGTGTGTAAATCAAAAACTATATCGTATTTTTTAAAAAGGAAATTAATTTATTGATAAAAATTATTTAAATCTAAGTAGATATAATTGATTAATTAATCTAATAATTCCATATTGTTTAACATACACGCAGAACATACTAGACCACACTGGACTTTACAGAGGGGTGTGCATGTGGGGTAAGTGTGACAGACTTTGACATAAGTGTATAGTGTAGGGTAAGGGTAGATTAAAGGGATAGGTTAGGATATGTCTTTTTCTTTCTGATGAAAAATAGGGGAAAACCAGAAAAAATTATGATTAATGGGCTTATTGCAGCTTACTTCATTTTATCATTAGTTAGATAATTCTGATAAATTATCAAGTACTATCTAGTTGAATTACATTAGTGAAAAACACATCACATCACAATCACCTAACAGCCATTTTGTGAGATTATGTTAATGGAGAACTAAAAATAAAGAATTCATCCCAGATATAACAAATTATAGGATTATTATTATTCGTAACATGATGAACAACACAGAGTCAAATTATCAAGACACAGTCGAACAAGGAAAATTCTTAGTGTAGGGTAAGGGTAGGTAAAAGGTATAGGTTATATGTCTTTTTCTTTCTGATGAAAAATAGGGGAAAACTAGAAAAAAATATGATTAATGGGCTTATTGCAGCATGTGCTGCTGTAGTTCAATAAAGTCCAGTTTAAATCTTAGTCTCTGATGCAATGGTCCCGTGCTGGGGCATACTGGTTAGCATGTAGGGGGGCCCCTTTTGTGTCCCTTACTTATATTGATCCAGTGTTTGTATGCAGGGGTTGCGGCAGCACTGCTAACAGGACTCGGCTGTGGACCTCGTGGCACTTACCCTCTCCACGTCGGGTGGGCTGTTGTTGTTCCTGTGCCTGGGTCCACTTCTGCTGCCAGCTCATCCTGCGGTCGTGTCTCCTCCCCACTGCTCTCTCCGTGTGTCCTGTGACCTGTTTGCATGTCTGTGTCGGGATGCAGGTCTGCTTCCAGTGCTTGCTCCATGGGCTTCCTGTGGAAACCTCTGTAATGATGTGTTGCAGGGGTTCCGGAGTCCCGGTGCAAATGTCAAGTGGGACTGTAGTGATTGCGGTAAGCTGCATACACACATAAAGATTTTCTGTCCAACCATCCAACTAGTTGATTGGTTGGAATGAAAATCTGGTAACGTATGGGAGTAACTGATGATCAGCAATTTGCTCCTAAATGCCAGAAAACAAAAATGGTCAGACAAGTTTGTTAAATGTTTGATCTAAACAATTTGTTCAAACAACAGTTTTTGCCCATTTTCCAGCATTTTGGAGCAAATTGCTGATTGTCATTTGCATTCATACCTTACAAGATTTTCATTCCAACCAATCAACTAGTTGGATGGTTGGACAGAAAATCCTTATGTGTGTATCCAGCTGTATAGTCAGCAAGGTGTTTCCAACGTGTTTCAGCTTGGTGCAGCTTTTTCAAGGGTTATGGGATGTCTTTCTTTCATGTATTATAAATACTTCCTGGTTTGGGAGGTACTTTAATTCAATGGGTCCAATTAATCTAGTAGGTGTGGTTCAGGATGATTGACACTGTCTCTTAAAGTTTTTGGATAGATTAGTGAGGGAGTAAGATTAGGGAAACATACATAAAGGGAGGGATGACATTGTATGGACAAGGGAAGGGATGAGCTTTTAATAAAATATTTGGTAATAATTAGAGATTTCCAAAATCTGAACCCCCCCTTGGGTTTTCTTGCCAGACTCGGCTCCCAAAATGAGGTAAAACATCATCATCCCGCTGTTGGATTCACGGGTTTTGGATTCTATAAAGGTCCCGTTATCGCCACCATTTTTCATTCTGGCTGTGGAGCGTGCAGAGTTAGGGACATGGTGCTCAGTGTTGTGTGTTGCTTAAGTTACACTTAGTTATAAAAAATAATAAAGTACTGCTGGCTGGCTACTGTGAAGAGGGAGGGAGGGAGCTGGGAGCTGTTGCTGATGCTGACCATAGGGGCTGGCTGGCTGGCTACTGTTGTCCATATACAATACATAGGGGCTGGCTGGCTACTATTGTCCTTGTCCATATAAGGGCTGGCTGTTGCCCTGTCCATAGGGGCTGGCTGGCTGTAGTGCTGTGTTGTCCAGGGGGTGCTCTGTCCTTCAGGGGTGCTCTCTTCACCCACCCCCAGTGTCAAAAAATCTGCCCTTCATCAAAATAATTTTTACAGGGGCTGCCCTGTCCTCTCTAGGGGTATGCTCATACAAATAATTTTTACAGGGGGTGCCCTGTCTGCTGTAGGGGTACGCTCATACAAAAATTTTTTACAGGGGCTGCCCTGTCTGCTGTAGGGGTACGCTCATACAAATAATTTTTACAAGGGCTGCCCTGTCTGCTGTAGGGGTACGCTCATACAACTAATTTTTACATGGGCTGCCCTGTCTGCTGTAGGTATATGCTCATACAAATAATTTTTACAGGGGCTGTCCTGTGGGTTGTACGCTGCCTTTCATCAAAAAAAGTTTTAACGGGGTTGTACGCTGCCCTTCATCAAACTAATTTTTACAGGGGCTGTCCTGTGGGTTGTGGGTTGTATGCTTCCCTTCATCAAAGTAATTTTTACAGGGCTTGTACACTGCCCTTCATCAAAGTAATTTTACAGGGGTTGATGCTGCCCTTCATCAAACTAATTTTTACATGGACTGTCCTGAGGGTTGTATGCTTCCCTTCATCAAACTAATTTTTACAGGGGCTGTTCTGTGGGTTGTACACTGCCCTTCATCAAAGTCATTTTTACAGGTGTTGTATGCTGCCCTTCATCAAACTAATTTTACAGGGACTGTACCGACTTTGGTGAGGCAGAAAATGTGATGGAGAGTAACTGGGTTGGGCCATCATTGCTGTGCTGGATCCATGAGGGGTTTCTGACCCATAGAAGTTATTAATCATTGCTTGTCTTTGAAGATTGTCCAGAGAAGAGTAAGATCTCTGATAGTTTGGAACAGAAGGTGAAAGTTCAGAGTATTTTGTGAACTCCCCATTGCCATCATGCCTGCGGTCATGTGTTGATGGAATGTTTCCAGTAAAAGTGCCATTTCCTTGTGGTGAGTAGGATGTGCTATTTGCTTCTGCAGATCCATGGCTGCTTCCTGATCTGAATTGAATTTTCAGCAGCCTCCCAAAGAGTTTGATTCCATTTAACAAACTCATTCCATAGGGAACAGACTCCTCATGTTTGAAATTGACAAAAGCAAATTGTTTTGACTTTCTATCCTTGTCCTCTGGAATTTTAACGTTAATTGCAGGACCAGCCTCCAGAAACAGCTCGAACGGGATCTCCTCAGTGGCCGTGGGATCTAAGCTTACCACAAACAGCATCCTATCAGCCTCGGTGGCGCCCATCTCTCTCCTGAGTCCCGTCCTGTGTGCCCAGCAGCAGCAGTCGATGGGTGACATGATAAGTCACCATGCAGCACCTTTTGGGGCCTAGTTTTTCAAACTGCCATCCTGTCTGCCACTGCAGTGCTACTCCTAGATGGGCCACGTGTTTGTGCCTCCCACTTGTGTCACTTAGCATAGTCATCCAGCTACCTCGGTGCAACCTTTTGGCCTAGAAACAATATTGAGAGGTGTGTAGTGTTCAGAATAGACTGGAAATGAGTGGAAATTAATGTTATTGAGGTTAATAATAATGTAGGAACAAAAAAAAACAAATTCTGTGATTTTAGCTGTTTTTATGCTTTTTTCCAAAAAAATACAGATCCAAAACACAAAACACAAAACCCGGAAGGGTGATTTTGGCAAAACCAATCCAGATCCAAAACACAAAGAAAGATCCAGATCCAAAACGAAAACAAAAAAAGTGGCCGGTGCACACCCCTAGTAATAACCATGATGTATAATTACAAATTTATAGATCTTAAAAATTTACAAAAATAGATAGATAGATAGATAGATAGATAGATAGATAGATAGATAGATAGATAGATAGATAGATAGATGGATGGAAATATTAATATCCCCGATTTTTAGCAATGTAGTGCCATACTGTGAGTATTTGGATCCAGATTTATATTTTCATGTTGAGTCTGAACAGTAATTTTACTGAAGTGGGTGATGTAAGGACCCAACAATATTATAATATTTATATTTGTATTAGTTCCTCCATTGGTGTAAGGTCATGGTGTGCCAGATGTACGCACTGGATATAAGATGTGTTCACTGATTATAAAAATTTTCCTTGTTCGACTGTGTCTTCATAATTTGACTCTGTGTTGTTCATCATGTAACTAATAATAATAATCCTATAATTTGTTATATCTGGGATGAATTCATTATTTTTAGTTCTCCGTTAACATAATCTCACAAAATGGCTGTTAGGTGATTGTGATGTGATGTGTTTTTCACTAATGTAATTCCACTAGATAGTACTTTATCAGAATTATCTAACTAATGATAAAATGAAGTAAACTGCAATTATCCCATTAATCATAATTTTTTCTGGTTTTCCCCTATTTTTCATCAGAAAGAAAAAGACATATCCTAACCTATCCCTTTAATCTACCCTTACCCTACACTATACACCTATGTCCAAGTCTGTCACACTTACCCCACACACACACCCCTTTGTAAAGTCCAGTCTGATCTAGTATGTTCTGTGTCTATGTTAAACAATTCCTGTTTTTTTGTGTATCATATACTGTTGAATAATATGGAATTATTAGATTAATTAATCAATTCTATCTACTTAGATTTAAATAATTTTTATCAATAAATGTATTTCTTTTTTACCAAATATGATATAGCTTTTGATTTACACACTTGTAGCACTGCTGAGCGCCGGGTATACTTTAAATGTGAAAATTCAGTTTCTCAATTACTTCAATACACTATATTCTAAACACACAATAACCTCCTCAAAAACACATATATAATAAGACAGCCAAATACATTATTACAAAGGGGTCTTTTCATCGGAATGGGTATGATGACCTGGCCGCCAGTTCATATCACGATGCCGGAAGCCCGAAAGAAGAAGATGCTGACAGGGGAGGTAAGTACCCTAACCATACCACTCTCCCCCCTCTAATAATAACCTTCCCTTAGTGGTGCCTACCCCTAACCTCCCCCCCAGGGGTGCCTAACCCTAACCCCCACTTCTCACACCCTACACTTAACCCTCCCGGTCAGGTGCCTAACCCTAACCTCCCACCCAGTGGTGCCTAACCCTAACCAGCCATGCCCTAATCTAACTCTAACCCTCCCCGGGGGGAACCAAACCCTAATCTCCCCCAGGCACCCTAAACCTAACCCTCCCCCCCGCGGCTTTCTGTCCCCACTTACCTTCATTCTGGATGCCGGCTGTCATTATTTTGTCATCGGGCTGTAGTCCCGGGTCGGCATTCTAACATCGGAATCTCCGACGGCCGGCATCCCAGCCGCCGGTCAATTAACTACATCTCCAATTCATCTTTACATAATTATCATCTGTTATAATTATGTTTTAAACTTGCTGCGAGTTTAAAAACTGCTTGGAGGCATTCATCATGTCTCATCCAAAAAGCTGCTCTTTTTGCGAAGTCAGCTTTTTGGAAAAGTAATACTTTTCCCCTACACCTGCCATGTTCCTATGGACTTCCCTGCAGCCACCAGTGTATGTGCTCCCTCCCTGCAGCTACCGACATCTGTGGTCCCCCACTGCCCTCTGTGTCATCTCTCCCCCCTCCTGCATCCTTTCCCAAGTGTCCTCTGTCTCCCCATCTCTCCTTCCCCTGCTGCTTTTTTATCTGGGCATAGCGATAGCAGTGTTAGCTCCTTGCTGGTTCCTGCAGCCTGACCAGGATGACCAGGAGCTGGGTGAGCCTGCACAAGCCTGGAAGCCTGGCTGGAGCCGGGTGACCCTGCACATTGATTGGGAGCTGGGGGAAGCCTTACACTTACCGGGAGCTGGGGGAAGCCTGTACACTTACCGGGAGCCAGGGGAAGAGTACACTGACTGGGAGTCAGGGGAAGCCCTAGATGAACTGGAGGTGCAGCTGACAGCATCTGGCAGCCACAGGCAGAGAGGACACAACAGGGAGGGATCTGAATAGATCCCTCTGCTGCACAAGCATAAGCACACTTTTGGGGGCATATACAGGTGCCTTGCAAAAGTATTCACCTCCATTTGCATTTTTCATGTTTTGTTGCCTCACAACCTGGAATTAAAATGGATTGTTTGAAGGTGTGCATCATTTAATTCACAGAACATGCCAACAACTGTGAAGTTGTGTTTATTTTATATTGTGAATCAAACAACATTTAGGACAACATAACAGAAAACTTCAGCATGCATAACTATTCACCCCCCTAAAGTCAGTACTTTGTCCAGCCACCTTTTACGCCAATTACTGCTGAAAGTCGCTTTGGATAAGTCTCTATGAGCTTGCCACATCTTGCCCGTTGGATTTTTGCCCATTCCTCAGGGCAAAACTGCTTCAGCTCCTTCATGTTGGATGGTTTCCGCTTGTGAACAGCAATCTTCAAGTCTGACCACAGATTCTCAATTGGATTGAGATCTGGGCTTTGACTAGGCCATTCCAACACATTTAAATGTTTCCCCTTAAACCACTTGAGTTTTGCTTTAGCAGTATACTTCGGGTTATTGTCCTGCTGGAAGGTGAACTTCAGTCCCAGTCTCAAATCACAGGCAGACTGAAACAGGTTTTGCTCAAGAATATCCCTATATTTAGCACCATCCATCTTTCTCTCGACTCGAATCAGTTTCCAAGTCCCTGCTGCTGAAAAACATCCCCACATCATGATGCTGCCACCACCATGTGTCACTGTTTGGATGGTGTTCTTGGGGTGATGGGATGTGTTGGGTTTGTGCCAGACATAGAGGTTTCCTTGGTGGCCGAAAAGTTCAATTTTAGTCTCATCTGACCAGAGCACCTTCCTCCATACATTTGGGGAATTGCTATATGATTTTTGGCAAACTCAAATCGTGTCTTCTTATTTTTATCACTAAGTAATGGCATTTTTTCTGGACACTTTTCCATAAAGCCCAGCTCTGTGGAGTGTACGGATTATTGTGGTCACATGCACAGTTACACCAGCCTCTGCTGTGGAACTTTGCAGCTCCTTCGGGATTACCTTTGGTCTCTGTGCTACCTCTCTGATGAATGCCCTCCTTGCCGTCTGTGAGTTTTGGTGGGCGGCCCTCTCTTGGCAGGTTTGTTGTGGTACCATGCTCTTTCCATTTGTTGATGATGGATTTGATGGTACTCCAAGGGATCATCAAAGATTTTGAACATTTTTTATAACCCAACCCAGAATTGTACTTCTCAACAACTTTGTCCCTGACTTGTTTGGAGAGTTCCTTAGTCTTCATGGTGTGATGCCTCTTGCTTAGTGGTGTTGCAGCCTCTGGGGCCTTTCAGAAAAGGTGTGGTTATACTGACAGATCATGGAGACACTTAGATTTCACACAGGTGGACTACATTTCACTAATTATGTGACTTCTGAAGGTAATTGGTTTGACCAGAACTTTTGAGGGGCTTCATAGAAAAGGGGGTGATTACATATGCACATGCCAATTTTCAGAATTTTATTTATAAAGATTCTTTTTTATATATATTTTTCTCATTTCACTTCACCAAATTAGACTATTTTGTACAGATCCATCACATAAAATGCAGATTAAATAAATAAATAAATTACAGGTTGTAATGTAACAAAAAAGGTAAAAAGCCAAGGGGTTTCACTGGCAAGTACCAAAAAAAATTCTTTTTCGGAACTTGATGAATTATATAATTTCTACATCGCCATACTAAAGTGGAAATTATCATGGGATAATTGTAACCAGTCGCTATCTGTAATATGTCCTGTGTTACATGAATGATGAATGGGTCTGAAACTTCATTTCTACAAAAGTAGGTGAAAATTTAAATTTTCATCTGCTTTGTAAAAATTAAGTGATGATGAATAGACCCCTTAGTAATTTAGAATAAACCCAAACTGATCAGTCCTTACTTCAAAGTGAAAGGAAGTGGATCAGAGGGTCTGTTTTGTGGTGTACTGACTGAGATTAGCTGGAATACCCAAAACTGGAAGAAGCGGTAAACATGCTGTCCTTCAACAAACAATCAATAAATTCAGTAAAACACCTAACACCTAATGCATTTCTAGGCCATTAGGTGGCAACCAATTCATAAGAGGGGGTCTTATATTCATCTTTCTCTCAAAATGAATTTCTCTGTCTTTGCAAGCTAACAGACTTAGGGGCATATTCAATTAGGTGCAAAAAGTCCCATACTTTTCGCATGCCGAACTTTTTGCCAACATCGCTGGTTTTCCATGCGGAAAAGTATTGCGCTCATCCCTGCTTATCCCCGTACTCAATTAGAAATCAGCGTAAACGGGACCCGGCGATTTCGGACCTGGCGAAAAGTCCTGTCAGATTTGGGGAAGTCAACCTGACACCCCCCAAAAGATGCACTGACATTGGGGATCACTTTAGATACCCCCGAATAGGCCTGCTGAAGGTATTTTTTTTTTTGCAGAAATTAAGTAGTCCCAGCAAATTTGGGGTACACGAAAATGGGTGCATGCATATCTTAAAGTTGCTAAAGTGAAGTTTTAAAAAAATGTAAAAAATCCACCTGCTGCAACCACCTGCAAATTCAAAAACACCTGGGCCTGGAGTCTATTTCGCTAAATTTTAAGTTTGTCCCCCAACTTTGTACACAAATGACTTGATACTGCAGTCCACTCACAATAGGGACATCTCCCTTAATCTGCTTTACTCACGCAGCCTCCATGGATCCTGCTACAACTCCCAGAACTCCATGCTGCCTCACCTGATCTCTCACACACACTTCTGGTGCTTCTGCTGTGGTCCCCAGCACTCTGTCAGTAGGTATTCGGAGGCCCTGGCATTTGGCACAAACTCAGTGCTGTTGCTTTTCCAGTCTTTGCACCTCACCCCACTGTCCAGCATGACTCCTCAGCACCTCCCCCTGCATGTTCCATAACTATGGGGGAATTCAATAAGCTGCGGTACTTTTGAAATAGCCCCAAACACAGCATTTATCGGGCCATGGCCTAATCATGGGAGGTGGGGCCACGTTCCCCTTAGAAAAAGAGAATGCTCTCCCATATAGCAGCACTTTCTAAAAGTTCCCCATACATTTTCCTTACAGTGTTAAAGAAACACACTGTTATAAAACAAAATAATACAATTTTAAAACTTGTGTGTTAAAAAATACAATGTCATTAGGTTGCCTCCTTTATACTAGGGGTGCTGTGAGGCACTGTGTTGTGTGTTCAGGCACTGTTATCAAAAAATACTAACATTTTAAAACTTGTGTGTTAAAAAATATAACATCATTAGGGCACCACCATGACTAGGAGTGCTGTGAGGCACTTGTGTTGTGTGCTCAGACACTGTTATCAAAAAAATTATAACATTTTAAAACTTTTCTGTTAAAAAATATAACATGGTACCCTTATACTAGGAGTGCTATGAGTCAATATGGATCAGCAGATAGAAGAGCAGGAGCAGCAACCCAGTGCTACTGCTGTGGTTGCTGCCAGCAGTCATGGTAGTACTTCAACATCTACTAAAGGTGGTACAGGGGAAATAAAGTTTAAGAAAGACCTCCTGAAATCTAAACAATATTTCACAATGTTAAAGAAAACATCACCTCTACTAATAGAGGGAAAATGTGCCGAAATACGTAAAATTGGCAACATTGCCATGGCTCAATGTGATACCCTAAGCATCAATAAAATTGCAGAGGAATATTTTAATGACAGTGTACAAATTAGTATGTCACACAGTCCTTTTGATTACTGAGAAGTAAAAAAGGCAATTCAGATACCCTTCCATAAATTTGCTTTGGTGTACTAAAGCTGCCCACCCTCCAGTGTGTACTTGAAAAAACTGTTTAGCACAACCCGGGAACCTTGTGAGCAATTGGTGTAGGAGGCTACTTACTCAAAATGTGAAAAAACCCATGTTCATAAAAATGAACTACACATTCTACGAGGAAGACCTTTGTCACCAAATGCAACAAAGAGACTTATAGAATGATGGATCCTAGTTGGGGATGAACTAATATTATGTGATGATGATGTTAACACTGATGACAGTGAGGAGGGTGGGGATGATAATGATATCTTCTCACTGTAGAGATGATTAACAATGCTGTTAGTCACCTTAAGCCCATTGGTAGCTTGTTTTGTGGAGGCCCAAACAAACCAAACACTTTAGCCACAAAAGTGCCTCTCCCTGTTGCTGAACTGCTTGGTTTTTTAAATTGTGCATGTCCTTTAGAATATAAGAACATAAGGGTGGATGGGAGGTCCCAAGGAAAATCTTGCACCACTTTTTTTTCATTATGGGCTGTATTTTTGGGGGGCATTGGTGACGGTCTTTATTGCATAGACAAACATTTTTATAGGTTGCTCTAATACATTACTAATTTTCAACACATTTTTAACCAGAAATAGTGTGGTGTGCCTTACAAAAAAATAAAAAATAAACAATTTGGAGCATATTTAGTGTTATTTAGTAATATGAACATAAACAAGATAAATTATATTATTTGATGGACTTTTCTCAGTCCATGTCTCAAATAAAGAAATTTTAACCAATTAATTATCTATTAATCAATCAGTCATTTACCTCTCTTCCACTACATAGTCATACATCCTCCACCTCCATTTCACTGTACTGCCCTCAGGCCCCTGATCTACTATAGTTCTTTATTAATTAAAATATTCTTTCTATGGGGTAGTGTACTGTAGTTTATTGAACTGCCATTCTGTCTGCCACTGCTATGTCGTAATGCTTCACAGATGTTCTACATTACTGTATGTTAAACTGCCATATGTTTGTGCCACTGCTTTGTTGCTTAGTTTTGCCAGCCAGCCTTTGGCCAATATTGGTGAACAATACTGTGAGCTGTGAGGTGGTCAAAATTGACAGGAAAATGATGTTATTGAGGTTAATAATACTGTAGGAACAAAAAACAAAAACCGGCCCAAATTATATGATTTTTGCTGTTTTGTCAATTTAACAAAAAAATCCAGATCCAAAATCAAAACACGCGAGGGTGGTTTTGGCAAAGCTAAGACACAATGGTGAATTAGAACCAAAACACAGTGGTCCACACACATCTCTAATCATAATAATCAACTCATAACTTGCATCAAGGGTCAAGTACCCACAAGTTATCTCCCTCCAAACAAGAGCATTTGTACCTATAAAGTGACTGCTTTTGGAAGCATTTCACATAGTTACTGTCTTTCTGTGCTTTGGCCATGTGTACATCCAACCAACACCCCTGCCCCCTTACCACATTTTTGCCATAAGTACAAATTGTGGACAAGTTGCCAGGGCAAAAGACATGCATCATGAAAAAAACACATCACATTTAAAAAGAGAGCAAGTTGTGGAGACATTGGGGGTGCTCTGATTGGTGAGAGAACAGTAGCTACATCACTCTGACCAATCATTCCTGGCAGTCAGATAATGACCTGTCATTTGCAACAGGCTTTCAATGGAAGAAGCACAGCTGCATTTATCTGGGTTTTTATTGCCAAATATGTCAGATTCCTACTTGGACCGGAGAGAACCTTTCCCAAGGTATGTGTCAGTAAAAAAATGGTTTATGAGGGGTCTAGGGATGTAGTTATTTAACAAAGTATTACTCCATTCAGTTTATGTCTCCTCTCTTTCTTGTAATATTTTATTTGTAAATGCACTCCAGGTGCCAAAGTGCCCTATCTGGCAGGGCATTCTGGTACTTGTGGTTCTTAAAGACAGAGCTACAGTAGTTGGGACATATAGAATGTAATTTTTTTTACAACACATTTGTGAGTGATGTGGCCACATAGACAATCCATGTGGTTCTGGCCCAGGCCAGCCTGCCCCTGCAGAGCAGTAGGATGGAGCTTAGCATTGCTACCTTACTTCTATGAATACATGGGTTCAATTCAGGTCTTTATCTGTGTTGAGATTCTCCTGCTTCCTCCCACTGTCCAAAGGCATAAAGGTATATTAACTAGATTTTGTTAAGTTCAACCCAATTGTGTGTATGTCCATGTGGTAGGGAATGCAGATTAAAAGCTCCACTGGTGCAGGGACTGACGTGAATGACTAAAATGATCTCTTTACAGCAATGCATAATACATCTATCTACCATAACATTAAAACAAGCTGCCTAATATTGTATATGTCCCCCGTATCACCAAAACAGCTCTGTCCCATCAGAGCATGGACTCCACAAGGCCTCTGAAGATGTCCTGTGGTATCTGGCACCAAGATGTTAGCAGCAGTCCTGTAAGTTGCGAGGTGGGATCTCCATGGCTCAAACTTGTTGTTCCAGCACATCCCACAGATGCTTAATCAGATTGAGATCTGGGGAATTTGGAGGCCAAATCAAGACCATGAAATCTTTGTAATCTTCTTCAAACACATGCCTAAACAATTTTTGCAGTGTGGCAGGGTGCATTATCCTGCTGAAAGAGGCCACTGCCATAAGGAAATACCATTAGCAATAAAGGGGTGTACTTGATCTGCAACAATGTTTAGGTAGGTGGTACATGTCAAAGTAACATCAACATGAATGGCAGGACCCAAAGTTTTCCAGCAGAACATTGCTCAGAGCATCACGCTGCCTCCGCTAACTTACCTTCTTCCCATAGTGCAACTTCCTGCCATCTTTTCCCCAGGAAAATGATGCACACACACCCAGCCATCCACATGATGTCAAATAAATGTTATTCATCAGACCAGACACCTTTTTCATGTGCCCATTGTAGGCACTTTTGGCAATGGGCAGAGGTCAGCAGGGGCACTCTCACTGGTCCACAGCTATGCAGCCTCATACATAGCAAGCTATGATGTACTTTGTGTTTTGGCACCTGTCTATCATAGCCAGCATTAACTTTTGAAGATATTTGTGCTACAATAGCTCAATCTTCTGTGGGATTGGACCATATGGGCTAGCCTTTGCTCTCCACATGCATCAATGAGCTTTGGGCATCCATTATCCTGTCGCCAGTTCACTGGTTGTCCTTCCTTGGACATTTTTGATAGGTACTAAGCTCTGCATACCCAGAACACACCAAAAAAACTGCCACTTTGGAGATGCTCTGACCCAGTCATCTAGCCATCATAATTTGGCCCTTGTCAAAGTTGCTTAGATCCTTGCACTTGCCCATTTTCCTGCTTCTCATCAACTTAAAGAACAGACTGTTTACTTGCTGTCTGATTTAGTCCATCAATTGATAGATGCCATTGTAACAAGATAATAAATGTTATTCGCCTTATCTGTCAGTAGTTAAATGTTATGGCTAAATTTTGCCTGTGCTGCTCCCCACCTTTGGAACTCTCTGCCTCTCCCCATCAGACTCTCCACCTCACTACAATCCTTCATATGGGCTCTCAAAACTAACTACTTCATCAAAGCCTTCCAGCTCTCATCTTAACTTGCTGCTACATGCTCCTTCCTCACTGTCTACTCCAGGGATGGGAAACCTCAGGCCTGAGGGCTGTATAAGGCCCTCGGAATCATTGGTCTGGCCCTCTGAGCTTTTTTCTGCTAGCCTCATCTGGATATCAGGGTGCCTAGAATGGCACCCAGCAGCCAGGATCTATGCAGCAGTGTCCTTAGGATGCTTCAGACGGTCACACCACTGCCCTTACACCTCCCTGGAGCATACTACTCCTTGCTCCCCACTAAGGCACCTAACACCTAGTTGAATATACTCTTTTGTTATTTGGGTGTTATGGTTGTTAATGTCCTTGTCCTGCATTGTATTGTATTGTACAATAAGTCACTGGTCACTTATTTGTTTATGTACTTTGTAAGGCGCTGTGGAACACTTGTGGCACCATATAAATAAACAATAATAATGACTAAAATGGGTGTACTGTATGCACATATACATACTGTAGTGTGTGTGTGTGTGTGTGTGTGTGTGTGTGTGTGTGTGTGTGTGTGTGTGTGTGTGTGTGTGTGTGTGTGTGTGTGTGTGTGTGTGTGTGTGTGTGTGTGTGTGAGAGATGTTGGAATATTAGTCTTCACTTAGAAATTTTTTCCGTTTGTACTATTTATATTGCTCTTTGGTAATTTTTTCATTATTTTTTTTAAATTATACAAGTGTTCACTGGTAGGTCACCTCAGGTAATTAAAAACTGACAGACGTGAAGTCTTAATTAGTGGTGAAAAGTGAAGGGGGAGAATCATACAGTAGTGCAATGTATGAAACCTGTCATGTGCATGTGAAAGTCATTAGACTACTACGTGCTATTGTTATTTCCAGCTATTTTACTAATCAGTTATACAGCAGAATTGGATTTCCCAAGGTCATTTCTACTCTGGAAAATTAATGCTTGATTTCCTTGCTTGTTCTCAGTGGATTCTAATTAGAGCATTTGGTTTCTGACTTTCTACCTAATAGATGATGTATACCTTTGAAAGGCTTTCAGTTACGGTCTTCGTTCACTTTTAAAAGAAACTTATCTAAAATGGACAGAATGCCATAGACTAACTAATCATTATGACCTTTACTGTTTGGGCCATATTATTTGACAGACTATGTTACAGTTAGGCAACCAAAGGCAATGGGCTAATGAGGCATAGCGCACACAACAAAAGATCTTTGCTACGTTTGACATTTAATCATTGCTGTGTGAGATAGAGTATTTGTGTTAAACTCTTTGTATTTTCTTCTAAGATTGTACAGGTTGGGTCTCCCATATCCAAAATGCTTGGGACCAGGGGTATTTTGGATAACGCAATATTCCGTATTTTGGAATATTTGCATATCATAATGAGATATCATGGGAATGGGACCGAATATACAGACAGAATGCATTTATGTGTTATATACACCTTATACACACAGCTTGCAGGTCATTTTATACAATATTTTCAATAATTTTGTGGCTCAAGACAATGTTTGTGTACATTGAACCATCAAAAATCAAAGGTTTCATTATCTCAGTCATACCAAAATTATTACGTATTTCTGAATATTTGTATATGGGAGACTCAACCTGTACTTACAGATCATAATGTGATTTTCACTGCTGAACAGTTAAGTACTTATATAATATACCAATCTTTTCATCCAGGCTCAAGTTATTGAAAATATAAAAAGGCCTTTGATGTCAGGGGAGCATTTTGTATAACTATGGCAATTAATTAAATTGAATAAATAGATATATGGGGTTGTCCATCTCTGGAAAGCCCTCTCATTTTTAACAAACAAGTGCAATAAAAGCTCAAGTAAAGGACTTTCTCTAGCACTCTATCTACTGTTCAGTACAGAACTGTAGTGTATGTTTTTTTACTTGCATCAGGACTACTAAGGGGAAGTTTCAATTAGGCTGGGGCTACCCACGTGAAGAATGCTACGGGTTTCAACCCCATAGCTATTCAATAAATCGCCATATTCCCATTATGGTAAACTATGTGGTAACGCATGCTAACCCATAGATTACACGCAAACTTCTCTCAGTTCCTGAGGGTGCAAGAAAAAAATCAACCCTCTGGGGCTTAGCGTGTGCAGTTCCCTTAGCAAATTGAATCAGGCAGTGCATTCAATTACTGTAGCTGTGGGGTAAAAATTGCGCCTAATTGATTCTCCCAGTAAATCGATGGTTTTATGAATCAAAACTGATACAAATGACCTAGTGAAGACTGCAGATGAAGGAAATAATGTGACAAGTATCAGAAAGATATTAGCCATGTAGGCTCCAGAAATTTACAAAATTGACAGCTCTCTCTTCCTCTGCTGTAGAAAGTACCATACAGACACCAAAGCACTCCATATTCTGTAGGCATCGCATGGATTCCAAACTACCAAAAAATGGGAACTGGGGGAGGGGGATTCCAATTAGCTGTGTGGTGCCACTTAAGATTTGCAAGTTAATTGAATCTGCCGCTAGAAGGCTGGAAGAGTCGCTTTTCACAGATATGGATATGATGATAATAAGCATTGTAACTTTAGAAGGTGCCTAACAGGTGAGAAAGAAATCTCAAGGGCTCATTAAGAAATGGTTGCATTATCAGGAGTACGCAAAAGATAATAGTATCTTCACAGTTGTTCATAAATATGTCACTTCTCAACTGTTGTTGTCTCTTTTAAAAATCAAATAGAAATCCTCTTTCATACAGCAGTCTAAATAGAAATATCAATTAAGTAATGCAAACAGATTACCATGAGTTGATATAATATTGCTGTAATGATTTAAGTATTATCAGTTAAAAGTAGAGATGTGTGGGTCCAGTTCTCAGAGAACCAACAACAACCAAATTTAAGGGTTCTGAGTCAAACTGAGTCAGAGTTACTTTGGGATATCGAGTCGAACCAAGTCCCAGTTCGGATTTTCCTGCAGTTCGGAACATGGATTTAAAAAATGAACTCGGATTGTGGATTGCATGCTGATAGGTCAAAATTACATCATTCTAGCTGTATTTTTCTTTTTTTTTTTTTTTTTAAATACAAAACCAAAATACAGGGGTCAGCACACATCTTTAGCTAAAAGGGTCAATATCTAATAGTCAATGAAAGAAGGCTAAAGAGTGCTGCTGATAGTCATCATCCTCATCATTGCATGTCCTTGGACTGTAGGTTGCCTTCATGTCTAATTATTATTAGATATTTATACAGTGCCTACGTATTATAGAGTCTTTTACAGAGAATATTGAATACTTCACATCATTCATGCCCCAGAGTTCACAACTATATTCCCTATCAGACACACACACTACAGACACACATAATTTTGTCAAAAAGCCAATTAACTTATTCACAGTATGTTTTTGGAGTAGTGGTTGAAACCAGAACATTGAATACTTCAATACCAAGCAATAGGTCTACGAATATGTATACTGTACAGGATTTATCCTACATAAAATCATAATAATAATAATTAAAGGGTTTTAAATACTTATTTCAACTGGAGAGATACAATCTCCTGATACTCTTTGTTACATTTAAAGCATTAAAATCTTTGTCACATAGGGGGGCGTGGCCTAGCTTGCAGCCGAGGTTGACATGTTGGAACACAGCTCCTGAGCCATCATCTTCTTTGGGACTTATAAATTACCCCATTGCCGACCACATTGTATACAGGGTGGACCCTTAACACCCGCTACCTGCCTGTGTCAATACCCTTCCTCCGAAGCGGCCTTGTGCCCCTGCAGCGGTCGTGGCCTACTCAGGGCACTGAAGCCGCGGCCTCGAGTTTGGAATGCCCGTGGTGCAGCTGTGACATCGCCAGAGCACCAGTTACCGAACATCTCCGATGCCTTTGGAGGGGCCCGCTGGCTCTTTCCTCCTACCGCCAGCTCACGTAGACCTCCCTGCTGCCTTCTACAGTCTCAGCTAACGGGTGTCCATAGACTCGCGATTTAATGGGAGCCTCCATTTTGGCTCTCACCACCCGGCCCTGAGGCTCTGCTGCAATTAGGTCAGTGGCTGTGTGTTGCTGTCCCACCTCCACTGCGGACACCTAGCTGGCTGGTGCAGGTCCTGCTTGGTTTTGGCTGCCCTGAAGTAAGTGTTTGCAGTCTCTGAGGACACACTACCCTGTTGACTGCCCTCTCCTATCGGTTTGCATTCACTGCTGCCTGTCTCCCTCTGGAGTCTGCACACACTATCATGTAGTCCTCTATGGCTCCCTGGAGAAGATTTATACCCTTATAACATGGGTCTGTAGTGCTCAGTTTGTCAGCTGCTTGTCGCTTGAGTTATAATGTCCTCTCACAGCATGTTTCCTTATTAGGGATGAAGAAACCCTCACCCATGCAGTATTAAAGTGCACGAACTTTCCTATCACATCACTACCAAACATCCCCTTTCTTCTAATGGTCATTTACATGTTTAATTGTATTTTATCCTGATCAACAATACCATCTACACGTGGATGGAAAGCTCAGCGGCTACCATCTCATGTCCAGTTCCCTACTCCATCCTCCACTAAACAGAAATCATCAACGTTGACGGCACTGAAAAATGCATCGACCTCCGTTGTATCACACTCCAATAGCTCCATGACCCCAGCAGATTTGGGACTTGATCTTGATCCAGCAGCTCCTCTCACTACACATTCTATGTTCCCAATGTTTGCAGCTTTTCACACTGATATCCTCTCTGGGGTGGAATCCTCAGTTCAGTCGCTTAAAATGAAGCTTGTGGGATTAAGTGGATGTACAGCTCATTCTGAGTTACAAGCGGAGGTATTATCTATTCGTGATAAAATGGCGGATATGGAAGACAGGTCGAGAAGGAACAACATTAAAATTCGGGGCATTCCTGATTCGGTTGCTACTGCAGAATTGCAAGAATATGTGATTAAATTATTTCAAAAACTCCTCCCCTCAGCTTCACCTCAAGACCTACTCATTGACAGAGTTCATCGTCTGCCTAAGCTGAGAGTGGGGTCTAACAACTTCCCTAGAGATACCTTGATGCAAATAAAAAATTTTCATGTCACGGAACTTATTCTGAGAGCTGCCAGGCAAACTGAAGGATCCGATACACTGGGAGGTCTTCATATCTTTCCGGACTTCTCAGCTCACACCTTGGCTAAGAGATGTTCATTTCATACAATCACCTCAGTGCTTCATAAATACGATATTACCTACCACTGGGGATTCCCAGTCAAGCTCCTAGTACAATATGAATCATCTTCATATGTTATCTCTTTAGTTGAAGCTGGCATTAAATTACTAGCGGAATGGGACATCACCGTTTCCGCAGCCTCTTCCATATCTACTGATCGTCCTTCTCCTGACTGATTGTATTTCCAAAGGATCATACTATATGTAGATATATTTTTTTTTCCTTAAATGCTAGTGAAAATACAGATTTCTACAGCTTTCAAGAGTTCCTGTGGATGCCTTACAATTCTACCGTTTCTGAATGGTATCTCTGTTCTATGTTACCTGTTCTAGATGTATGAATATTAATGTTCTTTCATATAGTAATTTTCACTTTTTTTTATTATTTTTCTTATGGTTCTGTTCCACCTAATTCAATGATTTACAGTCTAGAATATAATCCCTAGGTGGTGACGAGGATTATTATAACTTCTATAATTCCTATATAGTAAGTAGTGATTGTTTATATTATTGGTATCTGTAAATTGGATTCAAAACATCAACTATGTTTTAACATCTATATAATTGCCTAGTTTTGCTAGGATATTATTAGCTGTCTGCATGGGTGGGTGGGTTTTCATGCTGAGCCACCTCCCCGATGTTTGTTGTTTTGCCATTATTTTTCCCTTGCGAAAAACATTCTAGCCCCGGTTTTTGGGCTAATTTAGTTTATCTTTTTTTTTTTCACTATAGTGTGGTTGTTTTTTTTATTTTTTTCTCCCCTTTTTTTCCTGTTTATTTTTAGGAATCTGGATGCACTGTTTCATATATGTTTGATAGAGCTTTGGATATATATGACACCAAATGGTTAAAAAAATTTCTTTAAATACACATGGGATGAATTCCCCTAATAAAAGGAGATTAGCACTAGCCGCTTTCCAACGAGAAAAAGCAAAGGTGATAGCATTGCAGGAAATGCATTTCTCTTCATTAGCGCCTCCGGTGATCTGTGATTCTAGGTATCCTGAAGTATATTATGCCAATGGTCCCTTTAAACATAATGGGGTGGCTATATTATTTCATAGGTCAATACATTTTGAACGCTCCTGTAAAATGTCAGAAAGGGAAGGCAGATTTCTAATTTTAGTGGGGAAATTAGATGATGCGGATGTTACCTTGGTTTCCCTCTATGCTCCAAACTCAAGGCAAGTTTCCTTTTTAAAAAAGGTGTTAGAGGCTATCTATAAAGTCCAGAAATGTCATCTGGTGATCATGGGTGACTTTAACCTGGTCCCAGATATCAAACTTGATAAATCATCTAATGCACAAAATTGGAGTCAGGGATCAACTAACTCCGTTAGTTTCCATAACCTAATGGCAGAGTACAATTTATACGATGTCTGGCATGATCAGTCTCCATCAGATAAAGATTATACCTTCTTCTCCCACGTTCACAATTCCTACTCCCGAATCAATTTGATTTTATTAGATAAATGGATATTGCAAACTGCTCATCAGGCTAAAATTGTCCCAATAGTATGGTCTGACCATGCAGCTGTGACCTGATTTCGGGACTATAATAACTTTAGATTCCCCCCTAGACCATGGAGATTCCCAGAGTATTTTTTGACATCTCCTGAAGCATCGACATCTACTTATAAGGCAACCAATTCCCCAGAAGATACGTCTATCTCTATATATTGGTGTGCTCTTAAGGCAGTGGTGAGGGAAGTAGCCATTCAGACTGGCTCTAGGCTAAAACAGCAATATCTGCAACAACAATCTGAGCTAGAACAACGTCTTGCACAGATAGATTCCCTGAATTGTGCTAGACCATCTCGTCTCCTTAGGAGAGAAATGGTGGCCATCCGAAGTCAGCTCCAAAAATAATTTTAGACTCTGTCTAAGCTTCAACAGAAGTTCTATACTTTGGGCAATAAGTCTGGTAAATTTCTAGCTTGAAAGCTACGATTGCGCCAAACAAGAAATAGAACTAAAACCATTATCACCCCAGATGGACAGAGGTTACTTAACCCATCGTCCATAGCAAACGCATTTGCTAAATACTATGAGAAGCTGCATAACTTAGATAAAGATTCCACCACCCCTTAACCCACAGAAGATTTTATCAATATGTTTTTGGACAAATTGCATCTGCCCAAATTGAAAGCAGAGGAGTTGGAATCCCTCAATGCTTTGTGGACTGAGGAGGAGATTTTAGCTGTTATTAAAAAGCTCCTGGGCCGGATGGCTTTTCCAATTCCTTCTATAAACACTTCTCAACTGAAATTGCCCCTGCTCTTACTATGCTTTATAATTCAGCTACTAAGTATGGTTCTCTCCCTGCTGAAATGTTAGAGGCCCAGTTAATCACTATTCCCAAACATGGGAAAGATGCTTCTTTATGTCAGAGGTATAGACCTATTGCTCTCCTTAATTCTGATGTGAAGACTTTTTCAAAATTGATAGCTAACCTGCTCTCTCCCTTAGTTCCCCAACTTATCCATCCTGACCAGGTGGGTTTTATCTGGGGATGTCAAGCCACGGACAACACCCATAGAGTTTTCAATCTAGCTGAACTTCTGGTCAAAAAGAAACAGCAAGCTCTTTTGCATTCTTTAGATGCTGAAAAGGCATTTGACCGCCTTCATTGGAAATTTCTTACTGCCACTTTGACATGCTTTGGTTTTCAGGGACAGATTATCTCTTCCATTGATGCTCTATATAGTAAACCAACTGCTAAAGTATTGAGTAATGGCTTTTTATCTTCTTCATTTGGTATTTCAAATGGCACGAGACAGGGATGCCCCCTTTCACCTTTAATGTATGTTTTAGCTATCAAACACTTTGCAGCTACCATTCGGCAATTATCACTTTTCTCAGGTATCACTGTAGCCTCATCCTCACACAAATTATTTGCTGATGACATTTTATTATTTGTGACAAAACCGGAGACCGCTGCCCGTCCTGCATGAAGCTATTGATAATTATAGTAAAGCTTCATTTTATAAATTAAATACTACCAAGACAGAGGCGCTACACTTCAATATCCCCCAGAATACATTGTCCCACCTCCAAAGCATGTATAAATATCAATGGAAGAAAGATTCTCTTTTATATTTGGGCATACACATCCCAAATAATGTTTCCACTTTTCCAGAGATCAACTTCTCTCCTATTATCTCCCATGTGGCTGATCTCTTAAAGAGTTGGGTGGGCTTTGAAGTCTACTGGTTGGGTAGACTGGCAGCATTTAAGATGATGATACTACCCAAATTAATGTGTCTGTTCCACACAATACCTTATTTAGTCCCTCAGCGGTATATTAGACAAATTCATAAATTAATTTTGAACTGTATTTGGAAGGGCAAAACCCCTTGAATTGCTTATCAATGCTTAATATGTCCTAGACACTTGGGTGGTCTCAATGTACCTGACCTTTTGGCATACCAACATGCATGCTTAGAAGCTCAGATCAGTGACTGGACTCTACCTCTTAATTCGAAACCATGGGTTGATTTGGAAAAAACCTTATTTCCTCACTTCCCTCTGACAGAATTGATCTGGACCCATAAACAACTTCACCCAATATCATTAGAAGCCCCTAGAGCAATTTTAGATTCTCTTATGGCTTGGGACTCTACTATAAGTACTTCACGCTGCATGATCTTACCCACTCGTAATCTCTCCTTATTGGCTCTATCTAGCTTAATTCTAGATTTATGTATCTCACTATGGTGCTCTTGTGGTATAGTAACATTTGCTGATTTACTCAGTAATAACTCTATGTTCCCCTTTTCATATCTGCGAACACAATATAAACTACCCTCAGGAGAATATTTTACATATTTATGTATAAACCATTGGGTCTCTGCTATGTTTCATATTACAAGCTCTTTAGCTCCGCCTCCTACTCGTGTTCTGGCTAAAATGTCATCTGGTAACTCTCAGGAAGTTATTAAATTTTGGTATTCCCTATATATGGAGGATGCACAGATAACTAAATATGCTGCACAACTATAGTGGGAAGCGGATTTGCAGATGACATTTTCTCTACAGCAGTGGGAAGAGATTTATTTAGTGGCTCATCGCTTCTCTAAATGCTACAATCATATGGAGATGCAATTTAAATTGTTACATAGGCTATATTTCACTCCAACCAAGCTACATAAGATATGGCATTCACAGTCGAAATTTTGTTGGCAGAGATGCTCGGAGCCAGGTGATATCTTTCATATATTTTGGGGTTGCCCCAACATTCACAATCTTTAGCATTAGATATTTGAGTTGGCCTTTAAGGTTCTCAGCATTAGTCTTCAAGAGTCACCTTCTATTGCTCTTTTTCATATATATCCCTCAGAGTTGTCTAAATCAGATAGCTACGTTCTAGGCCATATTTTGATAGCTTCCAGAGCGGCCATTGCACAAAATTGGAAGTCTCCGTCTCTCCCATCTATACATAAAATTGTATGTAAAGGTCAATATGCTTTCACAATGGAAACGGGTGTTCCCTATTCCTCTGTGACCTCTTCCCCATTGGTTAGGTGGTTCAAATGGCATGAATTTGTCACAGATGGAAAGGGTGCCACTTTGCTTCTTGATACGTTCTGATCCTTTTCCACATATGGTGTAATTGTTGGTACTATTAAAGGTATTAAAGATATTTGATATTTGATGTTCTTTATGTGTAAGTATAATCGCTATATATTTTCCTAATGTTTTAATTCTGTGATATCAATGTATGGACAGTGTTGTCTGATTCCTTCCCTCCCTTTTTCATGTTTTCCTTTTTCTGTAATTTTTATGTTGATTATCTATTTTGTTCTTGGAAAAAATCTTTAATAAAAACTATTGATGATAAAAAAAATCATTGTCACATAAATGAATCAGAGGACATTAAAACATTAGATGCATAGTTTACTTTATGTGGGTGACATCTTATGACCTTTAACTTTTGAGATCCCACATGTTCTAAGTGACCCTACTGTACATGTGTGAACATTTGAAAAACATTGCAGTTGAACTATGATGAACATTTATTGTTTGGAATAACACAGGTAAACATTTACCCCATAAATATTTATAAATACCCCATTTTTATTTTATTTTGTTGTATATGATATTCTTTTCCAATTCTTACAAGCAAGATTCCTGATCTGACACAGAGAAAATCTAGACTGATTTTACTGATTATAACATGGATATGTTGTACCTTATTCTGACTCTAAGCTGTTCCTCCTGCCACATATTCTGCCTCTGCTGATTAATAAAGCAGATATATTTTAATAACAGCCATGTCTGTTAAGCAACTGCTTGTTTCTTATTTGATAGTTGATGTTTTCAAGAAATTGCTATTTTCAAAGCCATTAGCAATACTTTGAATGATGTTACAATATTCCCTTTGAGATCACAGTGTTTAATAAAAAAATAGAAACTGTGTGTTGTTATTGTTACAGAATTGTTTGTGAAATTACTTAAGTTTATGTGGCTTTATGTAAAAGCAAGAGTATTAAAAAGCAATAATAATGTAAGCCTAATTATTTCTTAAATCTGTGTATAATATTTTCAAAGAACTGCATTACATATTCTATAATCCGTAAAAATCCGCAACATAAATGCTAGTCTTGTTTTCATTATATGTATATTAAGATATACAAGTATATAAAAATGTCTATAGTTAAATTCAAGTATATGTATTTTTACAATCATCACTGTTGATAGCACAAAGTCAATAAATAAAATTTGTATGTGCAGGTAGCCCTTTTTTATGATAACAGTTACCGTGAGGCTGAAAAACATTCCTTCAACTTCATGGTTCTCAGTCTGTGTATTCCTATTGGCCTTCACAAAGCTTCTACTTCATTACATTGCACACATGCAGGCCTTTAACATTTCATAGAAAGGTAACTGCCTTCCACTCATTACATAAAATACTGTGATGCTGCTAACATTCTATTGATCTAATTGGCTCTAGGTTCTTCTGTTCCCACCCTCTGGGTGTTTTCAGGGAATATGCCGCAAATAGTTAATGATAAATGGGCCCCTTAGAGAGGAACAATGGTGGAATAAGGAATGGGTAAGCATAGGGCAAGAATAGTAAGGGCATGTTGACATAATTATGGTATATTCAGAGGAGGAGGCAGCCATAGAAACAACCATCAAAACCTTATCAATTGTGGATGCTTGATCCCTGCCTAAGGTCTGTTCTGAAGATGATGATCGCCATGACAGATGTGCAATGCTACAAAAGCCATTTAAATAAATATTTAGCATTCACCTGTTTAGCATGGAGCTGCAATGCCTAGGGAAATTACCCCCCTAGGAAAAACATTCCTGTGCTGAAGTGCTAGAACCCCTCCCAACAGTCCAACAGTGGGTATTGAGCTAGTAAAGTTTAAAGATAGACTTAAGCATTTTGGGGAATATTTATCAATTATCGGGTTTCAGACCCATTAATAATAATTTGTAATTGATACAATTTGCAGCAAACATAAATTATTTATTGTCCAAACATATTAAAATACACATGCAGGGACAGAGACTCCAAAAAGCCGTCCTTCCCTGCAACGAGTAAGAAGTGAAGTAATTGTTAATGAGATTACTTCACTTCTCTCATGGGATACTGCAGATATACTGCATGGTCTGCTAATCATGCATGTACAGAACCCTCTCCCGGTAATTTTAACGATCTGCAGCCCATAGATGGTGTTAGCTGTCGGGACCAAGCTTTGTAAATCTGACAGCCTAGCAAGCCCCATAGGAACCTATGGGGGCTGCTTCTGCTGTCAGAAAAAGATGGACCTTGACAGATATTGGAGATATTTGCTGTTGTCACTCCATGTTACTTCTGGGGATCCTTAATATTTGCAGGTACCCCCAAAAACTGGGTGTCTTCAGGGGATATCCTGCAAATATTTTTGATAAGTAGGCCCCATTGTGCTCTAGAACTACTATTCCAAGAAATCCCAAGCATCAATAGACTACTGTGGCTGCCAGAGTATACTGGTGGTCTGGTGCTTGTGTACAAAAACAAAACCAAGGCATAATGTGACTGTTGAAGTTGGAGAGCATTACTGTGCATACTCCATGTTTAGGTTCATACAGGAAGGCCTTGTATCCATAACCAAAGTGGATGCAGACCATACTACTGCGTATGTGTAGCGCCATCTTATCACTGCGTTAGATCACAGTGGGAGACGTACATCTTCCGCTTAGCTCCGGAGAGACCCTTAGGTTGCTGCTGATCCATCCTGCCAGAGCCGCTATTGCCGCTAGTACACTGCACCGCTATCCTGATACAGTCACCGCCTGGTGACCTGTATACTACGCTGAAGTTCCACTCCATGCATAAGAGTCTGTGTAAGCATAACTGTGAGTACAGCTGTACACCTCACATCACTGCTGAATAAACAACCCCACTGGTTAAGGAATGTAATGTTAGTTGACTCAGAGCATCCGCTGGTGTGTACATACTCTCTGCCATACCACATCCACCTGTACACACATATTCCAACAGGGACATGTAGTCCCAAAGTAAAAAAATACTCTTAAATAAAAAAAGCTTACATTGTAAAAAATTATTTTAATAAAATTTACACTCCCCAAAATCCTCTTTGACCAATTAAATACCTGAATATTTCAGAGGATCCTCTTCAGCCTTCTGATTTTAATAAAATAAAATGATTGACAGCCAAGTCCGCTACTAGCCAACAAATCGCCTTTGCATTTATATTGGGGTGTACAGTGCAGAATCTTTTTAGTTGCACCATATGCTCCAATATGTGTGCCTAGATTTTCCTAACAGCACAGAGGTTCATGAATCAAGATGGTGTTTCTAGAGAAACAGAAGTTTGCAGAGGACAAGAGAGAGACAGAGAGAGAGAGACCATGGATGAGGTTGTTTCTTGAAAAGTTCGGAGCAGGCAATCTCTTCCACCTAGTTTTATTGAGCACTGTATAAACAAGATATCATTTTGCAGAATGAGATAATAAAAATGAGATAAAGGCCATGGAAATGGTGCACTATAAGGGTCATTCCTTGCTAGGCAGAATCATGCAGGGTAAGTTTTACTCCACAAAGAAAGTGATGATCACCACCTCAGTCTTTGCGGTTCTTCCTAAACATTTAATGAGGTTCATTTCACTAAAGAAGTGCAGTTGCAGGCATATAGATGCATCCTGTTACATTGTTGCTGATCGCGCCACAAACGTGCGCACGCATCATGCTATGCGATTACCCACAGCTGCATACACTACGGTACGCTATGGTGAACACTGCGATCGCACCATAGAATCCTATGGGGTTGTGGGTGCAAATGCATCACGCATAATCGTTCACGAATGTGCGACTCGCGCTATGCATGGTGCGATTTGCTGCACAAGTGGCAAAAATGTAACTGGGCACATGTGTACAGTTCTAATAAAAATCTTCACACACAACAAAGTGACCTGTAATAAAAATAGCCTCTTCATTCTCATGATGTATTTAATAGATGAGTTTTCTACTCCAGTCCTCAAGGAATCACAACAGTATATGCACATGTATAGCGTATACAGAGTGTGCACTCAAACAAACTGTAGGCAGCCTCAACTTCTACCTAAAGCTTCTCCTCCCCACATCTCAGCCAGCTCCCGGTGAAGATACAGTCACTTTTGAATCAAGGATGGCTGATGTGAAACCTCTGTTTCTGAATAGAGCAGTTTTACATCTGCCACTTTGGAATCAAAACGAGGCTGCTTCCTCCCTTGTAGCTGACTGAGATGTGGGGAGGAGACAACAATCCACGTGGGGTGGATTGGGAAAAAATCCTACTGCATGATGTGGGGAAAGGGGGTGTTGTGGCTCACATCATTGTAAAGTTTACGCTTTTGCACAGTGCTCTTCTTCAGATTTTTCTGCCTATCTGCAATCAGTTCAATATAGATATCATATTTTACAAATACACTTCCTCCATTATGTTCCATAATATAATCTAATTAGCTTTGCAATCAACAGGGCACATGATCTCATACAAAGGACATTTATTAGTAAATACTCAATAATAATAATAAATAGAAAAAATAGAAAAATAAGCTTAGTACCATACCATACAGGTACAGCATAGAGTTCTAGTCATGCATGAATGAGAAAAAAAACAGTCTGTGTCCGTATGGATGATATCTGCTTGTGTTCATGTAGATAAGGTTTAATATTTTTAAAATGAAATTTTTTAATTATGCAGTTGTGATATGCATAACTTGCACTGGCCGCCTCTGTAACAGATGGAGATGGTGATGCGCCTGCAGCGGTAGTAGGTGGTTGTACACTCACCCTCTGAGGGCGATCCAATTAGGTGCGAGTTTGTAAGTGCGAGTGTTTCCCATGGAACACACACACCGCACAAATGCTCACTCCCGATAATTACGCAATCCAATTAGAAATGCCAACTTGCACTACCAGCAGTGAGGATGTGTGTATTCACTATAGCATGTGACTTGGGAGAAGTGCTTGAAAAAGTGGGGAGACCATCCTGGACTCCCAAAAATTGATAATTTTGGTCGCAGGACCACATAGAAGGCTGTTAGTGGGCATAAGGAAAGCACTGGAGGTATTTAAATTGTGTCAAATGACTGGTTTGTGCTTTTCAATAAAAAAAATTATAAAAAGCAAACTTTTTAATCTCAAATGAATTAAATGAAAAATGTAAAAAAGAAAAAAGGTGAATTTGTGGTAATTTGAAGTCACTTTAATGACATTTTTTTTTATAAAAAGCAATAATTTTTCATTTTGAAATACTGTAATTAATTTGGAGTGCGTAAACTAACGAAAAAATTTAGGGGTTGAATGAAGGTATTATTCTGGAATGCAATCTACAGCACATTACATAAAAACTATTTTCCCCCATTGAATGGTTACACTTGCCTCAAGCCTCTGTTACTCCACAAAAGATCAGTCAATTTGAAATTCAAAGAGGTAAGATTCAGCTCTAACAAAATTAATTACAACTGAGAATAAACTAGACATGATTGTATATGGCAGTGCTTGGTAGGAAATTATCTGTGAAGGTTTCCAATTTCTTGTTGTAATTAAATGTATTGTATAGTTTTACTCCAACCAAGCTACATAAGATATGGCATTCACAGTCGAAATTTTGTTGGCGGAGATGCTCGGAGCCAGGTGATATCTTTCATATATTTTGGGGTTGCCCCAACATTCACAATCTTTAGCATTAGATATTTGAGTTGGCCTTTAAGGTTCTCAGCATTAGTCTTCAAGAGTCACCTTCTATTGCTCTTTTTCATATATATCCCTCAGAGTTGTCTAAATCGGATAGCTACGTTCTAGGCCATATTTTGATAGCTTCCAGAGCGGCCATTGCACAAAATTGGAAGTCTCCGTCTCTCCCATCTATACATAAAATTGTATGTAAAGGTCAATATGCTTTCACAATGGAAACGGGTGTTCCCTATTCCTCTGTGACCTCTTCCCCATTGGTTAGGTGGTTCAAATGGCATGAATTTGTCACAGATGGAAAGGGTGCCACTTTGCTTCTTGATACGTTCTGATCCTTTTCCACATATGGTGTAATTGTTGGTACTATTAAAGGTATTAAAGATATTTGATATTTGATGTTCTTTATGTGCAAGTATAATCGCTATATATTTTCCTAATGTTTTAATTCTGTGATATCAATGTATGGACAGTGTTGTCTGATTCCTTCCCTCCCTTTTTCATGTTTTCCTTTTTCTGTAATTTTTATGTTGATTATCTATTTTGTTCTTCGAAAAAATCTTTAATAAAAACTATTGATGATAAAAAAAAATCATTGTCACATAAATGAATCAGAGGACATTAAAACATTAGATGCATAGTTTACTTATGTGGGTGACATCTTATGACCTTTAACTTTTGAGATCCCACATGTTCTAAGTGACCCTACTGTACATGTGTGAACATTTGAAAAACATTGCAGTTGAACTATGATGAACATTTATTGTTTGGAATAACACAGGTAAACATTTACCCCATAAATATTTATAAATACCCCATTTTTATTTTATTTTGTTGCATATGATATTCTTTTCCAATTCTTACAAGCAAGATTCCTGATCTGACACAGAGAAAATCTCGACTGATTTTACTGATTATAACATGGATATGTTGTACCTTATTCTGACTCTAAGCTGTTCCTCCTGCCACATATTCTGCCTCTGCTGATTAATAAAGCAGATATATTTTAATAACAGCCATGTCTGTTAAGCAACTGCTTGTTTCTTATTTGATAGTTGATGTTTTCAAGAAATTGCTATTTTCAAAGCCATTAGCAATACTTTGAATGATGATGTTACAATATTCCCTTTGAGATCACAGTATTTAATAAAAAAATAGTAACTGTGTGTTGTTATTGTTACAGAATTGTTTGCGAAATTACTTAAGTTTATGTGGCTTTATGTAAAAACAAGAGTATTAAAAAGCAATAATTATGTAAGCCTAATTATTTCTTAAATCTGTGTATAATATTTTCAAAGAACTGCATTACATATTCTATAATCCGTAATAATCCGCAACATAAATGCTAGTCTTGTTTTCATTATATGTATATTAAGATATACAAGTATATAAAAATGTCTATAGATAAATTCAAGTATACTGTAGTTTTACAATCATCACTGTTGATAGCACAAAGTCAATAAATAAAATTTGTATGTGCAGGTAGCCCTTTTTTATGATAACAGTTACCGTGAGGCTGAAAATCATTCCTTCAACTTCATTGTTCTCAGTCTGTGTCTTCCTATTGGCCTTCACTACCCTTCTACTTCATTACATTGCACACATGCAGGCCTTTAACATTTCATAGAAAGGTAACTGCCTTCCACTCATTACATAAAATACTGTGATGCTGCTAACATTCTATTGATCTAATTGGCTCTAGGTTCTTCTGTTCCCACCCTCTTCACACCTAAAAACATCCTGGACCTGTATGAGATGAAGACATCTATTTAACATTGGTGGGCAGAGATATCTGCTGTGGTCCCTCCATAGTACATCTGGGGATACTTAATATTTGCAGCTATCCACTGAAAATGGGTGTTTTCAGGGAATATGCCGCAAATAGTTAATGATAAATGGGCCCCTTAGAGAGGAACAATGATGGAATAAGGAATGGGTAAGCATAGGGCAAGAATAGTAAGGGCATGTTGACATAATTATGGTATATTCAGAGGAGGAGGCAGCCATAGAAACAACCATCAAAACCTTATCAATTGTGGATGCTTGATCCCTGCCTAAGGTCTGTTCTGAAGATGATGATCGCCATGACAGATGTGCAATGCTACAAAAGCCATTTAAATAAATATTTAGCATTCACCTGTTTAGCATGGAGCTGCAATGCCTAGGGAAATTACCCCCCTAGGAAAAACATTCCTGTGCTGAAGTGCTAGAACCCCTCCCAACAGTCCAACAGTGGGTATTGAGCTAGTAAAGTTTAAAGATAGACTTAAGCATTTTGGGGAATATTTATCAATTATCGGGTTTCAGACCCATTAATAATAATTTGTAATTGATACAATTTGCAGCAAACATAAATTATTTATTGTCCAAACTCCAAACATATTAAAATACACATGCAGGGACAGAGACTCCAAAAAGCAGTCCTTCCCTGCAATGAGTAAGAAGTGAAGTAATTGTTAATGAGATTACTTCACTTCTCTCATGGGATACTGCAGATATACTGCATGGTCTGCTAATCATGCATGTACGGAACCCTCTCCCGGTAATTTTAACGATCTGCAGCCCATAGATGGTGTTAGCTGTCGGGACCAAGCTTTGTAAATCTGACAGCCTAGCAAGCCCCATAGAAACCTATGGGGGCTGCTTCTGCTGTCAGAAAAAGATGGACCTTGACAGATATTGGAGATATTTGCTGTTGTCACTCCATGTTACTTCTGGGGATCCTTAATATTTGCAGGTACCCCCAAAAACTGGGTGTCTTCAGGGGATATCCTGCAAATATTTTTGATAAGTAGGCCCCATTGTGCTCTAGAACTACTATTCCAAGAAATCCCAAGCATCAATAGACTACTGTGGCTGCCAGAGTATACTGGTGGTCTGGTGCTTGTGTACAAAAACAAAACCAAGGCATAATGTGACTGTTAAAGTTGGAGAGCATTACTGTGCATACTCCATGTTTAGGTTCATACAAGAAGGCCTTGTATCCATAACCAAAGTGGATGCAGACCATACTACTGCGTATGTGTAGCGCCATCTTATCACTGCGTTAGATCACAGTGGGAGACGGACATCTTCCGCTTAGCTCCGGAGAGACCCTTAGGTTGCTGCTGATCCATCCTGCCAGAGCCGCTATTGCCGCTAGTACACTGCACCGCTACCCTGATACAGTCACCGGCTGGTGACCTGTATACTACGCTGAAGTTCCACTCCATGCATAAGAGTCTGTGTAAGCATAACTGTGAGTACAGCTGTACACCTCACATCACTGCTGAATAAACAACCCCACTGGTTAAGGACTGTAATGTTAGTTGACTCAGAGCATCCGCTGGTGTGTACATACTCTCTGCCATACCACATCCACCTGTACACACATATTCCAACAGGGACATGTAGTCCCAAAGGAAAAAATACTCTTAAATAAAAAAAGCTTACATTGTGAAAAATGATTTTAATAAAATTTACACTCCCCAAAATCCTCTTTGACCAATTAAATACCTGAATATTTCAGAGGATCCTCTTTAGTCTTCTGATTTTAATAAAATAAAATGATTGACAGCCAAGTCCGCTACTAGCCAACAAATCGCCTTTGCATTTATATTGGGATGTACAGTGCAGAATCTTTTTAGTTGCACCATATGCTCCAATATGTGTGCCTAGATTTTCCTAACAGCACAGAGGTTCATGAATCAAGATGGTGTTTCTAGAGAAACAGAAGTTTGCAGAGGACAAGAGAGAGACAGAGAGAGAGAGACCATGGATGAGGTTGTTTCTTGAAAAGTTCGGAGCAGGCAATCTCTTCCACCTAGTTTTATTGAGCACTGTATAAACAAGATATCATTTTGCAGAATGAGATAATAAAAATGAGATAAAGGCCATGGAAATGGTGCACTATAAGGGTCATTCCTTGCTAGGCAGAATCATGCAGGGTAAGTTTTACTCCACAAAGAATGTGATGATCACCACCTCAGTCTTTGCGGTTGTTCCTAAACATTTAATGAGGTTCATTTCACTAGAAAAGTGCAATTGCAGGCATATAGATGCATCCTGTTACATCGTTGCTGATTGCGCTACAAACGTGCGCACGCATCATGCTATACGATTACCCACAGCTGCATACACTACGGTACGCTATGGCGCACACTGAGATCGCACCATAGATTACTATGGGGTTGTGGGTGCAAATGTATCACGCATAATCATTCGCGAATGTGAGACTCGCGCTATGCATGGTGCGATTTGCTGCACAAGTGGCAAAAATGTAACTGGGCACATGTGTACAGTTCTAATAAAAATCTTCACACACAACGAAGTGACCTGTAATAAAAATAGCCTCTTCATTCTCATGATGTATTTAATAGATGAGTTTTCAACTCCAGTCCTCAAGGAATCACAACAGCATATGCACATGTATAGCGTATACAGAGTGTGCACTTAAACAAACTGTAGGAAGCCTCAACTTCTACCTAAAGCTTCTCCTCCCCACATCTCAGCCAGCTCCCGGTGAAGATACAGTCACTTTTGAATCAAGGATGGCTGATGTGAAACCTCTGTTTCTGAATAGAGCAGTTTTACATCTGCCACTTTGGAATCAAAATGAGGCTGCTTCCTCCCTGGTAGCTGACTGAGATGTGGGGAGGAGACAACAATCCACGTGGGGTGGATTGGGACAAAATCCTACTGCATGATGTGGGGAAAGGGGGTGTTGTGGCTCACATCATTGTAAAGTTTACGCTTTTGCACAGTGCTCTTCTTCAGATTTTTCTGCCTATCTGCAATCAGTTCAATATAGATATCATATTTTACAAATACACTTCCTCCATTATGTTCCATAATATAATCTAATTAGCTTTGCAATAAACAGGGCACATGATCTCATACAAAGGACATTTATTAGTAAATACTCAATAATAATAATAAATAGAAAAAATAGAAAAATAAGCTTAGTACCATACCATACAGGTACAGCATAGAGTTCTAGTCATGCATGAATGAGAAAAAAAACAGTCTGTGTCCGTATGGATGATATCTGCTTGTATTCATGTAGATAAGGTTTAATATTTTTAAAATGAAATTTTTAAATTATGCAGTTGTGATATGCATAACCTGCGCTGGCCGCCTCTGTAACAGATGGAGATGGTGATGCGCCTGCAGCGGTAGTAGGTGGTTGTACACTCACCCCTCTGAGGGCGATCCAATTAGGTGCGAGTTTGTAAGTGCGAGTGTGTCCCATGGAACACACACACCACACAAATGCTCACTCCCGATAATTACGCAATCCAATTAGAAATGCCAACTTGCACTACCAGCAGTGAGGATGTGTGTATTCACTATAGCATGTGACTTGGGAGAAGTGCTTGAAAAAGTGGGGAGACCATCCTGGACTCCCAAAAATTTATAATTTTGGTCGCAGGACCACATAGAAGGCTGTTAGTGGGCATAAGGAAAGCACTGGAGGTATTTAAATTGTGTCAAATGACTGGTTTGTGCTTTTTAATAAAAAAATTATAAAAAGCAAACTTTTTAATCTCAAATGAATTAAATGAAAAATGTAAAAAAAAAAAAGAAAAAAGGTGAATTTGTGGTAATTTGAAGTCACTTTAATGAAATTTTTTTTTTATAAAAAGCAATAATTTTTCATTTTGAAATACTGTAATTAAATTTGGAGTGCCTAAACTAACGAAAAAATTTAGGGGTTGAATGAAGGTATTATTCTGAAATGCAATCTACAGCACATTACATAAAAACTATTTTCCCCCATTGAATGCTTACACTTGCCTCAAGCCTCTGTTACTCCACAAAAGATCAGTCAATTTGAAATTCAAAGAGGTTAGATTCAGCTCTAACAAAATTAATTACAACTGAGAATAAACTAGACATGGTTGTATATGGCAGTGCTTGGTAGGAAATTATCTTTGAAGGTTTCCAATTTCTTGTTGTAATTAAATGTATTGTATAGTAGGGTATTACAGGTATTCAAAACATAGGCCTGCTGCCATCAATGTTGTCACTAGTTGTAATGCTTTTAGTTTGACAAAAACACTAGTTTGCTATTGTATATAGTAAGTAAAGAGTGTGAAATAGTTTTCAATACATGTCAGGTATTATGTGCATTCAAAAATTGAGACCAATGAATATTTGGAATAGCCCAAAATATATATTTTTAAAGCTGAAATACAACCTGTGTTTTTGCTGTCAAGCTTATATAGTAATAGAAAACTGACTGCAAAATATATGAGCTAAATGTGTTATATTCAGTTTTGCAAGAAAACACATCTTGACTTAGACAAACTGTTAATGCTTGTCTCCTAGTGCTTTGTTTGAGCCCAAAAAGATATTGGGCCAAATGTAATAGGGTGAGAGTTTAGTTAAAAATCCATATCGCATCTACTCACATTGTTTGAAGGTGCAAGTTGGTACCAGGACTCGCAAATGTAATAGCCTGCGAACATTTGAGCTTGAGACTACTACAGTATGCAAATGTGTTCAAGTATTTCCTATGTAAACTCACACATTTTAATGCGACTAGCATTAAAAGGTGTGAGTTATATAGAAGCTTTTACAGATCAATGAAAAATAAAGTAGTGACACTAACATTTAATAAAAAAAATAACTTGCCCCCTCCCCCAGAAGCATAACCAACCCCAGGCTCTGTAGAGCCTGTGCTTGTTTTTAAAAAAATGAGGACAAAATGCGTAGGGATCCCCTGTATTTTAAGGACCAGCACTGGGCTATGTAAAGCCTGTCCTGGTTCTAAAAATACAGGGGACAAAATGCATAGGGGTCCCCTGTATTTTAAGTACAAGCACAGGGCTTTGCTGAGCCAGTCCTGGTTGTGGAAATACAAGGGATGAAATAAGTAGGGGTCCCCTGTGTTTTCCATAACCAGCACTGGACTCTTTCTGGAGAGGGAGTAATGCCACAGCCAGGTTCCGCGGCCAAAGAATTACCCTTGACCGCTAGTCAGCCCAGACCAGGGGTCCCTGGGGAGGTGGGGACCCTCCCAATAAAGGGGTACCCTTCTTCAGGGCACAACAAGCCTAGGCGGATAGCCCGGGGCTATCTCTGGCACTCCTGGCCGGTGGGTGCCGGGTTGATTATGTATAGTGTTAAAAATTGACAAACAAATATTGTCTTTCACTGGTGAATTACAGATCCAAGCAAGCCTCTCCTGCATGCTGGTACTTGGAGTTCATCTGCAAAAGAAATATTAAAATAAAGACAAGACACACACAGTAGTGTCAGTAGAATTTTTTTAAACATACATGCAAACTCACATACACACTCACACTTAAACTCACTATCACACATACTCACTTAGTATCCCTGAAGCCATTCATGTCCACTTCTCCATGTACAAATCCACAGATACCTGAAAAAAAATCCATACTCACCTCTTCCTATGCAAGGATCACATCCTCTTCATTCCATGTAGGCATCCATGGGGTTAAAAATACAAAAAATGCAAAGTCTAGATCCAGCTTAGACAGGAGGAAGGGTACAGTATGTGTTAATTGAGGTGAGCCTTGCTGTTACATCATTGGCTACAATGTAGCAATTCCCATCATAGACTTCAATGGAGTTTTCACACCATTGAAGTCTATGGGGGAGACAGGCTGACCGCGCACAGACAATCAGTGGCCAGCTCCTACGGCGGTGCCAACTGATTGACTGGGCACACGTGGGTCAGAGTTATTCGCACGGTAAGTATAAACACATACCCTTCCTCCTGTCCGAGCTGGATCGGGACTTTGTGTTTTTTTGTTTTAACCCCCTGGATACCTACATGGACTGAAGAGGATCTGAAGTACACATAGGAAGAGGTGAGTATTGATTTTATTTTACAGGTATCCGTGGATGCTACATGGACAAGTGGACGCAAATGGCTATAGGGATGCTAGGTGAGTATGTATAATCAGGGGTCCTGACAGGCTGCTGTGGGCCTGGGTAAAAATGTGCATGGCCTAATCGCAGGCAGTGTGGCCATGCCCCTTTAGGAACAAATAAATAACATAACTTTTGCAGCATCGTGGGGGCACTGTGATCCACTCAGCCCAGTGCAAAGCCAGGAGTGGGTGCAATCAGTGTGATCGCTCCCCCCACAGGCAAATGAGACTGCTGCGGCTGCTGCTCAGCAGCCGGGAGCAGTCTCCCACTGCTGTCCAGCACACAGCAGTATGTGCTGGGCTGCTGTAAGGTAGGATGGGGGTGGGGGCGGAGCTAGACCCAGGCCCCTCCAGCAAGCCCAGGCCCAAATAATTAGTACCCTCTCCCCCCCTCAGCACCCCTGTGTATGATAGTGAGTGTGTGTGTGTGCGTGTGTGTGTGTGTGTGTGTGTGTGTGTGTGTGTGTGTGTGTGTGTATGTGAGTGTGCATGTATGTTTAAATAAAATTGTACTGTCACATGGTGTGAGTCTTGTCATTTTTAAAATATTTATTTTCTCATGTCATCCAAGAGCAGAAATGAAAATTTATTTGAGTAAACTGAAAGCTTGAATAGTGTTAGTTGACCAATTAAGTACATCAGCCCCTTTCTTGGTTAATTCAACTATGGGTGCGACAATGGAGAAGGATTTAATAAATCTACGATAGTAATTCGCAAAGCCTAGAAAACACTGAATAGCTTTCAAGGTGATGGGTTGAACCCTGTCCAAAGCAGCCTTCACCTTGCTTAGGCCCATGGAGAATCCTTCTGATGAGATGACGTAAGCCAAGAGCGAGACCTCTTTCACCTCAAATTTGCACTTCTCCAGTTTGGCATACAAATTATTCTCCAAAAGCCTCTGTAACACCTGCCTTATGTGCTGACGATGCTGCTCCAAGGACTTAGAATAAATGAATATGTCATCTAAGTAGACCACAGCAAAGACTCCAAGAAAATCCCTTAATACTTCATTTATGAAATCTTGGAAGATGGCTGGGGCATTTTAAAGACCAAAAGGCATGACAAGGTATTCGTAATGGCCTGAATGGGTGTTGAATGCCGTCTTCCATTCATCTCCTTGTCTGATCTGGACAAGATTATAGGCTCCTCTTAAATCATTTTTAGAAAACACGAAAGCTTCCTGAAGCTGATCAAAGAGGACAGAGATAAGAGGCAAGGTATATGAATTCTTGATGGTTATTTTGCTTAGATATTAAAAGTCTATGCAGGGACGGAGGGACCCATCCTTTTTCTATACAAAAGAAGAAGCCTGCCCCCACCGGAGACTTGGATGGCCAGATAAACCCCTTCTCCAGGGCCTCTTGGATGTATTCCTGCAGAGCCTTGCTCTCTGGAATGGACAAGTTGTATAATCTGCCTTTGGGGAGTCTAGCATCAGGCAACATATCAATTGCACAGTCATATGACCAATGAGGAGGAAGAGTGTCTGCCCTGCTCTTAGAGAAGACTTAAGCCAAATCATGATATTGAGCAAGACGAATAGGACAAGAGAGGCACTGAGATGAACATAAGAAACCCAACTAAAGCACTTCTCCTGTTTGCCAATGAATCATGGGACTGTGGACCTCATTCAGAGCTGGTCGCACAGAGCGTGCGGTCGGTCTGAATGAGGGGAGGACGTCTTGAATTTTCAAAACGTCCTCCTTTGTGGTGGTAAGGCTGTGGGTTAACACCCACAGCCTTACGACTGCCTAAGGTGATGGTCGCGATGGTCAAGACCATTGCGACCATCGGGGCTTACGATGAGACCCTAGGGTAGGGTCTCGCTTGTCGTAAGCCCCAGAGAACTTCTTGCTCTGTCAGAGCTGGAAGCTCTCCACTGACATCACTAGTGATGTCAGTGGGGCCTCCCCCAAAGGTAGGCATTCCCATGGGAATGCCCCCATTTGGGCTGCCACCCCCCTGGCCCGCCTTCCAAACGGGGTGAACTGTCAATCAACATCGACAGCTAGCCCCCTTTGGATCAAGACCCGCTACGACCGGCGCTGATGGTCGTAGCGGGTCTCACGCATGCGCACGATGACGCTGGTGCTGTCGTACGCATGCTCTGTGGGGGGCCACCGACCCGGTCCAAGCGCATCGGCGCTAACAACTGGGTCTGAATGACCCCCTGTGTCTCCTGAGCCAAGGTTATCCAAGCACCTCAGGGGCAAGTGGACAATAAAGCAGAAGAAAAGTTAATTCTTTGAGGTGCAGGACTCCGACAGAAAATCGTATAGGAGGTGTACGGAAGCGAACTGGAAATTTGGACAGTTTATCGCCATCAAGACCAATAACTAAAACTAAATATTTTAGGGCTCGGGGGTTAATCCTAACATATTAAAAAATGACATGTCCATGAAGTTATCTACGGCTCCACTATCCAGGAAGGCAGAAATAGGAACAAGAGCGTCTTGTAATTGGATTACTGTGGGTATGAAGACTGAATTTTCAGGAGAGATGGATGCAAGGCCTATATGTAACTCTCCTAGTACACCTAAACCTTGCCTTTCCCGACTTAACAGGACAAACTTGAGCTATATGTCCTTTTCCACCACAGTACAGACAAAGGCCCAGAGTGCATCTCTTGCACTTCTCTTCAGAAGGAAGATGAAAGGCCCCCTATTGCATTGGTTCCTCCGATTCAGGTGGACACACCCAAACAGGATATCGTGGGGCCAGGGAAGCCAAGTTCTTTTCAAATCTATGGTCCCGGAGTCGCCGGTCGATACGAATGACCAGCTTAATAAGGCCGTCCAAGTTCTCCGGAGAAGGATATTGTACAAGAATATCCTTAGTTTGGTCAGAAAGACCCCAGTGAAACTGACTCCGGAGAGCAGAGTCTTTCCATCCAGAATCGACAGCCCACCTATGGAGCTCCGTTCAATAACCCTCAGCTGCCCTGTTCTCCTGTTTAAGAGATCGGAGACTGGCCTCTGCCATAGCTGCCTTATCCAGATCATCGTAAAGAAGACCAAACGCTGTGAAGAATGCTTCCACAGTCTAAAGGGCAACACTAGTGGCTGGGAGACCGAAGGTCCAGGCCTGAGGGTCTCCCTGTAACAAGCAAATAACTATCTCGACTCATTGAATCTCCGAGCCAGAAGATCTGGGTCGGAACTTGAAATAAAGTTTACAACTTCTTTGAAATTTAAAAAATCATTACAGTTACCCGAAAAATGGTTGGGTAAATTTAATTTGGGTTTGACCACAGCTGCTTGAGCAGAAGTAGTCCGAGAATCTTCAACCCTTTCACTTATATTTTGGGTAAGAACCTGAATCTGGGCTGCCAGAACTTGTGCTGGATTCTTAGAGGGGTCCGAGACTGAAAAGGATCCAAGAAGGTGAAAAATACCTCAATAGTTCTTTTGTCCTTTTGGCCGATGATAATGTTATAATTGAAGGGCATCACTGAGGTTAAAGTCCAGCAACAGCCTTGAGGACTGGAGTAATTGGGCAAGGTGCGGCCCTTAGGCCGAGTAGCAGCCTTGAGGGCTGGTAGTGCTTGGCAAGATGTGACTTTTGGGCCAAGTAGCAGCCTTAAGAGATGGTAATGCTTGGCAAGGTGCGACCTTTGAGCCGAGTAGCAACCTTGAGGGCTGGTAATGCTTGGCAAGGTGCAACCTTTGGGCCGAGTAGCAGCCTTAAGGGCTGGTAATGCTTGGCAGGGTGCGACCTTTGGGCCGAGTAGCAACCTTGATGGCTGGTAATGCTTGGCAAGGTGCAGCCTTTGGGTTGAGTAGCAGCCTCAAGGGCTGGTAATGCTTGGCAAGATGCAGCCTTTGGGCTGAGTAGCTGCCTTGAGGGCAGGTAGTGTTGCATGTGCCACCCAGATGATACAAGCCGCAGGACACAGGATTGCATAGGCAGGAGATGCTGGAGTGTGGCTTGTGCAGCCGGGATGACACAAACAGCAGGGCACTGGATGCTGGAGTGCGACTTGTGCCGCTGAAATGACACATGTGGCAGGATGCAGAAACGCGTATGCAGATGACACTGGAGTGTGTCTTGTGCTGCCAAGATGACACAAGCGGTAGGACACAGGAATGCATACGCAAGTGACTCTGGATTGTGGCTTGTGCCACTGAGATGACACAAGCAGCAGGAAATGGACGCTGAAGTTTGGTTTGTGCCGCCGAGACGACACAAGCGGCAGGACACTGGATGCTGGAGTGCGACTTGTGCAGCCGAGATGACACTAGCAGCAGGATACAGGAATGCATATGCAGGTAACGCTGGAGTGCGACTTGACACCAAAACAGGCAGAGGTACAGGATTCAAGACTGGAGAGAACACTGACACCGGAACCAGAAACATGTGTGAACGCTATCACTGGCAACCAAGCACTCTGTGCACAAGATAGAAAATGCCATTGGAGCCAATCCGGTAAGATCAGGAATGACAGACAACAGGTAGGAGGAGTTAGCGATTGATCACCCGGCGTTCGCATCTTCTAGCAACACGGCGGAAAGGTGTACTGGTTGGAGGAGATGTATAGCATGAACCTCAAATGTATGAATGTAAGGTATGGTCCTGAGGGTATCAGTTGCTAGAAATCACTGGAGGATAGGACCTCAACACCACCACCATGGTGACCCCCAGGCTGGGGGGTATGGGAGAAGGTGAGGCCCCCAGAGGAGAAAGCTGCAGGAGAAGTAGTGTCAGAGGGTGAAATCCAGGTTTCAGTAGTGGCTAGGAGATACAGGGATGGAGATGAAAAGTCATGGGTGGGGACCAGTTTATTACAGACCGATATGGCATTCCAGAGGGCACAGGATAGAGGGACAGAGTTTGTGGGAGAGATGTGAATGAGATTATTAGGGTTGCTGTAGTGAGGAGGTGAGATTACTTTGGGGGACCGAGATGAATAGAGCATAGTGATAGTGCTGGCTCCAGTGCAAGGAAGGGAATCTGTAGTAGGTGGGCAGGGAGGGAGTTTAATGAGATGTGGATGGAGGTGGGGTGAAGTGACAGGGAAAGGAGGGTATGAGGAGAGAATAACATTGGGGTAGTAGGACGATTGTGGGGTTGAAGAGAATGAAAGTGGAGTAATGGTAGAAGGGGAGGAGGAAAACAGACAGAGAAGGGGAGAGAAGGGGAGGAGAAGGTGGAGGTGGATGAGTGGAAGCAGGGGGCAGAACAAAGGATTATGTAGACACTGAGTGAAGGGGTAGTTGAAGAAAGCATGGTTATGGTGTAGCTGAGACAAATAGGGGGAGGAAACCTGAAAGTAGGAATGGAGTAAGAGTATGAGAGAAAGTGCAGGAGATTTCCATAAATGCAAGAAAACTTATTAGAGTGTAGGAAAAAGTGGAGATTTAATGGGTGCAGAAATTGAATATAAAGTAGACAGTCATAGTAGTAAAATGATGTGAGACTAGGCAAAATAGCTAAGGTAAAAAGACATTAGTAGAGAGGTAAAATTACACTGGCACATTTACAGTATGCATTGAGATGTTTTTGAAAAGCAGAGTGCCAGCACAAATAGTAGCAAGTGAGGCACAAAGTATTTGAGTCCAGTGATGATTGTCCTGGTTATGTAGAAACAATGTCCTTGTAGTAAAGAGATTGTGCTCTCACATTTGTTGTTCCAACTTTGTCCATATATAGTTTAGGTTGTTGAAATTGTGAAGTTAGTTTGTTTTCCTTCTGTTTCACTTCGGTGTAACGCCGGTATAATGCCAAATTTAGATTTAAAATGTAAAATGCACTATGAAATTCAGCATTTCTAATATTTGGCACTAGAGCCAGTAATGATATCGCAGGGTAATTACCACAGAGCAGCGTGCACTATGGACATATGATTGCATATAAACACAACAACATAAAATAGTGGAAATCACAAACAACAGATATATTGCAAGATGGTATAGCAATAACCTCAGATACACATGCAGCTGGCAGTATGGAATTGCAGCATAACATATAATGCAGTATGGAATAGATATATATTAACTAGCGTATGTTTTGCAGAGTATAATAGTAGAACAAGATATGTACATATGTCTTGCAGAGTGGATTTGCAGCACAATGAATGTTACAGGTATACTTGCAATCGGTACAGGTAATGCAAGGCAGAGCCAGCACAGGAACCAAGAATACCAAACAGCAGATACAGGAACAGGGACCAGATGGCATGACTTCCACAAGAAACTATCTCCGGCAAGGTAGGAATGGAGTGGCTGCCCTATAACAGAAGTCAGAACCAATCCCGTGTGAGCAAACCAGACCAGCCTTTGGTAATTGCCACTATACACAGCTGAGTGTGCATGTTCACAGAGGCTTCCCAGCTGGGAGCAATCTGCCTGGACCAAATCTCACTGTGGCTGTCTTTGTCTGTTAGCCCTCTCAGCTCTGACCAGAACCTGCAGAAGATATGAGCTGTCATGACAGCTCGTAACAAAGATTAAAGACTCGACTACTGTACATACGTCAAAGTGGCCACTGAACAATAAGGTGAGAAACCAAGAACTGTGGGGCTAGTGACTTATCTCCCACAACCTGGGGGAATACATGAAATAAAATGTAATTGAATAAACACATCAACAAATTGTTGGTGTCTGTCTCAAAGCCAAAGAAATGCAATATAAAAATATCCATTTTGTCAACGTAGCAGGTAAGAGATCACTATATAAATGCAAATCACACTGCACCGCCAATGCATTGTCCGCATCATGAGACACTCTGAGAAGCTGATCTTTAAAATAGTAATAGTGCATCCTCATAATAGTGAATTTTGGTGAGCCCTCAGATGCATTTGTAGGCTTAGGAAGATGGTGGGTCCAATCCAAAAAAAGTTTGGAGGCTGGTACATTCCGTGCAACTTCCAAAAAATATTTATTACAAACCTGTTAAGGACCAATGCATTCACATATTTGGGAAGACCTAAAATTTTAAGGTTAATTTGGTGGGCCCTAGCCTCCATATGCACTAGTTTGTCTCGAAGAGCAGATGGTAGATTCATGGAACATAATGAAATAATTATAGGAAGTGATCTTTTTGCTAATTTTATTCACCAAGTGATCTGTGTGACCTCCAATATCTTGAACATCATGTTTCAGTTCCTGTACAAAAGAGTTCAATTGACCATAATATCTTTTTTAAGGTCCCTGATAAGCTGCAGCATCATTATAGGCTCATTTATAGACACATCATCCATCCTGCAGAGAGTAATAGGCTCATTTATAGACACATCATCCATCACTGCAGAGATGACCCACTAGAGTACTGGCCATATCCTGGAAGTCAACCGTCAACGGATGTGTCACAGACAAAGTTTAAAAGAAGTTCACAGGAGGCACGCCTTTAGAGGGCTTGGGTCTTTTTGGTGTCATGGTAAATAATAGAGACATCAGGAAATAACAGGATACATTCAAAGCTGCAAAGAAAGAAGTTAGCAGCTGTACAATGTGAATCAAGGCAAAAGGTGGAGTAACAGTCACATCTTAGCCCAAATGGAGCCATGGTGAAGGTGAGATTCACATAATCACTGCAAAAAGTAGGAGTGTAATGATACTCACTGACCACAAGGTGATAATCCTTGATATGGTATAGGGATCCTGGGACCCAAGCTGAAGCAGTTATATCTGGAACACAAATGCAGTTTGATGTAGAAAGGAATAGGGGTTCAATGGAATGGATAATTAATTATATGTATTGTTAAGTCAGCTTTAATACCTTATCAAGATGGCTTCACTATAGTCAAAGTCATAACAATTAACCAGATAACCGAGAGTATCTCTTCATCAAAATCCAGTGAACATGAGGTAAGCTGTGTTTTTTTAACTTACTTTTGTCAGGGGAATACATTTATTGGGTTGGTTTTGTTACCATGTTGAAATGCTGAGATCTCAACAAGCAGGTAAAGTGCAAAACTAAAGGTTGGTGATTTTTAAAAGTTAGGTACTTGTGTACTTTACGGACTCATTGCAGAGAGAACCCAAGTGTCCTACACTCATTATTATTATCAATAATGGTAATGTCTAAATCCCCTTCACAGAGAGGACCCTGACATCATCAGCCAGTGTCCAGCATCATTCCCAGTGTCTAGCATCATTCCCTACCATCCACATGGGCATAGAGAAATATAACCTTGTGGCGAGTGTAGCGTGCCACCGAGCACAAAGCAGGGCGAGTGCAGCGGGCCCGCAAGAGGACAACTTTCTTCTTTAGGTGGGGACAACTTTAGGTACTTGTGTACATAAAGTACACAAGTACCATTGGGTTCTCTCTGCAATGAGTCCGTAAAGTACAGAGGTACCAAAAGTTATGTTATACTTTCACTTGGTGGTTTGTGGGTCTAGTTTGGTAGTTTGGAATAAAATACATTTTACTGCTTTTTTTAAAAGGCTAATGCTGAGCATACACTTTAAGATTAAAATGACTGTCAGTCCAACAGACCAATTATCTGACATATGCTGGGCAAACACTATACAGTTATCTGTCCGATCCGCCCAATATCAGGGGATCGACCAGATATTTGTATAGGGTATTCTCTGGAAGTCGGCCGCATAGGGCAGTTTATGTCAATGGACATTTCTCTTTTCCTTCACAGCAAAATAATGGGGAAATGTCTCCTCCTCTGGGGAGGAACTTTGAATACCTAATGATTTATACAACCTAAATGTCATTATTTAGCGTTATAAGTCGCACAAGAAATAATTGCTTTCCAGACTTGGACTGTGGTTTCAAAGCACAAAAAGATATTATTCACCAAAAAGCAGAAAGTTACACACTGTGATCTAATACAATTAGCACAAACAAATTATACAATCACAAGGTACAATCAAATACATACGCATGCGCTCTGAATCCAGAATCCCGGCATCAACTATGAACCCTCTGTCAACAGCGATGAGAGATGACACTAACAGATCCAGGGTGCTTGCATATAAACCCTTGCAGAGATAGGCAATCCAATACAACAAGTTGGCATAATCCCATTGGTTCTTCTTCCTGGTTCTTCTATTACGATACAGTTCATAGGTCAGTTTGTATTGTTATAGTTCAGCCCCCAACAGTTCTTTGTGTCCGTTTTCCCGCTGAATAACAAGTCTAACCTGGCTACATTACAGAGTACATTTCAATGCCCAACTCTCTATGATCCATAATTTGCAGACGCATGTTGCGATTTCATCGCCCGATGGAACCGGAAATCTGCAAATAAACAGTGGTTCCGAATTGCACCAAACACGGTCTGCTTATCATGTACATAATTAATAATGAATAAAACCTTGGATATTAACCTTAATGCTAGGGAACCTTCCTATGTAAGTGGGCAATGTGTAAGTGTAAGGATATTAAGAAAAGATGCTAGTTAGCATTGTGTGTCAACGTGTTTGTGGAGTACACCATAGTACGTGTTTTGCAGGATTGTTCATATTATATGTTTTAGTAAATGTATGCATTTATATAATGAGGACTTTTAACATTTTAACATTGTTCTATTGCGTGGGCATCACACGACGTTAAATAATAACATCACCGTATGTACTGATATTGTGTGACATTCGCTAAAATGGCGCTGGGTGGCCATTCGCAAAATGGCGTCTTGTTGCCATTCACACAATGGCGTCATGCAGATTTTAATTTTAACAGATTCTGTCTCAGCCAATTATCTGGCTTCGACAGAGCGCAGATATCGGGGGCCCATACACTGAGTTATCTCAGTGTATGGCCACAATACCTGATTGTCAGATAAAATGCCTGTCAGTATGACAGGCATTTTATCTGTACATGTACAGTATGTCCAGCAATACTGACAACATTCAATATTGTTACCATATACTGTCAGTTTATGGCAACGATATTGGATACTTTCAGCCTGTCAGTATGTCACATGATCGAAATCAGAGCACCAATTAAAAGATCTATTGGACATAATGGATGAATTTGCATGTTCTGATAATTACAGCTTGTTCATCGCAATACACTGTACAATTATCTGGCCAATCCGCCAATAATCAGTGGATCGGCCAGATAGGTGTACAGTGAATGCCTGGCATAAAGGTGCGTACACACGTAACGATTATGGTAACCAACAGTTTTCGTTAACGAGTTTCCTTCACATTTTTCCTTGGAAAATATAACGATTTTGTGTAGTGTAATGAACGATTTTGTTAACGCTTTCATCAACGATGAACAAAATCTTTAACATGTAAATTAAGTAAAAAGGAAAATCCTATGATTGGTCCACTTATTTCCAAATGGTTGGCAAATCTGTAAATGCTTTGGTATGGTGGGAGGAGCTATCCTGAAAGAATAAAATGGTGGTGGCCATTTTAAAACCTCTGTGGCTAGTTTGGTGTGGTTTATACCTGCTAAACGTTGTTGCATAGCTGTTTTGCTTGGCTTTGTTTTTGGTTTGCCCTTTAACAAAGTGCATTATTTGTGCTTCTGTGATGGATCCCATAAGTCATAGTATTCTGGTGGCTTATGCTGGAGTCGTCTTGTTGTCTGACAGGACAAGGGCTGAGAGGAGGAGGATAAGGCCTCATTCCTGTTGGGAAAAGGAGTGGCTGTTGCAGAGGGAGACCATGTCACATATGCCCCTCTTGACGGTACAACCGCATTTTTTTAGGACAAACGGCTTACCACTTTTCTTTCCTCCCACTCCCTCCTTGATCCTTTTCAGTCCGGCTTCCGTTCTCTCCACTCCACTGAAACTGCCCTCACAAAAGTCAGCAATGACCTCCTTGCTGCCAGATCCAAGGGCCACTACTCTCTTCTCATTCTTTTTGAATTCTCTGCTGCTTTTGACACTGTGGACCACCCTCTCCTGCTGCATATCCTTCACTCCCTTGGTCTACATGACACTGCCCTCTCCTGGCTGTCATCCTACCTCTCTGACCGATCTTTCTCAGTTTCCTCTCATGACTCCTCTTCCCCCCCACAGCCTCTTGCAGTAGGTGTTCCTCAAGGTTCTGTTCTTGGACCTCTTCTATTCTCCCTCTATACTTCCTCTCTAGGTGAACTCATCAGCTCTTTTGACCTCCATTATCATCTCTATGCTGATGATACTCAAATCTACATTTCCTCCCCTGATCTCTCCTCCTCTCTTCTGACTCGTATCTCCAACTGTCTCTCTGCCATCTCTTCCTGGATGTCCCAGCGATTTCTTAAACTTAACATGTCTAAGACAGAGCTGATCATCTTCCCACCCTCCCACATAACCTCACTTCCCACTATTTCTTTATCAATTGATGGCATAACTATCTCATCTAGCCCCAAAGTGCGCTGTCTTAGAGTCATCCTGGACTCATCCCTCTCTTTCAAACCACATATCCAGAACCTTTCACAGTCCTGTCGTTTCCATCTCAAAAATATTTCTAAGTTCAGACCCTATCTCACCCAGGATGCTACAAAAACCCTCATACACTCACTGGTCATCTCCAGATTGGACTACTGTAACCTCCACCTATCTGGCCTCCCCAAATCCCATCTCTCTCCTCTCCAGTCTGTCCTCAATGCTGCTGCATGGCTTATTTTCCTCTCCAAATGCTCTACATCTGCCTCCCCTCTCCTACAAGCCCTCCACTGGCTCCCCTTCCCTTTTAGAACCCAATTTAAGGTTCTCACGCTCACTAACAAAGCCCTCATCCAATCTTCCCCCATATACATCTCTGATCTCATCTCCCTTCACTCTCCTCTCCGCTCTCTTCGTTCAACTAATGCATGCCGCCTTTCATGCCAGCTGATTACTTCCTCCCACTCCCGCCTCCAAGATTTTGCCCGCACTGCTCCCCACCTCTGGAACTCTCTCCCACTCCCCATCAGACTCTCCACCTCTTTGCAATCCTTCAAATGGGCTCTCAAGACCCATTATTTCATCAAAGCCTTCCAGCTGTCATTCTAACTCCCTGATACATACACCTTCCTCCCCATCTGTGTCACCCCTGTTTGTCTTCCCCTCCCCTTCGAGAATGTAAGCTCTTATGAGCAGGGCCCTCTAACCTCTTGTACTTCTCCCTACCTTAGTTTCATCTACTTCTTACTCAGCACTAGGGCACCTAACACTTGGCTGCTTATGCTCTGTTGCTTATCTGGGTGTCATGATCACTAATGTAGCAAAATGTATTATCCATGTCCTGGTCCTGTATTGTATTGTTCTGTAAGTCGCTTGTCTGCAACTTGTTTATGTGGTTTGTAAGGCGCTGCAGAACATTTGTGGCACCATATAAATAAATGATAATAATAATAGTAATAAAGGACACGGAGGACACTTTTTCTGACATCTCTGTACATTCTCGGTATCGCCTGCCTAGTGAAGTAGAATCTAGACGAGATTTGGTACTTGGGACACACTACCTCCATCAATTGTCTAAATGCTACTGCACTAATGGCGGATACTGGATGCACGTCTAACACCAACATAGCTGTCAAGGCCTCAGTTATCCGCTTTGCAAGAGGATGACTGCTGTCATACTTCATCCTCCTTGCAAAGGACTGTTGGATGGTCAATTGCTTAGTAAAAGAAGTAGTGGTGTTCCAACTTCCTCTCTGGGATGATGAACGACTCCCAGCAGCAACAGCAACAGCGGCAGCAGTAGGCATAGCAATGCAGGATCCTCTGGAGAAATACAAAAAAGGAGAGGAGTCAGTCATGCCAGTGACATGGCCTGCAGGACTACTTCCGATCCTGACTGAGTAGGAAATCCTCCTCAAACATTTCCTCCTCAGCGCCAGCTTCACCAATGTCATCATCCTGTTGTACTTCAACAGTGACATCTTCAATTTGAATATCAGCAAGTGGACTGTGGGTGCTCCTTCCAGCACTTGCAGAGGGCGTTAAAATGGTGGAAGGAGCCACCTCTTCCCATCCAGTGCTGGGAAGGTCAGGCATCACAACCGCCGCCACACTTGGACTCTCCTTGAGGATTTGTGATATCTTCTTAGAACGCACAGTTGTTTGCTGTACTTTTGCCAGCTTAATTCATTTCATTTTTCTAGTGGGAGGAGGGCTTCCATCATCATGTGAAGATGAACCACTGGTCATGAACATGGGGAAGGACCTTAGCCGTTCCTTGCCACTCCATGTCATAAATGGCATATTGGCATGTTTACGTTTCTCCTCAGATGATTTAAATTTATTTTTTATGGTCATTTTCCTGAACTTTGGCATATGGGATTTTATATGCCCTCTACTATGACATTGGGCATCGGCCTTGGCAGACAACGTTGATGGCATTTCATCGTCTATGTCATGACTAGTGGCAGCAGCTTCAGCACTTGGAGGAAGTGGTTCTTGATCTTTCCCTATTTTATTTTTATCGGACAAATTTTTGTCCTCCATTTATGTGATAGCTAAGGCGCACACAAACACAGAAAATATATTTTTTTAAATTTTTTCCGGCACTTTGGGGGTTACACCACCCTTCAACAGGCGAGCCAGCCAGCCCTTGACTTATGGCACAGGCGCACGCTTGGCGCTGCTACTTTGTTGATGCACGTACGGCTAAGGCGCACACAAGTCACAAACACAGAAAAGTAATTTTTTTTATTTTTCCGGCACTTTGGAGGTTACACCACCCTTCAAAAAATGAGCCAGATGGTCCTTGACTTATGACACAGGTGCACGCTTGGCGCTGCTACTTTGTTGATGCACGTGCGGCTAAGGCGCACACAAGTCACAAATACTGAAAAATATTTTTTTTTTCTGGCACTTTGGGGGTTACACCACACTTCAACAGATGAGCCAGCCGGCCCTTGACTTATGACACAGGTGCACGCTTGGCGCTGCTACTTTGCTGATGCACGTGCGGCTAAGGCTCGCCGCACACAAGTCACAAACACAGAAAAATATATTTTTTATTTTTTTCTAGCACTTTGGGGGTTACACCACCCTTCAACAGATGAGCCAGCCGGCCCTTGACCTATGACACAGGCGCACGCTTGGCGCTGCTACTTTGTTGATGCACGTGCGGCTAAGGCGCACACAAGTCACAAACACAGAAAAAAAAAATTATTTTCATTTTTTCTGGCACTTTGGGGGTTACACCACCCTTCAACAGATGAGCCAGCCGACCCTTGACTTATGACACAGGCGCACGCTTGGCGCTGCTACTTTGGTGATGCACGTGCGGCTAAGGCACACAAAAGTCACAAACACAGAAAAAGATTTTTGTTACTATTTTTTGGAGCACTTTGGTGGTTACACCACCCTTCAACAGACCAGCCAGCACTTGACTTATGACACAAGCGCATGCTTGGCACTGCTACTTTGTTGATGCATGTACGACTAATGCACACACAAACAGAAAAAATATTTTTTTTTTTGCACTTGGGGGGAGCACCCCTGATGGATAGAGCACCCCCTGGACAACACTACAGCACCCCTTTAGGACTACAGCCTTTATGGGACAACAGCACTGCGCAACAAAGCCCAGCCAGCCCCTATGGACTTTGGACACAGCCCCTATGGACAACAGCAGCACAACACAGTCCAGCCAGCCCCTATGGACAATAGCAGCACAACACAGCCCAGCCAGCCCCTATGGACTGTGGAGGAGTGGACACAGCCCCTATGGACAACAGCAGCACAACACAACACAGCCCAGCCAGCCCTAACTCCCACCCTCCCTCTTCACTGTCCACAGCCGGAGTGAAAAATGGCGCAGACGTGGGAACCTTTTCTACAATCCAAAACCCGTGAGAATCCGATAGCAGGATGATGACGTTTTGCCTCGATTTCAGATCCGAGCCAGGCAGGAAAACCCGAGCCGGACTCAGTTCCCAGCTCAGATCAGGGGCCTCGGGGGGTTCAGATTTCAGAAATCCAAACCCACTCATCCCTAGTTTATATGAGTGAGGTGGAAGCAGGGATCAGGAAAGGAAGTGAGAAGAAATGCTTGCTGGCATGTCATGACAGGTTGGTTGTGGTGTGATATGGGAGATGTAGAATAAATTTAATTAGATATAATCTATAGAGTGAGAGAGAGAGAAGGAGCAGTTGATTCCAGTGCAGAAAGTGGGTAAGAGGTGCATTTTCTTGAAACCTGATAGTAACTTTTAAAACTGCTGGAATGTGGTTAAGTCAATTCAGATAAAACTGCTTATGCTTGAGATAAAATGCTTTAAATGCAATCAGTGAGATGTAGGTAAAGCTTTAGCTTGAAGATACAATAAAGTTCTTTAATAAGAGTTATTAAATCAGCTGTTGCAGAAAGCAGGGAGGGCTAGTCAATTTGTGCCACAATATAATTAACAGAAGGGCTGTTTGAAGGGAGTTGAGATAACAGATCATAATACATATTTTATCTAAATGAAGAAAGTGAAGCCATGGAGAGATGAAAACAAAAGTAGTATGAGATGACCTTACCTGTGGAGAAAACAAAACACAGAGAACACTCCTCAAGCACATACATTACAGGAGTTACATTCAGGCTGTAATGCCTTGTACAATGCATTTACCCATGAATGGATGACTAAGCTGGTTATTATCCAGTAACTTAGGGAATTGAGTAACATACTGTATGTCAAGATTTTTAGAAGATATTTGACATTTTTTCACAATGTGGTGAATATATTTTGCTTCTAATGAAATGCATATAGAGTTACTGGAACCTGCTGCCTATCGTTTCTCAAACTGGTATCATGAATCAAAGCAAAAATGCTAAAAGTATTTTCTCAAATTTATAACCAAAAAAAATCAACCTACTGTAGATATTAAAAAGTTCATACAGGTCTGACCATGCTTGAGCAATATAAAAGGTTAAAATGGAGAATTAACACAAGCCATAACAGTGAATTTTACAATCAGTTTGATATCGACATTCTGCATTGACCAGAAGGGTAGAGTTACGGTTAGGCTATGAGGGGTGGTTAGGGATAGGATGCGGGAGGTGAGGTTAAGTTGGATTCTTGTGAGCCACACAGCATAAGGCACCAAACCAGTAGATGAGCTCACTTGATCTAGCTCTTGTCTATGATATAGTCATCCTATGCAGATGCAGTTCTGGTCTTGGGTTTCAAACATACTGTCTGGAAAAGTCTTGAATTTTTAAAATTAATACCAAGTCCCTAACACTAATGGCTTTGTTACAAGTCGAACCAGTAGTAATACCCAAGACACAAGTCCAGCTTCACCAGATTGAGAATAACCATGCATGGCAAGGAATGCTATGGAAAATGAATCCCCCTCCCCCCAGGGTCACAACTAGGAAGGGGGGCTATGGGGGTATGAGGCCCAGGCACCGGATTTTAGGGGGCACCACAGAACTAGTTCCAGTGCGGCCGAATGGGGGTGCCACCCCATTGGGGGAGCAGTACCACAGTTTAGAGAGCAGCACCACTCCTCCCTTCTCTTCTTGCTCCCTCTGCATGCAATGCATGCACAGTGCACACTGCACTGGGCTCTTGCAGGCTCAGTCTCATGCTGAGGCTGACTGTGTTGGCGAGGCTGAGGAAGGTGATGGGCTGGCTGAGGAAGGTGATTGGGCTGCCTGAGGAAGGTGATGGGGTCTGTGGGTTGGCTGAGGAAGGCAATGGGGGCTTGCTGAGGAAGGTGATGGGGGCTGGCTGAGAAAGGTGATAGGGCTGGGCTGGGGGCTGACTGAGGAAGGTTATGGGGCTGGCTGAGTAAGGTGATAGGGGCTGGTTGAGGAAAGTGATGGGGGCTGGATGAGGAAGGTGATGGTGGGCCGCCATCAGGGGGGACTTTCGGGACTACAGTCCCGGGCCCGGGCCCTCTGCCAAAGAAGGGGGGCCCGCCTGCTCCTACCACCCGCCGCTATTGCATGACTTCTGTCTGATGCCCCCCCCCGCTGCTACTGCCTCGCCCGGCATGTAAGAGGTGCCTGACCTGTGCTGTGACTGTCCGCATGTCATGATCAATAAAGTTTTTTATGCGGTGCGCATAACGTCATGACGTCACCGCGCCACGAATGGAGAGAGGAGCCGCAGCGCCCTTCTAGACAACCCTAACCATAGAGCAGAAGCCTGGACCTAACTTGGAATAAAAGGTAAGAGTATTCATAGGCTGCCTAGCTGGGGAAGAAGGGGACTATATATATATACACACACATATATACACACACACACACATAGTATGTGTGTGTGTGTATATATATATATATATATATATATATATATATTAGGGGTGAGCGGGTTCGGATTTCTGAAATCCGAACCCCCCCGAGCCCCCCCGATCCGAGTCCGATCCGAGTCAGACTCGACTTTTCCCGCCTGACTCGGATCTGAAATCGAGGCAAAACGTCATCATCCCGCCTTCCGAGTCTCGCGGGTTTTGGATCCTATATAAGGTACCCGCGTCGGCGCCATTTTCTCACTCGGCTGTGGACAGTGAAGAGGGAGGGTGGGAGTTAGGGCTGTGTAGTGTAGTGTAGTGTAGTGCTGCTGTTGTCCACTACTTCAAAGTCCATAGGGGCTGGCTGTGTTGTGCTGTGCTGCTGTTGTTAATAGGGGCTGTGTCCACTACTTCAAAGTCCATAGGGGCTGGCTGGACTGTGTTGTGCAGTCAGTTCTCCATAGGGGCTGTGTCCACTCCAAAGTCCTGTGCAGTGTCCCAGTCCTAAAGGAGTGCTGTAGTGTTGTCCAGGGGGTGCTCTGTCCATCAGGGGTGCTCCCCCCAAGTGCTAAAAAAATAATATATTTTCTGTGTTTGTGAATTGTGTGCGCAGTAGCCGCACGTGCATCAACAAAGTAGTGCCAAGCGTGCGCCTGTGTCATAAGTAAAGGGCCGGCTGGCTTGACCGTTAAAGGGTGCTGTAACCCCCGAAAGTACACTCCAGTCCAAACCAAAAAAAAATTATTTTCTGTGTTTGTGAATTGTGTGCGCAGTAGCCGCACGTGCATCAACAAAGTAGTGCCAAGCGTGCGCCTGTGTCATAAGTAAAGGGCCGGCTGGCTTGACCGTTAAGGGTGCTGTAACCCCCGAAAGTACACTCCAGTCCAAACCAAAAAAAAAATTATTTTCTGTGTTTGTGAATTGTGTGCGCAGTAGCCGCACGTGCATCAACAAAGTAGTGCCAAGCGTGCACCTGTGTCATAAGTAAAGGGCCGGCTGGCTTGACCGTTAAGGGTGCTGTAACCCCCGAAAGTACACTCCAGTCCAAACCAAAAAAAAAATGATTTTCTGTGTTTGTGAATTGTGTGCGCAGTAGCCGCACGTGCATCAACAAAGTAGTGCCAAGCGTGCGCCTGTGTCATAAGTAAAGGGCCGGCTGGCTTGACCAGTAAAGGGTGCTGTAACCCCCAAAGTACACTCCAGTCCAAACCAAAAAAAAAATTATTTTCTGTGTTTGTGAATTGTGTGCGCAGTAGCCGCACGTGCATCAACAAAGTAGTGCCAAGCGTGCGCCTGTGTCATAAGTAAAGGGCCGGCTGGCTTGACCGTTAAAGGGTGCTGTAACCCCCGAAAGTAGACTCCAGTCCAAACCAAAAAAAAATTATTTTCTGTGTTTGTGAATTGTGTGCGCAGTAGCCGCACGTGCATCAACAAAGTAGTGCCAAGCGTGCACCTGTGTCATAAGTAAAGGGCCGGCTGGCTTGACCGTTAAGGGTGCTGTAACCCCCGAAAGTACACTCCAGTCCAAACCAAAAAAAAAATTATTTTCTGTGTTTGTGAATTGTGTGCGCAGTAGCCGCACGTGCATCAACAAAGTAGTGCCAAGCGTGCGCCTGTGTCATAAGTAAAGGGCCGGCTGGCTTGACCAGTAAAGGGTGCTGTAACCCCCAAAGTACACTCCAGTCCAAACCAAAAAAAAAATTATTTTCTGTGTTTGTGAATTGTGTGCGCAGTAGCCGCACGTGCATCAACAAAGTAGTGCCAAGCGTGCGCCTGTGTCATAAGTAAAGGGCCGGCTGGCTTGACCGTTAAAGGGTGCTGTAACCCCCGAAAGTAGACTCCAGTCCAAACCAAAAAAAAATTATTTTCTGTGTTTGTGAATTGTGTGCGCAGTAGCCGCACGTGCATCAACAAAGTAGTGCCAAGCGTGCGCCTGTGTCATAAGTAAAGGGCCGGCTGGCTTGACCATTAAAGGGTGCTGTAACCCCCGAAAGTACACTCCAGTCCAAACCAAAAAAAAATTATTTTCTGTGTTTGTGAATTGTGTGCGCAGTAGCCGCATGTGCATCAACAAAGTAGTGCCAAGCGTGCGCCTGTGTCATAAGTAAAGGGCCGGCTGGCTTGACCGTTAAAGGGTGCTGTAACCCCCAAAGTACACTCCAGTCCAAACCAAAAAAAAAATTATTTTCTGTGTTTGTGAATTGTGTGCGCAGTAGCCGCACGTGCATCAACAAAGTAGTGCCAAGCGTGCGCCTGTGTCATAAGTAAAGGGCCGGCTGGCTTGACCGTTAAAGGGTGCTGTAACCCCCGAAAGTACACTCCAGTCCAAACCAAAAAAAAATTATTTTCTGTGTTTGTGAATTGTGTGCGCAGTAGCCGCACGTGCATCAACAAAGTAGTGCCAAGCGTGCGCCTGTGTCATAAGTAAAGGGCCGGCTGGCTTGACCGTTAAAGGGTGCTGTAACCCCCGAAAGTACACTCCAGTCCAAACCAAAAAAAAATTATTTTCTGTGTTTGTGAATTGTGTGCGCAGTAGCCGCACGTGCATCAACAAAGTAGTGCCAAGCGTGCGCCTGTGTCATAAGTAAAGGGCCGGCTGGCTTGACCGTTAAAGGGTGCTGTAACCCCTGAAAGTACACTCCAGTCCAAACCAAAAAAAAATTATTTTCTGTGTTTGTGAATTGTGTGCGCAGTAGCCGCACGTGCATCAACAAAGTAGTGCCAAGCGTGCGCCTGTGTCATAAGTAAAGGGCCGGCTGGCTTGACCGTTAAAGGGTGCTGTAACCCCCAAAGTACACTCCAGTCCAAACCAAAAAAAAAATTATTTTCTGTGTTTGTGAATTGTGTGCGCAGTAGCCGCACGTGCATCAACAAAGTAGTGCCAAGCGTGCGCCTGTGTCATAAGTAAAGGGCCGGCTGGCTTGACCGTTAAAGGGTGCTGTAACCCCCGAAAGTACACTCCAGTCCAAACCAAAAAAAAATTATTTTCTGTGTTTGTGAATTGTGTGCGCAGTAGCCGCACGTGCATCAACAAAGTAGTGCCAAGCGTGCGCCTGTGTCATAAGTAAAGGGCCGGCTGGCTTGACCGTTAAAGGGTGCTGTAACCCCCGAAAGTACACTCCAGTCCAAACCAAAAAAAAATTATTTTCTGTGTTTGTGAATTGTGTGCGCAGTAGCCGCACGTGCATCAACAAAGTAGTGCCAAGCGTGCGCCTGTGTCATAAGTAAAGGGCCGGCTGGCTTGACCGTTAAGGGTGCTGTAACCCCCGAAAGTACACTCCAGTCCAAACCAAAAAAAAATTATTTTCTGTGTTTGTGAATTGTGTGCGCAGTAGCCGCACGTGCATCAACAAAGTAGTGCCAAGAGTGCGCCTGTGTCATAAGTAAAGGGCCGGCTGGCTTGACCGTTAAAGGGTGCTGTAACCCCCGAAAGTAGACTCCAGTCCAAACCCAAAAAAAATTATTTTCTGTGTTTGTGAATTGTGTGCGCAGTAGCCGCACGTGCATCAACAAAGTAGTGCCAAGCGTGCGCCTGTGTCATAAGTAAAGGGCCGGCTGGCTTGACCATTAAAGGGTGCTGTAACCCCCGAAAGTACACTCCGGTCCAAACCAAAAAAAAATTATTTTCTGTGTTTGTGAATTGTGTGCGCAGTAGCCGCACGTGCATCAACAAAGTAGTGCCAAGCGTGCGCCTGTGTCATAAGTAAAGGGCCGGCTGGCTTGACCGTTAAAGGGTGCTGTAACCCCCAAAGTACACTCCAGTCCAAACCAAAAAAAAAATTATTTTCTGTGTTTGTGAATTGTGTGCGCAGTAGCCGCACGTGCATCAACAAAGTAGTGCCAAGCGTGCGCCTGTGTCATAAGTAAAGGGCCGGCTGGCTTGACCGTTAAAGGGTGCTGTAACCCCCGAAAGTACACTCCAGTCCAAACCAAAAAAAAATTATTTTCTGTGTTTGTGAATTGTGTGCGCAGTAGCCGCACGTGCATCAACAAAGTAGTGCCAAGCGTGCGCCTGTGTCATAAGTAAAGGGCCAGCTGGCTTGACCGTTAAAGGGTGCTGTAACCCCCGAAAGTACACTCCAGTCCAAACCAAAAAAAAATTATTTTCTGTGTTTGTGAATTGTGTGCGCAGTAGCCGCACGTGCATCAACAAAGTAGTGCCAAGCGTGCGCCTGTGTCATAAGTAAAGGGCCGGCTGGCTTGACCGTTAAGGGTGCTGTAACCCCCGAAAGTACACTCCAGTCCAAACCAAAAAAAAATTATTTTCTGTGTTTGTGAATTGTGTGCGCAGTAGCCGCACGTGCATCAACAAAGTAGTGCCAAGAGTGCGCCTGTGTCATAAGTAAAGGGCCGGCTGGCTTGACCGTTAAAGGGTGCTGTAACCCACAAAGTACACACCAGTCCAAACCCAAAAAAAAATTATTTTCTGTGTTTAGCCGCACGTATATATCAAATCGATATAACATAAATGGAGGACCAAACTTTCTCAGATAAAAATAAAATAGAGAAAGATCAAGAACCACTTCCTCCTAGTGCTGAAGCTGCTGCCACTAGTCATGACATAGACGATAACATGCCATCAACGTCGTCTGCCAAGGCCGATGCCCAATGTCATAGTAGAGGGCACATACAATCCCAAATGGCAAAGTTCAGGAAAATGACCTTGAAAAAGACATTTAAATCAGCTGAAGAGAAATGTAAACTTGCCAATATGCCATTTACGACACGGAGTGGCAAGGAACGGCTAAGGTCGATCCCTAGTATGTTCATGACTAGTGGTTCAGCTTCACATGACGATGGAAGCCCTCCTCCCACTAAAAAAATCAAAAGAGTTAAGCTGGCAAAAGCACAGCAAAGAACTGTGCTTTCTAAGAAGATATCACATATCCCCAAGGAGAGTCCAAGTGTGGTGGTGGTTGCGATGCCTGACCTTCCCAGCACTGGACGGGAAGAGGTGGCTCTTTCCACCATTTGCACGCCCCCTGCAAGTGCTGAAAGGAGCACCCACAGTCCACTTGCTGATATGCAAATTGAAGATGTCACTGTTGAAGTACAACAGGATGAGGATACTGGTGTAGCTGGCGCTGAGGAGGAAGTTGGCGAGGAGGATTCTGATGGTGATGTGGTTTGTTTAAATTAGGCTCCGGGGGAGACAGTTGTTGTCCGTGGGATGAAAAAGCCCATCACGGTCATGCCTGGGCAGAAGACCAAACATTCCACCTCTTTGGTCTGGCAATATTTCTATCCAAATCCGGACAACAACTGTCTTGCCATATGTACCATATTTAAAGGTGAAATAAGTAGGGGTAGGGACGTCAACCACCTAGGAACATCCTCCCTTATACGGCACCTGCAGCGCGTTCATAAAAAGTTACTGTCAAGTTCAGAAACTTTGGCTAAGACCGTAAGCAGTCCAGGGACACCTAAATCCCGTTGTCCTGTTGTATCCAAGCGCCTGCAAACCACACCGTCAACTCCCTCCTTGTCAATTTCCTCCTTAGTCAGGATCGGAAGTAGTCCTGCAGGCCATGTCACTGGCATGACTGACTCTCCTATCCGGGATTCTTCTGGAGGATCCTGCATTGCTACGCCTACTGCTGCCGCTGCTGCTGTTGCTGCTGCTGGGAGTCGTTCATCATCCCAGAGAGGAAGTAGGAACACCACTACTTTTACTAAACAATTGACCCTCCAACAGTCCTTAGCGAGGAGGATGAAGTACGACAGCAGTCATCCTGAAGCAAAACGTATAACTGAGGCCTTGACTGCTATGTTGGTGTTAGACGTGCGTCCGGTATCCGCCATTAGTGCAGTGGGATTTAGACAATTGATGGAGGTAGTGTGTCCCCGGTTCCAAATCCCGTCTAGATTCCACTTCACTAGGCAGGCGATACCGAGGCTGTACAGAAACGTCAGAAAAAGTGTCCTCAGTGTCCTGAAAAATGCCATTGTACACAATGTCCACTTAACCACGGACATGTGGACAAGTGGAACAGGGCAGACTAAGGACTATATGACTGTGACAGCCCACTGGGTAGATGTATCACCTTACGCAGCAACAGCAGCAGCGTCACCAGTAGCAGCATCTCAGAAACGCCAGCTCATTACAAGGCAGGCTACGCTGTGTATCACCGGTTTCAGTAAGAGGCACACCGCCGACAACCTCTTAGAGAAACTGAGGGAAATCATCGCCCAGTGGCTTACCCCACTTAGACTCTCCTGGGGATTTGTGATATCTGACAACGCCACCAATATTGTGCGGGCATTACATCTGGGCAAATTCCAGCATGTCCCATGTTTTGCTCACACAATAAACTTGGTGGTGCAGAATTTTCTGAAAAGCGACAGGGGCGTGCAGGAGACACTTTGGGTGGCCCGAAAAATTTCTGGCCACTTTCGCCATTCAGCGACTGCGTGCCGAAGACTGGAGCGCCAGCAAACACTCTTGAACCTGACCCGCCATCACCTGAAGCAAGAGGTTGTGACGCGGTGGAACTCAACCCTCTATATGCTTCAGAGGATGGAGGAGCAGCAAAAGGCCATACAAGCCTATACATCCACCTATGACATAGGCAAAGGAGGGGGTATGCACCTGACTCAAGCGCAGTGGAGAATGATTTCCGTGTTGTGCAAGGTTCTCCAGCCCTTCGAACTTGCCACACGTGAAGTCAGTTCAGACACAGCCAGCTTGAGTCAGGTCATTCCCCTCATCAGGCTTTTGCAGAAGCAGCTGGAGAAAGTGAAGGAGGAGCTAAGACGGAGCGATTCCGCTCGGCATGTGGGACTTGTGGATGAAGCCCTTCATTCGCTTTGCCAGGATTCCAGGGTGGTCAATCTGTTGAAATCAGACCACTACATTTTGGCCACCATGCTTGATCCTAGGTTTAAAGCCTATGTGGTGTCTCTCTTTCCGGCCGACACAAGCCTGCAGAGGTGCAAAGACCTGCTGGTGAACACACTGTCAGCTGAAGCGGAACGTGACACGTCAACGGCTCCTTCTTCATTTTCTCCCGCAACTGGGGCTGCCAGGAAAAAACTTAGGTATCCTAAGCAACCCGCTGGCGGTGATGCAGGGCAGGCAGGACCAAGTTTGGACATCTGGTCCGGACTGAAGGACCTGGCAACAATTTCTGACATGTCTACTGTCACTGCATATGATACTGTCACCATTGACAGAATGGTGGAGGATTACATCGGTGACAGCATCCAAGTAGGCATGTCAGACAGTCCATACCTGTACTGGCAGGAAAAAGAGGCAATTTGGAGGCCCCTGTACAAGCTGGCTCTATTTTACCTGAGTTGCCCCCCCTCCAGTGTGTACCCCGAAAGAGTGTTTAGTGCAGCCGGGAACCTTGTCAGCGAAAGGCGTAGGAGGTTGCTTCCACAGAATGTGGAGAAGATGATGTTCATCAAAATGAATTATCAGCTCTTCCAGGGAGACCAGCCTCCAGAAGGTACAGAGGGACCTGTGGTGGTGGATTCAAGTGGGGACGAGTTAATACTTTGTGAGGATGAGGATGTACACACTGAAGAGGGTGAGGAATCGGTGGATGAGGAGGATGAGGATGACATCTTGCCTCCGTAGAGCCAGTTTGTGCAGGGACACATTAATTGCCAGCTTGTTTTGTGGGGGCCCAAACGAACCAATCATTTCAGCCACAGTTGTGTGGCAGACCCTGGCGCTGAAATGATTGATTTGTTAAAGTGTGCATGTCCTGTTTATACAACATAAGGGTGGGTGGGAGGGCCCAAGGACAATTCCATCTTGCACTTCTTTTTTTTCTTTGCATTATGTACAGTTTGGGGCCTAGTTTTTCTAACTGCCATCCTGTCTGCCACTGCAGTGTCACTCCTAGATGGGTCACGTGTTTGTGCCGCCCACTCGTGTCGCTTAGCATAGTCATCCAGCTACCTCGGTGCAACCTTTTGGACATGAAAACACTATTGTGAGGTGTGAGGTGTTCAGAATAGACTGGAAATGAGTGGAAATTAAGGTTATTGAGGTTAATAATAGCATAGGAGCAGAGAATCCAACAAATTCTGTGATTTTAGCTGTTTTTATGCTTTTTAAAAAAAAAATACAGATCCAAAACACAAAACCCAGAACCCAAAACACGGAAGGGTGGTTTTGGCAAAACCAATCCAGATCCAAAACACGAAGAAAGATCCAGATCCAAAACCAAAACACAAAACACGAAAAGTGGCCGGTGCACACCCCTAATATATATATATATATAGTGTGTATAAATAATATATACAGTATATATATATATATATATATAGTCAGGTCCATAAATATTGGGACATTGACAAAATTTTCATATTTTGGCCTCTATTCACCACCACAATGGTTTTGAAATGAAACAAACAAGATGTGCTTTAACTGCAGACTTTCAGATTTAATTTGAGGGTAATTACATCCAAATCGGGTGAACGGTGTAGGATTTACAACGGTTTCTATATGTGCCTCTCACTTTTTAAGGGGCCAAAAGTAATGGGACTATTAACTCAAAAGCTATTTCATGGACAGGTGTGGGCTATTCCCTCGTTATTTCATTATCAATTAAGAAGGTAAAAGGTCTGGAGTTGATCATAGGTGTGACATTTGCATTTGGAATCAGTTGATGTCGACTCTCAATATGAGATCCAAAGAGCTGTCACTATCAGTGAAGCAAGCCATCATTAGGCTGAAAAATCAAAACAAACCCATCAGAGAGAGAGCAAAAACATTACGTGTGGCCAAATCAACTGTTTGGAACATTCTTAAAAAGAAAGAACGCACCGGAGAGCTCAGCAACACCAAAAGACCCGGAAGACCACGGAAAACAACTGTGGTGGATGACAGAAGAATTATTTCCCTGGTGAAGAAAAACCCCTTCACAACAGTTGGCCAAATCAAGAATACTCTCCAGGAGGTAGATGTATATGTGTCAAAGTCAACAATCAAGAGAAGACTTCACAAGAGTGAATATAGAGGGTTCACCACAAGATGCAAACCATTGGTGAGCCACAAAAACAGGAAGACCAGATTAAAGTTTGCCAAACAAAATCTAAAAAAGTCATTACAGTTCTGGAACAACATCCTGTGGACAGATGAGACAAAGATCAACTTGTACCAGAGTGATGGGAAGAGAAGAGTACAGAGAAGGAAAGGAACTGCTCCTGATCCAAAACATACCCCCTCATCAGTGAAGCATGATGGTGGTAGTGTCATGGCGTGGGCATGTATGGCTGCCAATGAAACTGGTTCCCTTGTATTTATTGATGATGTGACTGCTGACAAAAGCAGCAGAATGAATTCTGAAGTGTTTTGGGCAATATTATATGCTCATATTCAGTCAAATGCTTCAGAACTCATTGGACGGCGCTTCACAGTGCAGATGGACAATGACCCAAAGCATACTTCAAAAGCAACCAAAGAGTTTTTTAAGGCTAAAAAGTGGAATGTTATGCAATGGCCAAGTCAATCCCCTGACCTGAATCCAATTGAGCATGCATTTCACTTGATGAAGACAAAACTGAAGGGAAAATGCCCCAAGAACAAGCAGGAACTGAAGACATTTGCAGTAGAGGCCTGGCAGAGCATCACCAGGGATGAAACCCAGTGTCTGGTGATGTCTCTGCGTTCCAGACTTCAGGCTATAATTGCCTGCAAAGGATTTGCAACAAAGTATTATAGTGAAAGTTAGATTTAGGATTGTTTAGTTTGTCCCATTACTTTTGGCCCATTAAAAAGTGGGAAGCACATATAGAAACCATTGTAATTCCTACACCGTTAACCTGATTTGGATGTAATTACCCTCAAATTAAATCTGAAAGCCTGCAGTTAAATCACATCTTGTTTGTTTCATTTCAAAGCCATTGTGGTGGTGAATAGAGGCCAAAATATGAAAATTCTGTCAATGTCCCAACATTTATGGACCTGACTGTATGTATATATATATATATATAGTTTGTGTGTAAATATGTATATTGTGCATATGTATATATATATATATATATATATATATACATACATGTGTATATATACACACATACACACACATAGTGTGTATATATATATATATATATACATATATATACAGTGTATATATAATATATACAGTGTGTGTATGTATATATATATATATATATTGTGTGTGTGTATATATATATATATATATATATATAGAATATATGTGTTTTCAATTCTGTTTGGAGACATAACATCGGCATCTAGCAGCAGCAAACTAGGCACATGCTGCATGTGCAGTTGCATTTCTACATACAGGGTGTAAGGAGGGTGTATGCGGGCTCACCTGAGGGTGTACTAGCCGTAACTGACGTCGGCTGCAGGCCTCCCCCTTCTCCACCTCATGGTTTTTGTACTGTATAGGAAGGGGGGGCCCTGCCTATTTTGACAGTCCCGGGCCCCACAATTTCTGATGGCAGCCCTGGGTGATGGGGGCTGGTTGAGGAAAGTGATGGGGCTGGCTTAAGGAGGAGAAAGGGGAAGAACCAGAAACAGGAAGAGGGGTGAACAGACTGCTGCTGAGACACAAGGGGGGGAGGGGGGGCAAATTACTACCTTGCACCAGTTGGCAAAAATCCTAGTTTTGTTCCTGCCCCTTCCTTATCTTATTCTCTGCACTGCAACAAATAATGAGTCTCATCAATGTACCTACTGTACTACAGGATGGCTGTTGTTCACTTCAATAATGACTCAAATTAGTTTGGATGTCATAATTTGGAAAATATGTATTATAAGGAACAGTAGTGGATTTTACATAGGGATTGCAGGGCTCTCTGCATGTGCAGGGGGCATTGCCATGTGTCACAGGGGTGTATTGTGAGTCACTGGGCTGTAGCCTCATGGCACGTTCCTATCTCTCTGCATGCTGGCTAAGTGGTGCGCTGGGAGGTGGAGTTGATCAGCCAGGCTTTATGGTTGGACCGGCTCATTGAGACATCTGCCCCTCTTGCATTTGGCCGAAATGCCAGATAGCCACTCTGGCTCTGCCTCCCAACCACACAAGTTAGAAGCCACCAAATATAAGAAGTTTTGTACCCTCCTCTGTTAATTACTGTACCTTTATTATCGTAAATAGAAATAATGGATTTTTGTAATCTATAAACAAGCACTCCAGTCTTTTATGCAAAATATTGTCCTATATACAGACATAAATGTAAAAAAGTCACAATTAATGTCAGGAACAAACTGACACTGAATGCATTCTGTAATTCAGCTTTCAAACACATCACTATAAACCAACACATCTCTTTGATCATATTTATCTTTTATTTACTGTAAGAGAAAATGATTTAAACCGGGACTGAAAATAATAATTGCATGCTTTAAATAGCACTAAACTAGGTCAGACTTTTTCACTTGCCTCCAATGAAAGCCTTTGATAACCTGAAATTTTTACTTTACAACTTTTCTAATAAGATTATTATAAAATCAGTCTTGGCTTGACACTGCTTCAGGGGAAGACATAACAAAGATTTTAAATTTCAAACATCCAGATACTACTAAAGTGTCAATGGATGAGGGATGCTCTAGGCTACTAAAGTAAACTGCTTCATTACTTTCCACAGTGCCTTACATTAGCTATAGGAAAGTGAAATATATAGACTGATAATATGGGCCATTTTCCCTGTACTGTGCATGCGCAAACAATGGGTAAATGGCCGCCGTGGCCATTTTACAGTCTTTTTACAGCGCCGGACCCCATGCCGACGTGGGACTCTGGAGAGGTAAGTAATATTATGGGTGCAGGGTGTGCGGTGCAGGGCCCCCCTGGACCCAGGGGCCCATGTTCCCCACACACCCTGCACCCATTATAGATACACCCCTGTAGTGTCCTGCCCAAACCAAACCTGTTACGGACCCATCTAATGGGGTTCACCTTGTCATGGTAGATGGGCCCGCATGTATAGCCAAACATGATAAGAACCTCAATTATACTCCATGTTAATTGTAGAGTTTATCAAAATAATGTTGACTATCAGTATTCTTAGTGCTTAAAGTGTGCTCCTGAATTTTCTTTTCCCACAAGGCTCAGCATGGTAGCATCTCTTATTAAGGTTAAAATTAGGGTGTGCAGTCCAAGCCTCCCCCCACCTACCTTTTTCTCTATAGTTATGTATATAATGTACACTTGAAAATTGAGACTCCTTCTGCTTTTAATCAGCACAGAACCTTGCATTACTGTCTACATATTAGAATGGACACAATTATAGGTGAGTCCTGAATAAATTTATATAATGTGTTGTTATTATTAGGGATGTTAGGGACCAATCTGATGGGTTCACCTTGTATATGGTAGATGGGCCTGCATTTTTGGCCAAACATATGCCAAGAACCTCACTTATGCTCCATTTTAATTGTAGAGTTCATCCAAATTATTTTCACTATCAGTATTCTGAGTGCTTAGAGTGTGCACCTGCATTTTCTTTTTCCAGCATGCTACTACAAGTCTCAGCATGATAGCATCTCTTACTAATTTTTTAAATTAGGGTGTGTGGTTGAGCCTCTTACTATTTTTATAATTAGAATGTGTTTTTAAAACAATACCTTATGGTGATAAACCTCTATTACTTGGAGTGCAATGTTTGGTGGCATCTGAGCACAGGTGAGCATATTAAGCTTAAGCATGCTTGCTAATGGTGAAGACCTCACTAACCACTGGTATTACTCTAATACCCCTTTTACACCAGAGCAAAAACCTGGGTTATTGCTGGGTCTACCTGGGTCGCAGCTCAGTGTAAAAGGGTCCCTGAAAAATAACCCAGGTCAAGTGACCCAGCAATCCAACCCAGGTAGTTACCAGGGTTGGACCCAGGATGGACCCGGGTAATGATGCAGTGTAAACGGTGCAACCCGGGTTATCTGACCTGGGTCATGCCTAAAATGAGCTGATTGGTGGTTGTGGAGCAGTCACCTCCCACTTTTTATGACCTCACAGGTTTAGCAGGGCAGACCTGAGTTCAGTATGAACAGGGCTGACCTGGGAGTAACCCAGATCGATGGTGCTGTGTAAATGGGTCTGACCTGGGTCTGACCAGGGTTGGAACCATGGCCCTGATTCAGAGCCGGACGCTCTGACCAGAGCGCTCGCTCTGAATCAGGGCCCACCTCCATTAATATGGAGCATCCTCCTGGACGCTCATATAGCTGTGGGTCACCACCCACAGCCTATACGAGCGTGCAGGATGATGGTCACGATGGTCTTGACCATCGCCAGTGCGAGCAGAATCCTGCGGTTGAGTTTCTCAACCGCAAGGCCAGGAGTGATTTTGGCTCTACCAGAGCCAAAATCACTCCCACTGACATCACTAGTGGTCTAATGGTAGGCGTTCCCTTGGGAACGCCTCCGTCTGGCAGGCATGCCCCCGGCACGCCCACCAAAGGGGGCGTGCTGTCAATCAACATCAACAGCACGCCCCCTTTGATCAGACACAACGAGCGAAGGAAAGTCCTTCGCTCGTCGCGTCTCGCGCATGCGCACCATCGACCCACTTGCGAGCGGACAGCCGCTCGCGAGTGGGTCTGAATGAGGCCCCATGTCCAAAAACCCTGGTCAGACCTGGGTTTTTGGTGGAAAAGAGATATAACATGCTGTCCTATTGCTTATGTATCTCTGTCCTTGTCTGCTCCTGTTCCCAATTATATAAACATGCCCTTACTGTACTGAAGCTTACCAGGAGTTTTCCCATTAGACAGATGAATTCAGTGGGCCATCTAATGCTTCTTCAAAAAAACATTTTTTAATTCTTCTGATTTTTAAATCCAATAACTGCCACTGTTTTAGCCAACCACAGCAGCTGCAGTTAGCCTATGAAACATTGATGGGACCAATCATTTAAAGCTTTCAAACTTGCAGCAGCATATGAGATCAGGGGGTAAATTATCAAAGGTCGATTTGATTGTCGATTTGAAGTGTGATTTAGCTCACCTCAAACCGACTCAAGTTGTATTGTGACAACCCCGTTTTAGATTTACTAATGGTCGATTTGTTTTGCGATTTGCAAAACAAATTCGAATTGATTTGGTTTTGAACAGTGATTTGCAGTTCGAATTGACATGTTCATGTACAAATTGCACGGCAAATCCCACTTCAAACCGAACTGCAAATCCCTGACTGCATAGAACTGCATAGAACTGCTACATGCTTTCACTTTCAGCATGAGCAGTTCATTCTCACACAGATACATGCAGACATCAGTGAGATGCCTGCATGTATCTGACTGTAAAAAATAAACAAATAGTTAAAGGTTAAAAAAAAATATGTGAGGCACCCCTCCAAAACACCACCAGCCCTGGACTATTCAAACCCAGTCCTGGTTGACTAAGTACAGGGAAAAAATTGCGTCGGGTCTCCCTGTACTTAGTTCAACCAGCACTGGGCTATGGGAGCCAGTCCTGGTTCTGGAATTACTGGGAAAAATTTACATAGGGTCTCCCTGTAATTCACAGAAACAGCCCTGGACCCTTTCTAACAGGGGACTGATGCTACAGCCAGGGAGCCCTATCACTGGGCCCCACAGCTGCAGCATCAGCCCTGACCTCTAGTCAGCCAGACCAGGGATCCCTGGGGAGTTGGTCTCCCTCTCTGGGGCATTGCTAGCCTAGGGTGATAGCCCGGGGCTATCCCCACCACCCCTGGGCGGTGGGTGGCGGATTGATTGTGTTAATGTAGTGTAAAAAAAGAAGAAAAAAAACATTGTCTTTAGAGTAAAACTGCAGGTCCCAGCAAGCCTCCCCCGCATGCTGGTACTTGAAAAACCACAAGTACCAGCATGCAGGGCATTAAGAGCCCACTGGGACCTGTAGTTCAACTGTAAAGACATGTTGAAGAACCACACACACACACCTTACACAGTGTAAGTTTAATACATACATACACACTCACACATACTCACCTATATTACCTCGAGTGGTCCCCTTGTCCAGTAGGCATCCAAGGTGTTGTTAAAATAACAAAACAAAAAATGCGACCCTCGCACTAAGCAATAACCATCCTAACCAGTATGATTATTACTTCTCGAATGAAGCGCTCAGACACGGCTTCCTCCTTTGAAGGTCCATGTCTGAGCATTCATTGGCTGAGATAGGTCAGCCCCAGCCTCTCTCAACCAATTAATGGCTCCCTCCATTGAACTTAATGGAGAGCAGCAGGGTAACTAAAGTTTATACTGCGGTTTCCATCATTGAGTTCAATGGAGGGAGCCGTTCATTGGCTGAAAGGCGGGGGTTGACCTCTCTCAGCCAATGAACGCTCAGACACGGACCTTCAAAGGAGAAAGCCGCATCTGAGCCCTTCATTCGGGAAGTGATAATCATCCTGGTTAGGATGGTTATTGCTTAATGCGTGGGTCGCATTTTTCGGTTTTTGCCTACTGGACAAGGTGACCACTAGCGGTAATATAGGTGAGTGTGCATGTATGTACAGTATGTATGTATGTATTAAACTTATACTGTACAAGGTGTGTGTGTGTTTCTTTCAACACTTCTTTACAGGTGAATTACAGGTCCCAGTGGGCCCTTAAAGACCAGCATGCTGGTACTTGTGGTTCTCCAAGTACCAGCACGGGAAGTACCAGCATGAGGGGGAGGCTTGCTGGGACCTGCAGTTCTACTCTAAAGACAATGTTTTTTTTCTTCTATTTTTACACTACATTAACACAATCAACCCACCACCCAACGCCAAGGGGTGGTGGGGATAGCCCCGGGCTATCAGCCTAGGCTAGGGGTGCCCTGGAGAGGGAGACCCCTTTATTGGAGGGGTCTCCAACTCCCCAGGGATTCCTGGCCTGGGCTGACAGGCTAGCAGTCGGGGCTGATGCTGTGGCTGGGGGGCCCGGTGATAGGGCTCCCCTGCCTGTGGCATCAGTCCCCCGCTAGAAATGGTCCAGGTCTTGTTCTGTGAATTACAGGGAGACCCTACACAAATTTTTCCCTGTAATTCCAGAACCAGAACTGGTTCCCATAGCCCAGTGCTGTTTGAACTAAGTACGGGGAGACCCTACGCAATTTTTTTCCTGTACTTAGTCAACTAGGACTGGGTTTGCAAAGTCCGGGGCTGGTTCTGTTTTGGGGTGGACCTCACATCAATTTTTTTTTACATTTATCTCTTTATTTGCTTATTACAGTCAGATAAAAAGCAGTTAGCTAAGGTGATAAAAGCCACCACCAAAAAGGGGAAGTCCCATTAATTGTTAAACCAAAATAAAACAAAAAAGTATTAGCATTACTTATTACTTATTAAAACCTATTATTTATTAATAGCAATCTCAGAAACCAGATATTTAAAACTAGCTGAAGTACCTGGCATTACCCTGGTTTAAATCTTCAAGTTATTAAATTTTATAATGTGATATAATCCAAATCTGTCAAGTGGAAGGCCCAGAACAGGCTCCCTGGGTCAAACATCTGCCTGGTGCACTCTGCCATGAGGTCCGACCTGGACCCCAACTACTCCATTAAGCATCTCAGACCAATTGCCACCCCTCTGTAAAGGCTCCCCGGGTCAAAGTTCTGCCCAGCATACACTTATGGGAGGTCCGACTGGGACCTCAACCCCTAGTATGTCTTCTGGGATCCAATGTTACCACTCTTTGAGGTTTTTGTCCAAATCCATCTAGTGGAAGGCTCTGAACTGGCTTCCTGGATGAAAGTTCTGCCCAGCATAACCCAACGGGAGGTCCGACCAGGACTCTAACCCCCCTAAAACCTGCCCAAGATCTAACTGGACCACCTCATGTTGGTTTCACCCCAAACGATATTGGGGTGTCTTCAAGATATTAAGTTTTATTATGTGATGTTGTCCAAATCCATCCAGTGAAAGGCCCACAACAGACTTCATGATTCAAAGTTCTGACCAGTGTACACCAACAGGAGGTTTCAACTTGGAACTTAAACTTCCAGTATGTTTTCTGGGACCCAATGTTACCACTCTTTGAAGTTTTTGTCCAAATCCATCTAGTGGAAGGCTCTGAACAGGCTTCCTGGATGAAAGTTCTGCCCAGCATACCCCAACGGGAGGTCCGACCAGGACTCTAACCCCCCTCAAACCTGCCCAAGATCTAACTGGACCACCTCATGTTGGTTTCACCCCAAACGATATTGGGGTGTCTTCAAGATATTAAGTTTTATTATGTGATGTTGTCCAAATCCATCCAGTGGATGGACCAAAACAGGCTCCCTGGGTCAAAGTTCTGCCGGCGCACTCCACTGTGAAGTGTGACCGGGACCTCAACCACCCCATTAGGCATCCCAGACCATTGCCAGCCTTCTGTGAAATTTTTATCCAAATCCATCCATTGGAAGCCTCAGAACAGGCTCCCTGGGTCAAAGTTCTGCCCGGCATCCCCGGGTCAAAGTTCTGCCCAGCATACAACAATGGGAGGCCCAGCCAGGACCTCAACCACCTAATATGTATTCTGGTATTCAATGTTACCACTCTGTGAAATTTTCATCCAAATCCATCCAGTGAAAGGCCCAGAACAGACTTCATGATTCAAAGTTCTGACCAGTGTACACCAACAGGAGGTTCCAACTGGGACCTCAACCCCCAGTATGATTTCTGGGACCCAATGTTAACCACTCATTGAAGTTTTTGTTCAAATCCATCCATTGTAAGGTTCAGAACAGGCTTCCCGGGTCAAAGTTCTGTCCAGTGTACATCAAAGGGAGGTCCGACCGGTATCCTAACCCCCTAAAACCAGGTCAGGATCCATCTGGACCACCTTGAGTTGGTTTCATCCCAATCAGTGCAGGGTTGTCCGAAAGCATAACCGGACAGACAGACAAACAAACAGACCAATGAATTTTATATATAAGATTTGTCGCTCTGTCACTTTGTCACATTGTCACTGTGTAGTCTAATAGGTTACTTTTTTGATACTAAATAACTATGTAAGATCTGGCAGTTTTACCCTGGGAGCCGTGGAAGATATTCTCCAACAAACATATAAAAAAAAAAATTTCTTTTATATATATGGATTAAGGTGCCTACACACATATTTTGCACGATTTGGCCGATTTCGACGAATCGTGATGACAAATCTTGTAAAATATGCCCAAGTTGTGAGTGTCTACGATGCTAATGCGCATCCCCGCAGGTCGTACATCACTTCTTCAGATCTACCGTGCTGTAGGGCAGATTTGCCAATCCGGGACACGATGTGGTGCCGATCGTGAGTACTTTTTACTCACGATGTATCTCATGTTTCATTGTACGTCGCGTATTTTGACTGACAAGACCCTGAACATGGCTAATGTCCATATTGTACAGCATCGTGGATAGAAGGATAAGGATGCATGATTGAGCCTGCACACCTGAAGTCTGGATTTCTGCACTTTGGTGAGTATTGGTACTGTATTGATGCAACCCCACCACCCACCATTGTGTGCCACCCACCAATGTGTGCCACCTATCTATAAATGCATGACCCAGCCACAGGCCACCAAAATGAGGTGGGTGATGGCTGGGTCATGTATGAAACTCCCATGTCCAGCAATGTGCGCCACCCACCTACCCACCAATGTGTGCCACCCACCTATAAATGCATGACCCAGCCAATGCCTGCCGAAATGAGGCGGGCAGTGGCTGGGTCGTGCATTAACCTCCCATGTCCACCAATGTGCGCCACACATCCTACCCACCAATGTGTGCCACCTACCTATAAATGCATGACCCAGCCACCACCCGCCAAAATGCGGTGGCGGGGTCATGCATTAACCTCCCATGTCCACCAATGTGCACCGCCCACCTACCCACACACTGCCCACCACTGTCACGGCCCACCTAATAAATACCTAGAAAATATAAAAAGACTCCAAATATATTAAAATTTCATAAACAAATATATTACAACAAGATAAATACATTGCAACAACATAAACAATTCTATTACAACAACATAAAATATATTTCAACAGCATAAACAAATATATTGCCTTTGTTTATGTTGCTGTAATATATTTGTTTATGATGTTGTAATATAACACCATAAACAAATGTATTGCAACAACATAAACAAATACATTGCAACAACATAAACAAATCTATTACATCAGCATAAACCAATATAGTAAAAACCTGTAAAAAAACATATTAAAATACAATAAAAACACATTAAAATCCTGTAAAAAAAAACATTAAAATCAATTAAAAACATATTAAAATCCTGCAAAAATAAACCATTAAAACATCCTTATAACTGTAAAAATAAACAAAATTAAAAATCAAAAAACAATTTAAAATGATGTCCTTATTTTTTATTCTTCTTAGGAATGTCTATGGATAGTGAGCACGGTTTGTGATTGTATTCCTTGAGATCCTACAGTCCAAAGAATGTCTATGGCGGATAAGCTGTAGACAATACCATAATAAGTCTCAGAAATTGGCAGCTTTGGAGATGTTGTTGGAGTACACAAAAAAGTTTATTGTAGATGCTACCCTGGAAACAGTCCACCAGAAAATCCAGAACCTGTGTATGGTCTACGTCAAGGAGAAGAAGAAAGTGGACGATTCGAAAAGCTTCGGAGCAGGCACCGATGACGTGTATCATCCAACTCTGTGGTACTATAACTTGATAAGCTTCATCAGCAATCAGGAGCCACAATGCCAGTCTATTATCCTGATGGCCGAGCAAGAGGGAGAAGAGGCAGCAGGGACCGTGGACCGTCTGAGGAAGTTTTGATAAGTAGAATAGAGACACAGTTCATAAACCAAAACCTTTTAGATCAATCCCAATTGTACACTATCAGTTATCTCACAGACAGTCCTGCTGCCATGGCACCGCACCTGGTCCATTGAAATAGGCCATACGCTCCTCTCTCACTTCTTTGGCATGTGCGGATGATGTTGTTGGAAATGGAGGTTCAGACACTGATGTAAACTGGGCAATCTCCTCCGGATGTCCTGCATCTTCTGGTCAGCTGTGACTGGTCCTTGTTGTGTAGTTTTTCTTCGCATGAAATTTATGCAGCACACAGCATACCATCATGACCCAGTCTATATTGTCCACACATAGGTTTACAGTGGTGTGGAAAATGCGAAACCGGTTGCTGAGTATTCCAAACGCATTTTCCACAAGGCGCCGTGCTAAGGTTAGATGATAGTTGTAGATTCTAGACAGGCCCCTCTGTGCAAATGGCTTCATCACATGTTCATGTAACACAAAATCCTCATCTGCAATGAAAACATAATTTAGGCCGTGCTTTGTCTCGTCCAGTGACGGCAAGTTGAGGAGTTTGTTGGTGAGACCTCTGGTAGAATGCTGTCTGTTTGAAGGACCCACCATCCGAAGCACGGCCATTCTTGCCAACATCCACAAACAAAAATTTGTAGTTGGCATTCACCACTTCCATGAGAATGATGCTGAAGAAGCCTTTATAGTTGTATTAACATGATCCGGTCTGTTGGCAGGTGGATTGATGCGCAAGTGTTTTCCATCGATGGCTCCTCCGCAGTTAGGGAAATTCCAACATTGTTCAAACTGTTTAGTGATGCTCTTCCACTCATTCACGGTGTTTGGAAACTAGAAAAATAGTAAAAAATGGGTTAAAACATGACTATAATATTGATTCTCCATTTTCTTTCCTATATAGACTCCCAGCCAAGAGCCTGAAATCTCCTCCATGCCAGATCTAAGTTTGATCGGGGACAGCGAGGTGGATACTTCTTCCCCAGTGCCAACAACCATTCAACCCCCCCCCCCCATCATGTTCTGCACCTCCCCAAAGAAAAAAGAAAAGGCAGGGGAAAAAGCAGCAGCAGCAGTACCCAGAGCAGGAGGACATATTTGTGCAACAAACGGAACATATCCTGCAAAAACAGCCAGACGACATTGATGATTTCACAGTGCATATCAATAGTACAATGCGTAAAATGGATGACCCAACAAAGAAACATTTCCAAAGGCTGGTGTATGAGCTATTAATAAGGTCACTAAATTGTAATTTACATGGCAGACCCACTTCTGTATTCACCTGCCCCAACCGCCTCTGTGAGGCCCACCCCAGCCCAGTTGGAGGCTGCTCCCTCACCCAGTATCCCAACTACAAGCCAGGCAATATACACTGCCATGCTCGAGGCTGATTTGCCACAGTTTTTGAAAATGTCATTTTTTTATTTTATTACTGCTTCCTGTACTGTCACCAAATGTTATTACTTCCAATAAGTGCTGTATGCTCTTCGGTGGTGATGATGCTGATTGGACAAGGTCACTACACACATGGCGCAAGTACAGATTGATGGAAGATGGGCCACAATCTTTACTTGTGCCATGTATGTATTCGCCTGTTCAATCTTGCATCTGACCCACCGTATAACATACAGCAGCCTACCTATAGGGATTGATAAAATTTGGTGATAATGCTGTTTTCTACATTTTATATACATAATGTAAAATTTATATATTAAAAAAAACTCAAAATTTTTTTATTTAATACTGTGCAGTGTTGTTGGCGCAGTCTTGTTAATGCAGCCTTATTGGCTGTCAACACAGTTATACAAAAAGTTTAAAAAAAAACACAAAAAAATAAAAACTTTTTTTCTTTCACAAGAATCAAATGTGTAGTGTTTTTTTTTCTTACCTTGCAATACGGGTACTGCAGCATTTAATGATAGCCTTGCAGGTCTACGGGATGATGACGCCCAAAGATTGAGGAGAGATGAGAGTACCAAACTTCCTCAGGGTAGCCACCAGTCTCTCTTCAGCAGGGATTGCCCTCCGCCACTTTGTGTCCTGTCTCTGGATGTGGGTGGTCACCATACTCAGCAACTCCTGGAAAGTGGCGTCATCCATGCACAGGTAGTTGCGGTAGTTGTCCGGGTTGTTCTCCTTGATCTCCATCAGCAGAGACATGTGAGAGTGAGTATCCCTTTGCAGCAGCCACTCCTTGGTCCAGAATGCTCTCCTCCTTTGCTGGGCCCTCTCCTTCACCACCCTGAGCCCAGCATAGGTGATCATCACTCTATACCAATAGGGCTCCATCAGCACAGAATTCAGGAACAGGATAGAATGCAGGTAGCACACACTTGCAGGTAGAAAACACTTTGTAAAGGGCAAGCCAAATACAAAGCAGAGCATAGTAGCAATGTACAGGGTTCAGCAGGTATACACCTAGCCTCACTAGTAGCAGAGCAAAATGTGCACAGGGTTAAAATGGCACCTGCTTTTTATACCCTCTAGCTAGCCTCACCCAATATTTAAATTTCCCACCAATCATGAAGATCCTCGTGTGTTGTTTGGTAAAGTACGATTTGTCATGCACGATCTCATGATTTGGACTTCTGACACGTTGCAGGATAGATCGTTAGATCGTGAATCGAATTGGCAGCTTTTTTGACCTAATCATGACCACGACTGCCGGGGAGCTCCCGAGGAGAGTTCAGGGGGAATTCGTACACGATGTCGGATCGTGAGCACATCGCTATGTGTATAGGCACCTGAACACCAATAACATTTATTTAAAAAGACATTAAAAGAACAATACATTGTTCACATGTATATTCAATCATAACGTTGCAGTATTAATTAGTTACAACTGCTCATGTGTACCAACTTAATTTTCAGAGAAAGTATTCAACTTTTGGTTTAGTTGTACCTCCTAAAGCACTTCTAATATTATAAAAATATATTTTTTAAAACAGCCTATAGCAGTGGTTCCCAAACTTTTTCAGTTGAAGGCACCCTTAGGCCAAATTACCTGTAGAACTGCCCTTTATGTAGTACCCCCTGTAGTACTGCCCATGATGCAATGCCCCCTGTAGTAGTGCCCCTTATACAATGCCCCCTGCAGTAGTGCCCATTAAGCAATACCCACTATAGTAGTGCCCCTTATGCAATGCCCCCAGTAATAGGGCCCGTTAAGCAATGCCCCCTGTAGTAGTGCTCCTTATGTAAAGTCCCCTGTAGTACTGTCCGTTATGCAATGCCCCCTGTAGTTGAGCCCATTGTGCAGTACCCCTTGTAGTAGTGCCTCTTAGGCAGTGCCCCCACTAGTATTCCCACACCCCTGTGCAGAACTTACCTGCATGAAGTTCACACTGGGGGCCGCTCCTCCTGCTGTCTCTCCCGCTGCTGCTGCACTGACTGGATCAAGCTGGATCCAGCAGGTGCGCAGGATGCTCAGAAGTTCCCAGTGATGCATTGCATGGGGCCACGGGTGCACAGGTGATATCATGATGTCACCTGCGCCCCCGCACACTGCTTCACTGGGAATGCTGAAGTGATCAGAGGCTTCTTTAGCCTCTGATTGCTTCAGAGGCCAGCAATCCACTTTCTGAAGGAAAGTTGATCGCGATCTACCAGTGGGAACTCTGCGAGCTACTGGTAGATTGAGATCAATGTTTTGGCCAGGCCTACTGAGATGACAGCAACTTCCCTCCGGCCGTGGCACCCTGGTGATAGTGCCACAGCACCCCAGGGTGCCACGGCGCACAGTTTGGGAACCACTGGCCTATTGTGTTAGATTCTGTTACATATCTGAATGGCAAGAGTAACTCTGTACTTTTATGATGTTCTCCATAGCTTTGGAAAGATACTGCTGCATGATCACTTGTTTTGCAACATAACTGTAAAGGCCCCTACACACTACATAATATTGCTAATGATTTGGCCGATTCCGACGCATTGAATGACAAGTCGTTCATAACGTGCAGTGTGTATGCACTACATCATGTAGTGCTTGCACCTGTGGGGTCATCAGCCGCATTGCCTGATCTTTTGTACATGCAGTAAAATTAGGTAATGCTGCTGATGATTCCATGCAATGCTATGCGGCGGGTGCCAGCATATCGGACGTCCAGTGTGTACAGACCACCCGTTATGTTGGCCCATTGTAGGTTGGGTCATGGGTCGCATTGCTGGGTACACAGTTGTTTAGTGTGTACCCAGCTTGCGTTCTTCTTGCTGAAATTGGTGAATACTGTATCTCCAAATATATAACCAAACAATCTAAGACAGTTGTTCCCAAACTTTTCAGTTCAAGGCACTCTTAGGGTCTCCATAATTTTTTCAAGGCACCCCTAAGCCAAAATAATTACCAAGCAGTTAAATTTTTTAAGTAATTTGGTCAAATTAACAAAATAAGTATTTAAAAAAAGAAAGAGAAAAATTGTGCTATTCTTACCCATTGCCCCTCCATCTCTCCCCCATTGCCCCCTCCGTCTCTCTCCCACTGCCCCCCATCTCTCTCCCACTGCCCTCTCCATATCTTCCCATTGACCCCTCCATCTCTCTCCCATCACCCCCTCCGTCTCTCTATTTGCCCCTTTCTATGTCCACCCCCTTACTTACCTTTAGTTGCGATCGTCAGCACCATTCTGCAGCATCGCCCCTCAGATCAGACAATACCTGTCTGATCTCTCACAATGCACTGCATTGTAGGACCCCATCCAGCAACAGGCAGCCTTAGGATTCATTGCCTGTTGCTTTACAGTGACAGCTCTCCCCAAGCTCATTGCAAACCCTGCCGCTCCGCTGTACTCCGTGCCGCCTACCCCTCTCCCACCTGTGCCAAAAAAATATATTTGACACAAAGAAAATACACTGGCCAGCTTTTAGATGACTGCCTGCTGTGGCACCCCAGTGACAACACCACAGCACCCCAGGGAGCCACGGCACACAGTATGGGTACCACTGATCTAAGGGTTCCTCTAGAGTTACAGCAAAACTTACATTTTGCTTTGTTAGTAATCCAGTGCTTCATCACTAACTGAATATGCAACTATGCAGTAAGGATTCCAAACTGCTTACAAGATAACAGTTCTCTTGTTATTTGAGAAGCTCAACAACGTTAACTGAAACACTTTCAACTATCATTTAGCTACATCTGCTGACAATGAAAATGCTTTAAAATGCAACAACTTCCAAAAATAGCAGGTCACTCATTTGTTTTAGCAGGAGGTGGTCCTGATCCACAGTCTTACTTCTTATGATGCTCAGCCCAAAATGTTTTTTATCATCTGCTTCATTTACTTTATTACCTTGTAAGACAAAAATTAATCTTCCAGCCTGTAAGTCCCATGATGGTGATCTAGCATTATCAACTTCACCCATGTGTATTTCTCCCATCTGCTTAATTTTTCTTATGAAAGAAACATTTTTTTGTGGTTGAAATTCCTTAATGCAACATTTTATCCTTTAAAATTATTTTCCTTATGCAGTTAGTATAGATATAATTTGATCCTACATCTGGTTTATTATATTTGACACCCAAAAGAATGAAAGGATTGGCAGATAAAGCCTGTGAACTTCAGTTCACATATGTGCTCCTGTTCTCTGTTTTCTAAAGTTATCATTGTCAATCCATAAAACCAAAACCTTTTACAACACTGTTTATTTTACCATAATTTAAATTTGATATAAACACATAATAACAAGGGAAATTGTCTCATATAACTGTATTACCTTTTATGTGTATAATATACTGGATCAAATGCAGGATTTCTTAAAAGGGAAATCCATTTATATGGTGCCACAGAAAAAAGAATAGAACACAATATAATTTAAACAGAACTTTGGACACATCCCGGTGATAGATTTACTAAGCCGCAGTTTATTAAAGTTGCTGTTGGTGAATTTGGCCATTGTATTTAAAGCGGCAACTGTAATAAATAGTAAACCTGTCTGATTTAGCATTTACTTCTGTTTCTGATCAAAATCCATCGATCAAAGCCTATAATCATTGGCTCCTTTGACAAACCGTGGGATAGTAAAATTACCCCGTAATGTTGCCATTGCAATATGTTCAAGTCAAGGACATAAAAAATCCTAAAACTTTGGGCAGCAACACAGGTAATAAACATCACATTTAGAGTCACATCATATTAATTCATCTCTTGTTATGTATATTATTCAGTGTGGGCTTCAATTTAGAAAGACAACTAAAGATTAATATGCACAGGCATACATTATAGAAATGTGCACCTATATCCAGTGCTTTATGCATCTCAAGATGTGACCCTCTCTACTTAGGTATTAGTCACACCTGATTTACTAAGTCATCATCATCTGTGCATACTAAGCATTTGCTCTATATTATGTGCAAAAGATGTGCCTTCTAACAGATGTGCACTTACATGCTGTTCTGCATAGCCCGCATCTGTGAGATCATACCCTCACAGAACATTGCCTACACGAGAATTCACCTATCGACTGCCTTTTTGGTCGTGATAGTCCATGCAACCAAATTGCGTATGACTCTGCATTTGCTAGGCAATCACGGTACATTCACCTCTGCTTTAGTCCATTTATATCTAAACTCAGCAAAAATTTCAAATAGCTTAAAAAAATAATAAAAACAAGTTTCCTAGGAGTCAGAGGGATAATATTGACCAGGCATTATACAAAGGTGTATATTTCAACTTAAAATATTAATATAAACTCTATTACATGAGGGTATACACATTTTTTAAGTAATATATAGATGCCGTTTTTGAGATCTGGACATATCCGGGTAAAACCGAACCGCACATCTCTAATTCAAGCTATTGAATAACGTTTATTTCTCTCTGTGTTTTATCTATGTTTTATCTCAACTGCATGTTAATCCTTCATCAATTGTAAACTTTTAAAAAACATAAAAATCAAAATCTATTTTTTTATTTTTTTTTTAAACTGTAGCCATTAAAAAAAATAACACACAGAATCATCACAGATTCCATTATATTATACATATTTATTAACATTTATAATATAGCACCAACATATTATACAACACTATACAGAGGATAAATAACAATTCACTTCAGCTACTACTACTGCTGGGTGATCTGGAAAATGTTAACTGTGTGGGGTCCTGAGGACCGAGTTTGTGAACCCTTGCTCTAGTTGTATATGAGTAAACAGGACCGACACTAGGCTTCCATGCGCCCAGTGCCAGCATCCTGTGCTGCATAGCTAAGCGCTCAGGGGGAGGGAAGGGGCGCGGCTATGCAGCACAGGATAATAATGCCAGCGGGAGGGTGGAGGACAGGCTTTACAACTGCAGCCAGCTGATGGCGAGCTCTGGCAGGGCTGTGCTCCGGGCAACGGCCCTGCTAGCACGTGCCTAGAGCCGCCATTGTGCATACATATCTCAAGCACTGTAAAGCAACAATAGTGACCACTGTGCAAACATTTATAAAAATATTTGAACACTTAAATATAATTGTAAAGCATATACAATATATTTATATGTGTTTTCTTATTCATATCAGTAGGTTCCATTTATTCTTACACATATAGCTGTTTACAGATACCAACCACACATTTTATGTACCTCATTAGCAGATTAGTAGCAGAAATGCTGCTTCACCACCCATCACTGAATTCAAAAATGAAAATGTATCACACTACCACTAGGATATTTCACTTTAGGAATCCAGTGTTGGTACGATGCCTTCCCATAAGTAATATATATATATATATATATATATATATATATATCATGTATCCTAAAAATAAGAAACTACATACCTTTTAAATACCTTCTATAATTAAAAGAATAATAATAATATTTTCAGCATGCCTTATCTGTAATGTGTTCTGTAACACCGGGACTTTGGCAAACCTTCCCATGAGTAATTATTATGTTGAAGTTAATTTTTTTTTCACTCCACTTATGTAAGAATTTCATTTACATAATAAAGTCTCATATTTATAAAATATGGCAGTTTCACTGATTAATAAACTGTGGTAACAGCGTCAAATTAATATATGTAAAAAAGTTTGTAAAAAAGTTTGTATGAAGTATTATCCTAGTATTATACTATAATGTGCATCTCTGTTTGTTATTCTCAATCTCATCATCCTGCCCGCACCTGTACAATTATTTTTGCCCAAAACCTCACTGATTTTAAAACCCTTTGTTTTATTTTGACAATTAAATCAGATGTATCAGTGATGATGCTCTCAATTTTGCACATACAGGTAAACCCATCTGTACTGTATCTCTGATTTATAGGACATTTGCATAACACATCAAATTCTTTATAGACTGAAAAAGCCTGAAATAATTCAAATAGCAGACTGAAGGAGCAGGCAAAGGATAAAAAGAAAGTCACACACATACACATTCCAAGAGAAGAAAGCGATTTACCAGGAAGGATATGCTCATTATTCCTGTGACATATGATCTATTTTAAAAGTTATTTTTTACAGCATTCTGTGGCTAGCATACATCTTACTACATTAGTGGATTTCACATACACCATAATCTTTGTATTATTCAGCAAAATGTCTCTATTCTCAATATAGCAGTGCTCTCTAGTGTTCCAGAGTCCATAAATAAATCTTGCACATGTAACCCCTGGGTTAGAATTTCTCATATATATATTGGGAGGTTAACTTGAAGTGTTAAGGAAAGCACAGCTCATGCTAGATACAGGAAAGAAAAATACACTGTAAACCATGCCTGTAGTTATGGGATCCGTTCAATATCCCGACTGTTGGGATGCCAGCGCCGAAATCCCAACACCTGTCAGAATCCTTGGCCTATGTTTTCATACTGCGCATGCATATGCATCGCACTGCACATGCGCAAACTAACCAGTGCGATCGGATTAGGGTACGCACACTACTAGCAGTGCGTATGTAGACCCCTCCAATATTGATTGACAGGAAGTGCCGTTTGTGGGTGGTGATGGGGGGTGGTCAGGTGAACACAGGTGTTATAACGCCATTATAGGGGCGTGCATAATTAAGGTAGAGCGGCGGCATACTCAGCCATACAGTAAACTGTACATGGGAAGCGGCCAAAATCCTGCAGCAGTTCAGGTCAGCCACTATTGTGTGTATGGGTCAGATGTTCTCGATGTAACCAATGTTTACGATATCTTGCGTGCTTATCAGGCTGTGAATAAAGGGAGATGAGTGGCTTGATATGAGGCTGGGTGTCTACATCTTGTGCTGTGGTCTCCGTGCGTATGCATTGATTAGCATATTCTCGCAGCGGATGGGTGCATGATCTGATTGCGTGCGTTCTTTGCTGATTAAGATTCGGAACTGGATAATTGTGGAATCACTGCAGAACATCTCAGGACATATGAGGTAACATCCCCCATCACTCACATAGCAAAGGAGAAACACCTCCTACCTGCATTCTAATAAGGGCGCTCTGAATCAGGACCGGGCTATTTTTTTTGTAGAATGGCTTCCTGGCCGCTCGCATAGCTGTGGGTGAGCACCCACAGCTATAGCGAGCGGCCAGGAAGATGGTCGCGATGGTCAAGACCATCATGACCATCGGGCTTACGACAAGACCCCTGTGGTAGGGTCTCGTTGCCGCAAGCCCCAGAGAGATTTCGGCTCTAACAGAGCCGAAATCTCTCCCACTGACAACACGAGTGAGGTCAGTGGGGCCGCCCCCAAACGGAGGCGTTCACATGGGAAAGCCTCCGTTTGGGCAGCCACTCCCCTGGCCCGCCCACCAAACGGGGCGTGCTGTCACTCAACATTGACAGCACGCCCCCTTTGGTACGAGACCCGGAGCGACGGATTGCCCGTCGCTATCCGGGACTCGCGCATGCGCTCGACGGAGCTGGCGCCATCATGTGCATGCGCTCTGGGCCACCATTGACCCGGTTGCGAGTGCTTAGCGTTTGCGACCAGGTCTGAATCAGGCCCAGAGTTCGGAAACTCACACTGATTACAGAAAGACAGTTACTATGTCATCTACATTACTTGAAAACAATCTCATAGGAGAGTTACCTATTCCCTGCTTTAGGCTTAATACCTCACAAAAGCTATAAGGCATCCATTAATTTATTGCAATTAACACTTATATAGAAACCATTAAGCTAGCTTAATACTAAAAATAATGACAACGACACCACTGCATTGGTTTAAAGCTCAAATTTATTTATTGTAATTAATTTTAATTCAATAAGGGTGGCAAAGAAGGACGCTACCAAGAACCAGCTGTAGCCAATGAATTCTATAAAAAAATTGGGGGACGACTAAAACGTCCCCCCTCTATAACGGCATAACCTGCGCTGTGCAGGACTCACCACCCTTTACTATGGCACAGTATTGACGTTCCATTAGGAAATGCCTGCTGACCTCCAGCAGGGGTAGGACATATCCGCCATCTTTCAAAAGGGTAAGTGCCCCACAACGACCACTTATGCCACCTGTGGCCACTGGCTAGTAGCGCCTTCCCGCCTTCTGACTCTGTTTAACGTTTCTTAAAGGTTAGTAAGACAAATGAACAAATAGTTTTAAAAGCTTTTGAGTGAGTGGGTGAGACTTCCAAAATGAAAAGAGGCTGTACCATATTCAAATCTTACCATAAATAGCCTCTTCAAAAGTATACGCCCCAGACCCCACTCATAGGCCAATTCTTTTGAGCAAACAATAACAACGGACCAACTAATCTACCTAGCAACAGGTTCCTAACCTCTAACCAATTACAAAAAATTAGGCCACTTATATTGCTTTGTAGTGCAATTTTGGGTTGATTTTTGGGGCGTGGGTCCCCTGGATTGCTTTGGTTGGTCTGTTCCAGGGCATTGCATCATAGCACATTCTTTCTTTTCTGCACAATTTTAATACTTTGTTTGTGTCATTATATTTGTATTCTCACCTTTCTATGCAGCCATAGCTGCTCTTACTTTCTTTACTTCACTTTTCTCACTATTGCAATGCCCTGGGGTGGCTAGGCTGCGCTGATTTGGGGGGCCTCCACTCTGGATTTGAACCCTAGTATGTTAGGGACCTACCCTAAAGAGGTTACCTGGATATGGTGGGTAAGCCTATAACCTTGGCCATGATTATGCTAAAAACCTCTATTGATTGCAAAATTTTATTGCATTTATATATTATCAATAATTTGGAGTTGTGCAACTGAGCTTTGTCTGTTTCTAAACCTAGGTATCAACATACCACATGAGCCTCAGGCCAGCGTGAGACCACCTCTACCAAATCAGCCTTCACTTTAAAATAAGGTTGATTCCTTTCACCTGCCCTACATCATTGCCCCCAAGGTGCACAACTAACCAGTCAGGCCTCCCCCAAAGTTGTTCTTTCATGAAAAAATAACTCCAAAAAAGCAGCCCACCTTAAACCTCGAACTCCTATCCATTTGACCCTTCGTCCCCCCAACATCAGAGAAGCCTTCCTAGCTAACGAATGACGTTCAGCCCAAAATATGTAGGAATGACCTACAATCCATACTTGTTCCATTGATGTATGGGAAGCTGTAAAAGAAAGGACCCCTAAAGGTCAGTATCCGTGCCCAATAAATTCAAATAACTGAACGATTAACTAAGAACTGTGTTAGTGACAAACAAGAACCAAAAACTTAAAAACCTCCCGTGGATATTCAGCCAATTCTAATTTTTGCCCCCTCGGAGGAAAATTAAAAATCCCTTCACACCCCCAGTTTTTGAATGCTAGCCATTCAAAAACTGACGGGTAAGCAGCTTTTTTGGGTTAGCGCAACAAGCGCAACATCAAACCTTATCACAACGTACATAAGACTTAAAAGCCGAAGACTTCCAATGGCCCATCTCCTGTATGGCTGAAGCTGGCAAACCACTGTCTGCTGCGCAAGTAGCAGCTCCAATGTGAAAAGAATGGGTGCCATAGTCCTCACTCTTCAGTCCCAACTTAACCAGACAGTGTTGAAAACTGCTGCGAATTGAAATTTAGTAAGGGGTAGGGAATCCGTATGCAATAAAATCTGCCCACCTCCTGCTGGCCGCAGCAGCAAGTAATGCCTAGCTAAGCACAAAGGGCAAATCTCAGCCACTAATTTTTAAAGACAACCACCGACCCCTGACCATTTGATCTGTTTTTGAGCGAGGAATCTTACAAAGGACTGCCTCTCCCTTCAACGCAACGTTTTTAAATAACAAACCTGTATCCCCTGATCGTTTATTTGAAGCCACTAACTCACTAATTCTAAAGGCCCCGAAGAAAGCAAAGGAAAAAGCCAATTGAAACAGTACTACTTCGTAGTCTGAATCTGCCACTGATTTCTGGACTACAAGCAGGTCTTGTAACAGCCCCTTCAGGGCCTTGGACAGGGCAAATGACCTAGTGGGATCATGAACTTGATTAATTTTAGCAAAGAAGGAAATCACGGCTAAAGCAGAAGCCATGGAAGATTTGGACCTTCCCCGACTATAGTGCCCGCAAATGAATGCCAGCAAACATTCCTCATCTGACTTACTCTCCTGCTGGTACCTAATATGATATGCTTCCAAATCGTGCCAAGCTGATGAATAGGTTCGCAATGTAGATGGTGCCAAGGATTTCCGTGCCAATTCCGCTATGCCTGATCGATAATCTGCCAGACATAAGGAGGACACTTTAATCGGGGGGGTTCCGCTTCTGGCACCAAAAAGTTTAATTTATCAAAGTTGAACCGTGACAAAGCATCTGCTATCTCGTTATCAACCCTGGCACATGCTTTGCTGTAAAATTGATATTAAACTGTAAACACTTCAAAGCAAGGTGCCTTAAAAGATGAAGGGCCTGTGGTTAAAAGGAATGCTGGTTGTTAACAGCGTGAACAACTCCCAAATTGTTGCACTAAAAGACAATGCTCTGATTCAACAAGTTTTTGGCCCATAGTTCAACGACCACAATTATTGGAAACAAGTCCAACAAAAGCAAGATGGCCATAACACCACGTAAAACCCAAGATGGGGGCCAGGGGGCAGCACACCATTCCCCCTGGAAAAAAGCCCCGAAACTGTAAGAGTCAGCCGCATCTGTAAACCACTGAATGAACAAATTTGACACTGGCCTGGAAGGTCAGATCAATTCCAAATTGAAATTAATCAAAAATGAAGACCACACCCTTAAGTCATCCTTTATTTCCTTTGACAATCTTATAGTGTGGTGCGGCTTGACAACCCCTCTGTAGCTTCCGGCTAAAAACTTTCCCCATAGGAATTACTCTACAAGCAAAATTGAAGGAGCCAAGGAGTGACTGAACCTGACGCAGCTTCACCCTATCCTTGCACAAGTCTTGTCATGTGCAATTGGGACCCCCATAACTTTAAACAATGCACGGGCCGAAAACAAAAGATTTTGACAAACATTACTGTTTCTTGGGCCTATAAAGAGAAAATCATCTAAATAATGTGCAATTCCACTGTGGCCGGTGCCTTCTTGGATGCAGAAACTGTACAGTACTGAATTTCTCAAAATAAGCGCAAGAGACAGAACAAACCATGGGTAAACATTTATCTAAGTAAAAGAGCCCATCTAACTTGAAACCCATGAACCTCAAGGAATTGGGATGAAGCAGTAAGAGATGAAAATTAGACTCGATGTCCAATTTCGCCATCAATGCCCCAGGGCCAAAACCCTGTATCAAGTCGAGGGCCTCCTCAAACAACTGGTACCGAACTTTATAAAACTCCTCAGGAATCACATCATTAACAGAGGCCCCATGAGGGTCAGGCAAATACTGGATTAAATGGAACTTCCCCAGAATAGTATATAAAACTTGTAGGACTTACCTAGAATTGTGCCTAATACCAGTGTGCATATTCATTACAAGACTCCATGCTTTTAAACCAATAAGGTAGGGGTGCTAATCCAGACTGAGGGCATCTCCTTTCCCTCAGGTGTGCAATAAAGCACATTAAATGGAGTATATAGGAAAGATTTCTGGACTGCACACCCTGAATATATATATATAATGGGAGGTGCTAACTGATGAGACTAATTGCAGGCACAAAAACAGACAAATCTGAGGTGCACAACTCCAAATCATTACTAATATATAAATGCAATAAAATTTTGCAATCAATAGAGGTTTTTAGCATAATCTTGGCCAAGGTTATGGGCCTACCCACCAAATCCAGGTAACCTCTGTAGGGTAGGTCCCTAACATACTACGATTCAAATCCAGAGTGCAGGACACCCCTAAACTAGCCCAGCTAAGCCGCCCCAGGGGACCGCCATAGTAAGAAAAGTGCAGTGTGAAAGAGATAGTTAGGAGCAGCTACTGCTGCATATAAAGAATAAAAATAAAAAGTGAGGTACATATATAATAAAACAAACAGTGAAGGGTTAAAATGTGTTACAAAAGAAAAATGTGTCATATTGCGGTGCCCTGAAACAGATCAACAAAGGCAATCCAGGGGGACCCACGCCCCAAAAATGAACCAAAGTTGCACTACAGTATATAAAACTTGTAGGACTTACCTAGAATTGTGCCTAATACCAGTGTGCTTTGTTTTTGTGTTATTGGGCTCACCAGAATTAGATAGCCCCGGAATCTCCAAAGCGTCTGCATTGGTTGCTGCCACCAAACTGGATGAATTTCACCCGCTGTCTGTCTCATCCTACGAACCGTCTCCCCCGACACAATCTGCACCATTGATGTGCTAGCTACAACTTCAGAAGTGGAAACAGAAATTGTTAACTGGCTGGGAATAACTAGTTCTCCAGCTGGAGCAGGGAGAAGAGGGGGAGGTTCTACGCTGCCTGCAACTGGGGAAAATGGAGGTAAAGGAGGCGCGAAAGAAGCCATAGCTGTGAGGAGGGCAGGGGCAGCTGAAAGGAAAGGGTTAATCCTTGTGACAGTGGGCGCATGGGAGTACCCAGATAACCAAGGACCTGGCGTTGCATATCCAGATTGCCAGGGGTAATTGTATGGGCTTGGCTGTTGTTACGCAGGGTTTAAAGCTGTTTGCCAATACGGTGACTGGCTGAAAACTGGTGCCAGCTGGGTATTGAATTGATATTGTGCCACAAATGGCAAAGGATTGGGTGAGGGCATGATATTCTGCTGTATGCTTGAAGACCATGTGGACTGAACCGCAGCAGGGGAGGAAACCACTGCAGGGAAATATGGAGCGGACTGTTGGGGGAACTGAGGCAGTCCTCCCACATCTAAAATGGCAGCTGCAGGCTGTAACAAGAGAGGAGCTGCCCTACTTGGAGGGGGCTGCTGGGTACTGCCTGGTATGGAGGGGGGATCGTGACCCCCAGGCAGCACTATACTGATGGCCGCTGATGACGTGGCCAGGGATGCCCAGTCCTCAGCGCTCACATCGCTGAGGTCAGCATCCCCTGCAGGCACCACTGTCTCACTGCTCGTGAGAACCCGCAGGGAGCTATGAGCGCCAGGGGCCATGGAAGGAGCTGGCAGTGAAGCGGAGGGATGGGAAGTGGCACCTCCGTCCCGCATTCTGAATGTAAGATTCCCCCAGGGGCCATGTGACATGGGTAAATATAGGGGGGAGATGCGGTGCCTCTGTCCCGTTCCCCGGCTAAAGGGGAATGGGTGCCAGGAGATGTGGGGAGGGGGGCCATTGCTGAGGTAAAACAGGTACCTCCTTCCCACTCCCCAGCTGGAGGTGAGACCTCACTCATGCTGGGGTGGTGGTAACCGGCGGACACCAAAGGCAGGCCGTCTCAGCCAGGCACTGGGAGGGGGTGCAGCCCTTTTTGGCCAGGGCATTGTACTATATGGTTTAGCACAAAGGGGAAAACAAAAGGGGAAATACAATTTATGCAAAAAAAAGGGTGGAGAGGGGGTGTACACAGCTGGATAGTAGAGGGACTGCTGGGCAGCAGAAATGGGACAGGAAAAGAGGGAAAAATGTTTATTCTGAAAGGGAGGATTGAAGGAAAATTAAAGGAAACAAAGGAGAAAGATATGAAAGCAATACAATGAAATAAACAGAAGGTATTGCAATAAAAGGTGAGAATAAAACAGTATATAGAAAGACAAATTCTGAGGTAACTGAAATCTGACACAGATTTGACTTCCAAACCGAAAAGAGGCTATACCATATTCAAATCTTAACTTAAGTAGCCTCTTCAAAAGGTATACACCCCAAACCCCACTCATAGGCCAATTCTTTTTACCAATCAATACCAACAGACTAACTAATCTACCTAGCAACATGTTCCTAACCTCTAGCCAATTACAAAAAATTAGGCCACTTTTATTGCTTTGTGCTTATCCAGCCTTCAGCTTATTTAATGGAGGTCCTGAACTAAAGCAAACAACAAACAGCTTGCAATGGCACAAAAATAACCCTTAAGTGCACCAACTATACCACAACCATGTGGCACATATACGGACTCTTGTATTGTAGGTAGTATGAGAAGATTGTCTGCATAATCGTATTAACATAGACAGGGCCAACTCATTTAGCTAGTTAGTAGAGTGGTAATGAGCAATAATAATGTACAGTATGTGTTAACTCATATCTGTGCCTTAATTAGTAATTGGTAAATTACATTAAGGTTCCTTATATATATATTCTGTTTATACTGTGATGAAATACTAAAACTATCTACTTGTCAGTGTTACTGCTGTCCAGTTGGAAGATACTTGATGTAATGTAACCTGTTTCTTCCATAATAAGCCTTTGGGATTATTTTCTGAAATACAGTATAGCAGGTGCAGATTGGGAATTTAAAGTGGCCCTGGAAAAAAATCACAAAAGTGACCCTATGTGGGTGTGGCCTTATTGCAAGGGGCGGGACCTCGTGTCAAATGTCATGTCCGCAAGCCACAGCCCCATATTTTCAGCCATGCCCCCAGTCTCCCTCTCCAATGAATATACACAGCCAGCATGTGAATGAGTATTTTCTTACCTATATGATTTCTCTGCAACGGGGAACCTCTGAAGAACCTCTGATCATTCCTGGACAGGCAGTATCTTGAGTTGATACTCATTATTCATGAAGGTGATTACATGGTCTGGAAGCCGACTGTTTGCACAGGAATAAAGCCAATGTCATCAACATGAAGCAGGTTAAATCAAATAATACAAAGTAACATGAGTTTTGGTGCAGGGCAAAATGGGAGTTTTCCTGATCAAACTATTTATATTAATAACATATATTTGCTAATTTGTTACCTTTTATATCAGTTATATATATATATATTTTTTTATTATTATTATTTTTTTTTATTTGTGTCTTTTACTGAAGATTACTGTCCTCCCTTTTTCTCTATTCCTACCAGTGGTCCTACCTGTGTCTCTCCAGCACCATCCCCCTGTGTGTCTCCACCCCCTGTGTGTCTCTACAGTGCCATCTTCCTTGTGTTTCCCAACGCCATCTTCTCTGTGACCCCATCTACTTCTCCTCTGTGCCCACCGACCAGGGTATTAGTGCAGGGGGCTACCCTAATGATGATGTGGGGTGTTAAGTGGTGGCTGCATTGATTACAGTTAGGGATGTAGTGTTGTGGGAAGGTGTACACTGGACTGAATGCTGAATGAGGTAAGAAATCTGGGTGGGGGGTAATATATGAGTGGAACACTGGGCTGAATGGGAGGAATGTGCAATGGGGCATAGGGCTGGATGGAAATGAGGGCAATGAGATGGGGTTGAGAGGGGCAATGGTAGGCTGTAGAAGGGAGGATCCTCAGCTGAACTGGGGGACACTGTGCATAGGGTGGCTGGGTGGTCCTATGTGGGGGACAGTGGGCTGGTTAGGGAGAGAAGGGGGAGACACTGTGCTGGCTGTGTGGGAGACATGGAGATGAAGGGGTCAGTGAGATTGTGGGGGACACAAGGCTGGAGAAGGGGGATACACTGGGATGGGAGACACTGGGCTGGGGGTGAGCAGATCACAGAGCTTGGGGGGATGGTAGCACTTACCTTGACTTGTTCCTGTTCGAGTTGACAGCATGCCTGGCCCAGCACACCCACCGCAGCCTCCTAAGCAGCTCCTCAGTCTCCATCGCTACTCTGAGCTAGCTGCAGCCACTGCTGCTGCTGCTTCCATGTTTCGTGATCTGGGACTAGAGACTACAGGTGCACGGTGTATCTTTGGCTCCTTCAGCGCCACCCACAAGTGCCTCAGAGGACATGGAGCAGCCGGCCGGGCCGCTGACATGTGCTGGCCGGTCGCCTGACATACAGGTGATGCGCTACTTGGAGTGGGGCCATGCAACAGTCAAACCGGCCCCACAGTCCCCTCGGCCCAGCAGGAAATGTCCCAGTAAAATATACGGCCAATCCGCCCCTGCAGTATAGTGCTGTCTAAAATTGCGGAAGGGTGAAATGTTTGTTTAAAGGATAGTTACTTAAGTATTTAGGGATATCCTTGTGACGCTACTGCTAAAGAGCAGTGGCGTTACAAGGGGGGTGCAGGCCACATCCAGGTGTCACCCGGCAATGGGTGACACCAAAGTGCCAACTCCTCCTCAGTGACAGGAGCTAGGTACTGCACTGTAGCATTACGTGCAACACTCAGCTTCTGACATAGTGAGGGAGCTGCACAGAGTGGTCCCTGGGGACAGTCCGCACCTCCAGGACCCCAGGAGGGATTACAACGGGGGTTCGGGCTGCAAGGCCACACCTCTACCTGCGAGGCCATGACCCTACCCACGTGGCTGTTAATTGACAGCCAAGCCACTTACAGCCAATCAGCGACTACTTACTCTAGAGCGGCCTCGGATTGGCTGGTGCCCAGCAAAAGACATTAACCACCAGGTATATGCCAATTACAGGGGTATTTGGAAACACATGCACTGGTCTGTACTTTTTGGTTTGTTTTTTTTTGTATGGCCGGTACTGGAGAAGAAGACCATACTGCACCAGGAGGTGGGTGAGTATTTAATATTTTTTTGTAGGGATAACTGTGGATTTCTACTGGACAAGGGGAGCTATCACCGGGGACAAGGTGAGTATGTAATCGGTATGTAATGCAGGCTGACGGGATGCCTCCAGTCAAAATACCAACAGCGGCATCCCAATGGTTGGTCTACTTACCCTCCCCACTTCTCGCCCTAACCCATATCTTTATAGTGTTCCCAAGTCCACTATACTGTAGATAATCCTGGTATTCAGATGATTTGGATGGAGGCACTGACAGAAAACAATCAAGCACTATATTAACTAAGTATATATAATGTGTAAGGCATTGGTTCCCAAACTTTTTTGAATTACAGCGCCCTAGTGCATCAGAATTGTTTCACAGCACCCATAAGCCAAAAGTTTGTTATTGAGAAATTCAGAAAAAGATGTAATGAAGTAGTAAAGTGTAGTAAATTGTGCTCACCTGTCATCCTTAGGTTCATTAATGTAGTTGGTGACAGGTTTGCGCTTCTGATTGTCAACATATTTATATTACATTGGCCATAAATAATTTGACTTGGTGCTGGACCACCAACCTGAGGCACCCCTGCAAGTGTCCCGAGGCACCCCAGGGTGCCGCAGCGCACAGTTTGGGAACCACTGGTGTAAGGTGTAGGAAATTGTAACAATAAGAAGAGCACATCAACCTATACATATTTTGGGCTCCCTTTTACAGGAGATAGACACAGCCTAAATTAGTGTCTATCTGCTTTCACTTTTTTCATTTTGAAAGAAAAAAATCAACAAACCTTGTTTTAATTAGAAATACTGAATATGTTGGAGTTAAATATATATACAGTATGAACAGGTCATTCAACGCTGTGATGGGGATGAAAGGAGCCACCGCTGGAGTGGGTCGGGAGTGTATTGGCATGTAAATGTTTACACTAGGGGTGTGCACCGGCCACTTTTCGTGTTTTGTGTTTTGATTTTGGATCTGGATCTTTCTTCGTGTTTTGGATCTGGATTGGTTTTGCCAAAACCACCCTTCCGTGTTTTGGGTTCTGGGTTTTGTGTTTTGGATCTGTATTCTTTTGAAAAAAAGCATAAAAACAGCTAAAATCACAGAATTTGTGGGTTTTTCTGCTCCTATGCTATTATTAACCTCAATAACCTTAATTTCCACTCATTTCCAGTCTATTCTGAACACCTCACACCTCACAATAGTGTTTTTATGTCCAAAAGGTTGCATCGAGGTAGCTGGATGACTATGCTAAGAGATACGAGTGGGCGGCACAAACACGTGGTCCATCTAGGAGTGGCACTGCAGTGGCAGACAGAATGGCAGTTTGAAAAACTAGGCCCCAAACTATACATAATGCAAAGAAAAAAAAGAGGTGCAAGATGGAATTGCCCTTGGGACCTCCCACCCACCCTTATGTTGTATAAACAGGACATGCACACTTTAACAAACCAAACATTTCAGTGCCAGGGTCTGCCACACGACTGTGGCTGAAATGATTGGTTCGTTTGGGCCCCCACAAAACAAGCTGGCAATTAATCTGTCCCTGAACAAACTGGCTCTACGGAGGCAAGATGTCGTCCTCATCCTCCTCATCCACCGATTCCTCACCCTCTTCAGTGTTGTGTACATCCTCATCCTCACAGAGTATTAATTCGTCCCCGCTGGAATCCACAACCACAGGTCCCTCTGTACGTTCTGGAGGCTGGTCTCCCCGGAAGAGTTGATAATTCATTTTATGAACATCATCTTCTCCACATTTTGTGGAAGCAACCTCCTACACCTTTCGCTGACAAGGTTCCCGGCTGCACTAAACACTCTTTCGGAGTACACATTGGAGGGGGGGCAACTCAGGTAAAATAGAGCCAGTTTGTACAGGGACCTCCAAATTGCTTCTTTTTCCTGCCAGTACAGGTACGGACTGTCTGACATGCCTACTTGGATGCTGTCACCGATGTAATCCTTTAACAGACAGACGCACGCTTGTCGCTGCTGCTTTGAGGATGCAAGTGCGGCTACAGCCCACACAATTCACAAAGACAGAAAAAAGAAGAAGAATATTTTTATTGTTTGTGTAGCACACTTTGAGGGTGTCACCACCCTTTAACAGACAGACGCACGCTTGTCGCTGCTGCTTTGAGGATGCAAGTGCGGCTACATCGCACACAAGTCACAAACATTAAAAAAATTGTTTTTTATTTTTTGGAGCACTTTGAGAGTTACACCACCCTTTAACAGACAGACGCACGCTTGTCGCTGCTGCTTTGAGGATGCAAGTGCGGCTACAGCCCACACAATTCACAAAGACAGAAAAAAAAAGAAGAATATTTTTATTGTTTGTGTAGCACACTTTGAGGGTGTCACCACCCTTTAACAGACAGACGCACGCTTGTCGCTGCTGCTTTGAGGATGCAAGTGCGGCTACAGCCCACACAATTCACAAAGACAGAAAAAAAAGAACAATATTTTTATTGTTTGTGTAGCACACTTTGAGGGTGTCACCACCCTTTAACAGACAGATGCATGCTTGTCGCTGCTGCTTTGAGGATGCAAGTGCGGCTACAGCCCACACAATTCACAAAGACAGAAAAAAAAGAACAATATTTTTATTGTTTGTGTAGCACACTTTGAGGGTGTCACCACTCTTTAACAGACAGACGCACGCTTGTCGCTGCTGCTTTAAGGATGCAGGTGCGGCTACAGCCCACACATTTCACAAAGACAGAAAAAAAAAGAAGAATATTTTTATTGTTTGTGTAGCACACTTTGAGGGTGTCACCACCCTTTAACAGACAGACGCACGCTTGTCACTGCTGCTTTAAGGATGCAGGTGCGGCTACAGCCCACACATTTCACAAAGACAGAAAAAAAAAGAACAATATTTTTATTGTTTGTGTAGCACACTTTGAGGGTGTCACCACCCTTTAACAGACAGATGCACACTTGTCGCTGCTGCTTTGAGGATGCAAGTGTGGCTACAGCCCACACAATTCACAAAGACAGAAAAAAAAGAAGAATATTTTTATTGTTTGTGTAGCACACTTTGAGGGTGTCACCACCCTTTAACAGACAGACGCACGCTTGTCGCTGCTGCTTTGAGGATGCAGGTGGAATCTAGACGGGATTTGGAAACCGGGGACACACTACCTCCATCAATTGTCTAAATCCCACTGCACTAATGGCGGATACCGGACGCACGTCTAACACCAACATAGCAGTCAAGGCCTCAGTTGTACGTTTTGCTTCAGGATGACTGCTGTCGTACTTCATCCTCACCGCTAGGGACTGTTGGAGGGTCAATTGTTTAGTAAAAGTAGAGATGTTTCTACTTCCTCTCTGGGTTGATGAACAACTCCCAGCAGCAGCAACAGCACTAGGAGGAAGTGGTTCTTGATCTTTCCCTATTTTATTTTTATCGGAGAAAGTTTGGTCCTCCATTTATGTTATATTGATATATATGTGCTGCTAAAGCGCACACAAACACAGAAAATATTTTTTTATTTTTGCTGGAGAGTAGTGCACTTTGTGGGTTACACCACCCTTTAAGAAATGAGCCAGCCGGCTCTTTACTTATGGGACACAGGCGCACGCTTGGCGCTGCTCCTTTGTTGATGCACGTGCAGCCACAGTGCACACAATTCACAAACACAGAAAATAATTTTTTTTTTGGTTTGGACTGGAGTGTACTTTGGGGGTTACAGCACCCTTTAACGGTCAAGCCAGCCGGCCCTTTACTTATGACACAGGCGCACGCTTGGCACTACTTTGTTGATGCACGTGCGGCTACTGCGCACACAATTCACAAACACAGAAAATATATTTTTTTTGGTTTGGAGTGTACTTTGGGGGTTACAGCACCCTTTAACGGTCAAGCCAGCTGGCCCTTTACTTATGACACAGGCGCACGCTTGGCACTACTTTGTTGATGCACGTGCAGCTACTGCGCACACAATTCACAAACACAGAAAATTTATATTTTTTTGGTTTGGACTGGAGTGTACTTTGGGGGCTACAGCACCCTTTAACGGTCAAGCCAGCTGGCCCTTTACTTATGACACAGGCACACGCTTGGCACTACTTTGTTGATGCACGTGCGGCTACTGCGCACACAATTCACAAACACAGAAAATATATATTTTTTTGGTTTGGACTGGAGTGTACTTTGGGGGTTACAGCACCCTTTAACGGTCAAGCCAGCCGGCCCTTTACTTATGACACAGGCGCACGCTTGGCACTACTTTGTTGATGCACGTGCGGCTACTGCGCACACAATTCACAAACACAGAAAATAATTTTTTTTTGGTTTGGACTGGAGTGTACTTTGGGGGTTACAGCACCCTTTAACGGTCAAGCCAGCCGGCCCTTTACTTATGACACAGGTGCACGCTTGGCACTACTTTGTTGATGCACGTGCGGCTACTGCGCACACAATTCACAAACACAGAAAAAATATTATTTTTTTAGCACTTGGGGGGAGCACCCGTGATGGACAGAGCACCCCCTGGACAACACTACAGCACCCCTTTAGGACTGGGACACTGCACAGGACTTTGGAGTGGACACAGCCCCTATGGAGAACTGACTGCACAACACAGTCCAGCCAGCCCCTATGGACTTTGAAGTAGTGGACACAGCCCCTATTAACAACAGCAGCACAGCACAACACAGCCAGCCCCTATGGACTTTGAATTAGTGGACAACAACAGCACAGCGCAGCACAGCACAGCACAACACTACTCTGCACTACACTACACTACACTACACTACACAGCCCAGCCAGCCCTAACTCCCACCCTCCCTCTTCACTGTCCACAGCCGAGTGAGAAAATGGCGCCGACACGGGTACCTTATATAGGTTCCAAAACGCGCGAGACTCGGAAGGCGGGATGATGACGTTTTGCCTCGATTTCAGGTCCGAGTCAGGCGGGAAAAGTCGAGCCTGACTCGGATCGGCCTCGGATCGGGGGGGCTCGGGGGGGTTCGGATTTCAGAAATCCGAACCCGCTCACCCCTAGTTTACACCAATGCCAAAGAAAGTAGTTCAAACTCATTTCAGATCACAGAGCACAATTACAGCTTATCTCTTCTCCTCTTGGACCTTAACGAGAGAGAGAGGGAGAGAGAGAGAGAGAGAGAGAGAGAGAGAGAGAAGAAAAAAAACAACTTGAGTTCTAAGAAGGAAATTTTGGAACTTAATGACAAACGGGGAAGTCATTAACAACACTCTGAGTTTTGGTGAGAGTGAAAATCAATGAGCAGAGTGTTAGCAGTGAGAATGTCATTCCAACAGGCATCATTAAAGGATCATGTGTGTAATGCATGTTCACTCATAAGTGCTGGGTAGGTGGAAGATGCAGAAGCGCATCTGTAAGGGTAATCTCTGTCATGGAAGATGGCAGAAAAAGTTTACAGGCTGATAGGAATTTGGGGGCATTGGTGAAGATAACTTTAATTCATACACAAACTGGCTTTCAGGCATGCTGGTAATTGCAGTTGCTACCTGGAATCCAGGCTGGAGTATATGAATGTGGTTAAATACAGTACATACATTTAATCCACAGTACATATGTGACTGTCTGGGGTAATGTTTGAAGGCATTATGATGATGATGATTTAATTTTAGGGATTTGGGGTTGCAGTGTCTGGTGGCTATAGTTCTTTGAACTGAGCTTTGGTGGGAAGACACTTATTTCTGGTGTTCATATTGGGCACGAGCATGATTGTTGGGCATTTCCCCTTTGATCATGGCAAGAAGGTCTTTTTCATTAGGGGGGACCTGGTTTCTGTCTCAGGGGAGGGGCCAGTACTGGCCAATTAGTTGTTTTTACTTCTTAGTAAATATACACAAAAATATTTAGTAGAACAATGGACTGAGCAGAAGTGGGCTGATCTTTTGTTGTGTATAATGTGTATGTGTGTTTGTGCATGTGTGCTAGATATACTGCTCTTGGGAGTGCTATCTTGCTTTGATATACCGCACGGTTTGTAAGCAGTCAACCACCCAAGGGATGCATATATCAGAGTACAACACTGAATTTTACCCTTCTCTACTGTGTGTAGTGATGCATGCTGGACCATACTACAGCTGCCAATGGCTGACCACTCAGTGTGACACAGCAGCAGCCTCATATACACATGATTGCAGCTGTAGCATTTCTTTTCCCCTCTCTTCATCATCACACATAGCCAAGGCTGTCTGACACTGTGTGCACGAGCAGTGGTGCCCACTTACTCCTGACTCCTCCTACCAGCATGGAATCAATTACAGCTCTGGTAAGGTGCATGCTTACACCAGAGAGCACTCCCCCTACCTCCACATCCAGGCACCCCAATTGTTGGGTGTGCACATCTTGTAACAGGGCCACTTTTTCTCAGCTTTCTCATCCTTCTCAGGAACAGCACCTGGTGTCCCCACTACCCATCAAATTGAAGCAACTGTAACTGCTTTAGAGCCTAGTCAAAGTCATGGCTGTGGCCTAGTAATGGTCACAACTGCAATCTGGTGGCAACAGCACATGGTGTTTACCCTGTTACTCATGTCAAATGTCAATGGCCATGATGCAAGTGCTGGAATTGTGTCAAGCCTGCAGCACCTACCAGCTGCACCATTTATTTTCACAGTGTAGCCAAGAGCAAAGCTTAGACACCCTCAGCCAACTTACACTAGTAGCCTCTTGTCATGTTCCATACAAAAGTTCCTTAGGTGAGGACAAGAGCCAGGGGGTTAAGGTGGCTAGGGAACAACTAGGTAAGTGACAGACTAGATCTCCCTATTGCAGCCAAACCCAGGTTTGGCTAGACCTACCCAGAGGTGCAGAGTCTAACCCACTTGGTGGTCTTCACCAGTGACCCCTCCAATCAGGATTTGGGTTTCGCTGCACCAAGTGAGCAGGTCGCGGCCCTCTGGACAGGTACCTGGGAGTGGCAGGAAGACCAGAACTATATTAGAATGAATATTAGCTTATGAACTAATACTTGAACACAGGAGATCGGCAAATGAAATTAATACTTGAACACAGGAGATAAGCATATGATACAAATACTAGAACACAGGGGATGAACTGAATACTTGAACATGGGAGATGAACTGAATACTTGAACACAGGAGACAAACTGAATACTTGAACACAGGACACAAACTGAATACTTGAACTCAGGAGATTAACTGAATAATTAAACACAGAAGATTAACTGAATACTTGAACATAAGAGAGCAGTGTATGAACTGTGTACTTGAACATGGGAGATCAGCATGTGAGCTGAATATTTGAACACAGGAGATTAACTGAATACTAGAACACAGGGGATGAACTGAACACTTGAACAAAGGAGATAAACTGAATACTTGAACACATGAAAACAACTGAATACTTGAACACAGGAGATGAACTGAATAGTTGAACACAGGAGTTGAGCTGAATACTTGAACACAGGAGATTAACTGAATACTTGAACAAAGGAGATGAACTGAATACTTGAACACAGCAGAAGAACTGAATACTTGAACAAAGGAGATGAACTGAATACTTGAACACAGGAGTTGAACTGAGTACTTGAACACAGGAGATGAACTGAATACTTGAACATAGGAGATGAATTGAATACTTGAACACAGGATACAAACTGAATACTTGAACACAGGAGAGTAACTGAATACTTGAACACAGGAGATGAAATGAATACTTGAACATAGGAGAGCAGCGTATGAACTGTGTACTTGAGCATTGGAGATCAGCATGTGAGCTGAATATTTGAACACAGTAGATGAACTGAATACTTGAACACAGAGACAAACTGAATACTAGAACACAGGGGATGAACTGAATATTTGAACACAGGAGTTGAACTGAATACTTGAACATAGGAGAGCAGCGTATGAACTGTGTACTTGAACATGGTAAGGATACTGAATTTTAAACTCTATACGCTCCTGCCTATACCTTCTAAAACCTGCCTATACCTTCTGAAATTGACACTATTTGCGTACGCAGTCATACAGTAAATAAATACCCTCAGACTTTGAGAAAATGTGTTTCCAACGCACAAGGTATTATTCAAGCAAAGTACAGATAGTTACATGCTGTGATCTAAATAAAATTTAGCGCAAAGAAATTATACAGACCCATGGTACAGTTATACATACGCACGCGCTCTGGGACCAGATTCTGGCATCATCAAGAAACCTCCATCAACAGCATCAGCATGAAGACTGAAGACTGGGGTCTGAACACAGATATATATACCCTTACAGAAATAGATTAAACAATAGAGAGGTTTGTTGCGATCCCATTGGTTCTCCATCATGGTGCTTCTGTTACAGGACATTTAACAGGTCGATTCAAATGGACACAGACCAGCTTCCGACAGCCTTTTGTCTCCATTTTCCCGCCTCATGCAAACCTAAGCTGTTAATTTTACAAAGTACATATTGGTGTTTTAACTCTCTACGGTCCATAAGTTGAGAATGCATGTTGCAATCTTCACACCGATGATACCGGAAAGCTGTTGAGAAAGTGCAAATCAGTACAACACCAAACACGGTTTACTTATCATGTATTAAACCTTAGATACCAAATAGCCTTTATTTCACAGTATTAGTAATAAATGGATAAAAACTTGAATCTTATACTTTGAAGCTATGGAACCTTTTACGTGAATGTGCATTGTGTGAGTATTAGGAGTTTGGGAAAAGATGCTAGTTAACTTGGGGCAGATGCGTATGCATAAAGCTAACAAACAGCGTTCGCGTGCTGGATATTATGCATTTGCTAATGTGCAACATGTTAACAGCACAACTGTGTGTATTAATGTGTGTATGGGGTATGGTAAAATATGGGATGCTAATAATCACATCGCCATATGTACTTAAGTGTGAGTTTAGCTAAAATGGCACTGCGCGGCTATTTGCAAAATGGCATCTTGCAGATCTCATTTTCAAGATGGTGTCTTGCGGCCGTTCGCAAGATGGCGTCGTTTTGATCTAATTTTAAGCTGATCTTGTCTCAGCCAATTATCCAGCTTTGACAATGGGAGATCAGTTTGTGAGCTGAATATTTGAACACAGGAGATGAACTGAATACTTGAACACAGGAGGCAAACTGAATACTATAACACAGGGGATGAACTGAATATTTGAACACTGGAGATTAACTGAATACTTGAACACAGGAGTTGAACTGAATACTTGAACACAGGAGTTGAACTGAATACTTGAACACAGGAGATGAACTGAATACTTGAACATAGGAGAGCAGCATATGAACTGTGGGCCTGATTCAGAGCCACTCGTAAGCGGCCATTCATTCGCTCCGAGCGATGTTCGCACAACTGCGCATGTGTATGGGTCGTAATGCGCATGTGCCAACAAGTCATTGCGGTCAGAAATCGAGTGCTCGCAAAATAGCGAGTGCCTGCTAATTTGAGTGACAGGATGAGGCGTTTGTGGGTGGTAAGAGGGGAAGGTGCTTGAAAATGGGGAGTGGAGATCTGAACGCAGGCATGCCAAACGGTCAAAACGGGCATTTTAAGGGTGTGCATAATTAACAAAGCAGCATCATCGACCATGTCACTTGGTTGTTCCTTAGCCTGAACTGTTCGCATGATTGCGGTAGGAAAATCCAACCACAAGCACTGCGAGCAGTTCAGACGCCTTTCAATGTACTCGATTAATCTAATAAATAGCGGAGATGATGTAGGATGCGAGCGGCCAGGGGGCGTCTTTACAAAATAGCGAGCAAATGTTTCGTTCAAACGCTCAGACATAGAAGCATCAACAGACTGCAAAGAGCGAGAGCTCAATTTAAATAGCCGGCCCCTTTTTCTGAACGAGCGAGCGCAAATAGCGTCCGTCTCTGAATCAGGCCCTGTGTACTTGAACATGGGAGATCAGTGTGTGAGCTGAATTTTTGAACACAGGAGATGAACTGAATACTTGCACACAGGAGTTGAACTGAATACTTGAACAAAGGAGATGAACTGAAAACTTGAACACAGGAGTTGAACTGAAAACTTGAAAACTTGAAAACAGGAGTTGAACTGAATACTAGAGGTCCAGCTGAAAGCTAACTAGCAATTAGCATGAAAGCTGACACCACAGTGACACAGGGAGGCTGCAAGAGTGCTAAGCAGCACACTAAAAAGCAACACAGGAATAGAACCATGAAACAGTGGAGTACTGAGAGAGAGCTAAAGTAACATACTTGAGAATTAGCATGGAAGCTAATACTAGTAACACTGGAGAACAGTGAGTAGGCTGAAGCAACACACTGAGGAAATAACACAGAGAAACACTGGTGAAGAACATAGACACTGGAACAGCGGTTTCCTGTTCCTGGAGTCAGACATAAATACCCTTAGGTAGCTGGTCATTGGATCATAGGATCAGCTAAGAGACCACGAGACTACCATTGGGAGAGACTAGTCAGGTGATATGGACCAACATGGCATGCCCGGCACCCCAGGAACCAGGACGCATGCACAAAAGCCCTAGCAGACCCTGGGGAGAATATTCAGTCATCCCTCACCTCCACTCCCAGTGACTGAACACCTAAGCCCAAGGACGCTGGCATGGAGGTGAGTAGCGGCCAATCCCAGGCCGCATCCTGACACCTCTATTACATTTAGTAGCATTGAGTGAGGGACTCATTTCAAAAGAGATCCCACAGGAGGCTGCCTATGGTAACTGGTACTCCTATGGTCTCCATAGCATCTGGTTCTAGTGTGGCATTGAGAACATGTGTGCAGACAGGTCCAATCATTTTCATACCTATGCTGGCTACTGACTTTGCACCTTTCCAATCTGCTTTTACCCCAGGTGTATTGCCAGCTCCACAAAACTAGTTAGGCTGCAGTGGGTCTATGGACTACCAAGTACACCTTCTGTGGAGCAAATTTTAAATTGTTCTAGTCCTTTGCCTCTTCCTCTGTGCAGCCCAGCAAGTTGGGACCTCGTGCTGCTTCTTCAGGGTCATTGCTGCAGGCTACTACCACTGCACATGCTGTTATGTCATCCCCAGCTGTATTATCTACTTCGGCAATCTCATCCCACGAAGATGCACATCATTATTATTCAGATGATGAAATTTGCAAAGAGGATGAGATGTCACCCATTGCCTTAGGTGGTTTTCAGCAGAGGACATCAGATGGGTCTTTCTCTTAGATAGCTCAGGAGAAGTTCATAAGCAGGCTGTGAAGTAGGCTAGACTGGAGGAGGATAGGCATTATAGGTGAGCATATTGTGCTAAGAGTGGCAAGAACATTTCTGCTGCTGAAATTGTTAGCATGTCTCAGGGTGTTGTGCACTGCGACAATACCACAGTGTTGTGAGACTTGCGAGCGACTTCTTGGTGTAAGAGCCATAAAGGATCTTATGTGGACATCTTCTGTCATACAGAGTAAGCTAAGAAGGACTTTATGGTTGCTAAGGCCAAAAAAGCATTCAAGTCTTGTGACTATTAGGGTTTGTTTGCCTGCTACACTACCTCGAAAAACACCCAGGTGAGCAGCTAAATATTATAAGGTACCTTCATCTGACAAACAGCATGCAGCGGTTATCCAAGGGCACAGCTTTGTGAGCTTACTACAAAGAATAAATGGTAGACTTGTGATGCACTTTGAATGTAAGGGCATGGAGGTGTGACTGGTAGCCTGCACGTGTTATACCTGATGTCCCTTTTGTGCATTGGGTGTCAGGCTTTATCCTGTGCTGCAGGCTCCTAATAGAAGATGCTTTGCTTTTAATAATGCCTTCTGCATGCAGGGCCAGTGTTGTTGTTTTCAATACCTGCAATGTGGTGGAGACAGGCTCCAGTTGCTACAGACTTAGGACCCAGCAGCAATCTGGCAAGTCTGCTGGTCCTAGTGGTGCTAAGTAAAGCACCTTTACCTGTCCTTCTTTTGGCCTTATCCAAATGGTTAGCGTGGTAGCCAAACAAATGGGAAGCTGCATTTTGTTGAGTTTTTTTTTACATGGGTTCCTCAAGGAACCTCAAATCAGTGTTTGAGTAGCCTCTCATGATTAAGGGTAAAGTTTGTTTAGGTCATATGGCAGGGCTTTTTGCCAAAACCCCAAATAGGAGTCTTGTTCTTTCCCCTGTTTATGGAAAATGCAGCTCATTCACGATCATCCTTATTCTGAGGAGTCATCTGTCAATGACACTATACTAGCTAAATTTTCTTCAGTGGTATACCAATTTTTTTTTTTATAATGCTTTGAGCATTATTCGAGCTCAGGGCCAACGGCTCCCTTCGGGCTAAGGTATATGTGAAATTGCCTTTCAATTTCCTTCTCTTGCACCTAGATTCTTTCAGGATCATGGGAATTTGCGTTGACATCGGACATTACCTAGACAAATGTTTTGCCTATGGGGGGGTTCAGTGTCTTGTGTGTTCTTAGAATGGTTCAACACCTTCCTCAATTGGTGCATTGAATTTCCTTGTTGTGGTCATGGGATAGCTCACTATCTTAATAACTTCCTGCACATACTCCCTGCTAATTATGATAGTTGTGATCACCCAATATTTTTATTGCAGGCCTTTTTTTTCATATTGGAGTCTCTATTGTCAGTAAAAAAGATTGAAGGTCCGTTTTCTTGTTTGTCATTTCTGGGTATCATGATTGATACCTGCACTGGGCCTTGTCACCTACCCCAAGCCTATTGAACTTTGCCTTTAGGATTATACCCATGGACAGGTTTTTTTATGTGGTTTTTCTGAAGGAAGTTGGAAAGGGCCATGACTGGGGTATCCAACCCTCACTGTTTGATTGATCTGTCATCAGAGATTAAACTGGAATTTTCTGTTTGGTTTTCATTGACAGCATCTGTTCCCATCCATCATTGTAAACATGGTGGATTCCTGTAATGAGGCCCTTTGTTTGAATTTAATTTTTGGGGGGCTTTCCACAGGGCTTTTCAGATTTCTAAATTGGTTGCCTCCTCCGAAAAGGTGAATATTACTATACTCCATTTGGAGGTCCTCTTTGGCGAGAGGTCAAATCTCTGTTGACTGACTGAGATGCCTCAAAACTGACCAAACTGACAGACGGAGGTGGATTCCACTGTTTCCCTCTGAGGACTGCAGAGTCTGTCCTGTTTACCTTGCTAAACAATATGTGGTCTTCAGGCCGGATGTATCTGATTCCTAGATTATCAATATTAATTGTATCCATTTAGTTAAGTTTTGAGGCATTGTGTTTCTAGTCTTGGCCTCTCACAATGGGATCTTGGCACACATCTGTTTCAGATCAGTGCCTCTAAGTCTTCTACAGGCACAGGATTTATGATTTCTGAAATTAAGGTCTTAGATCAATGGAATTTGGGCAGTGATAAATGTGATAAATATTATTGGGTCTTTCAGTTTATATTTTTTATGTGCATTTGTTGTCATCTTATTTACATTTTTCAGATTGCGTGTGTTTTCCTTGTATGTAATGTTATGGTTGTTTGTCTTGCTTAGTGGTTTGTATAGTTTGTTTTACCATTGTCTGGTTTACTCAGGGATTAGCTAATTAGCTACTCCTCACTGTTGGCAGTTGGAGTTTTGAAGGATTTTTACATTATTTGCCAGAACTGATGGACCTAATTCGGCTAATTGACATTTAATTTTGCAATGATGAATTCAGTAGCTCAGCAGTTTTTTTTAAATTGTCACCTCTCTCCAAATTCACTTGTTTTTTTTTCCTTCACTCTTCCCCTTCTCCTCCTCCACCTTGAGTTTCTCCTTCTGTCATTTTGTTAGTCTATATATAATCTTGATCAAAGGGATGATCATTCCATTTTCTAATTTCAAATTAAAATATTTATATACATGTCACTTTTGCCCATTTTACCAAATATTTTATCCTTGCCTTATCTCCTCACCTACCATTACAATATGATCTTTTCAAAGTTTTGTTTGTTGGCCACGCTTATGTTTTTTGGGCTTCTAAGCTTATGCCTTCTAATGCAGCTCTGTTTTTCTGGGGTCTGACAGAGTTGGATTGGCTTTAGAGGTACGATGTGAAGGCATTCTTTTAGATTGCGATGGCATTCTTTTAGAGCATGATTGTTAGAGTTTGCTATGAATTATGGTGTTTCTCGGGTATTGGTTATCCATTTGGGTGTCAATGATCTGGGGAAGAGTAGGTATTGGATTTGCGGTGCTCTGTTATTTTTGACCTTGCATGAGTGTTATTGGCATGACTTTCATGTGAATATAATGCTACTTATTTGTGCCCAGGCTGGTTTGGCATGGTGTTAGGGATTTTTTTTTCGATGAAAAAAAGCCAGGAAGAAGATTAATTCAGCAGTGGCTAAATTTGTTCTGGCCAGTGGTGGTGGTGTTCCACATTTAGGTGCTAAATTTAATTTTCATTATTTTTCTGCCCTATGTGGTTTATTTGACTGAGGAGAGGTTTTTATTGTTTCTTGAGGATATGATTTGAGCTGTTGCTTTGTTTGTTTAGTGCAGTATGATGGCGGTGTGGTGGTCACCAGTCTGGGTGCACTTTCTTTATTGACTGGTTAATTGGATGTACCACCTGAAAGGGACAGTGTCAACACCCAGCCAGGTGGTTAGTCTAGTTACAAGGCCGAGTGAATAACCCTGTTGTGTTATAGTTGTGTTATAATGCAAACTGTCTTAAGATGGGTGGTGGTCAGCAACCATGGAACATGGGCATTGGTTAAGTCTGAAACACATCACAGACACTTATACCCCACTTGTGCCTGTGTTGTAAACCATTTATTTTATTTGTAACAAATGCATTTGCTATCACTTACACATAGAGAAACATGTGTAACTAATTAGAAATAGTTCACCATATCATATATAAATAAATATGCGCAAGCAATGAAGAAAAAAATCAATGAGCGTCAATTGAGAATTCGCAAATCACCATTACAAGTGGTTGACTAGTGCTGGCCATCACCTGCATTATTTGTACCTGCCCCTGACCACCCACCAATAATGTGGTTTCTGAAATGTAAAGTCATCTTTTTCCTGGTCTGCATATAGTTTCAATTGTGCTCTTACTGTACTCAACATACATTAGAACTAGAGATGTGTGGGTTCAGTTTTACTCGGTTCTTTTTGCCACATTAGAACAAGTTTGGATTAGTTCGGATTTATCTTATTGGATATTCAAATCACATGAGAGCCAGATATCCAATAAGATAAATCCGATATAATCCGAACTTGCGGTAATGTGGCGAAAAGAACTGAGTAAAACCGAACCCACACATCTCTAGTTAGAACACTTCTGTCCCTCCTACCTACTGTAGGCACAATAAAGTGTGTCAGATTGGGCATGTGCTAAACAAATTTCTAAAAGATACACTATGATGCGGGCAGCATCATGGCAAAATTATTAGCTAGCTGCCTCACAACATTGAGATTTTGGGTTCAAAGACATAACTGTGTGGAGTTTATATGTTCTCCTTATGCTTGTATCAGTGTTCAGTGAGTACTCCAGTTTCCTCCCACAGTCCAAAAACATACTGGTAGGTTAAATTGGCTCATGACAAAATTGAATACTAGTGTATACAAGTTTTTGTGTTTGTGTGTACATGGGGTAGGGAATATAGATTGTAAGGTCTGCTGAGATAAGGACTGATTGATTAAATATCCTTTGTAAAGAGCAACATAATACTGTATGTATGAGGGATATAAACAACTGTAAATAAATAATTTTAAAAATCAGCTCTTCGGACACTATGAGATTTTTTTAAATTCATTTAATGTGGGGTGGTGATCAGAGATGTAAAGTAATTGGGCCAGGTGGCCAGGATGATGCTCAGGTACTGGTTTTCTTTAGTGCCAATGCACTGTTAGGGTGAATACTCTGTATGTCTTTTTAATGGGTTTTAACTTAAGGCAGGGGTCTAAGCAGAAACAAAAAGTGCTGCAGAACAGGCAGGCATTGCATTGGACAGGCAGCAGATTTAGGGGTAACTTTACTAAAATTCGAGTTTGGTCGAGATGACAGTCTCGGGTGAGTTTAGGCATGTTTTTCATCGTGCAAATTTACTAAAGGCAAACTCTAGTGAGTATGGGATAGAGTTCTCTCTTCTCACTCGTAAAACTCGGGTGAGATCGCAAACTCAAATCAACTCACCATCAGGCAAACTCGGAAGTACTTTTCATGAAAAAGATGCAGTTTGCAAATGTACTAAAATTCGAGATTACAATCTTGGGTGAGATTAGTGCAAACTCGCAGAGAAAGTGAAGTTTTAAACACTCCACCTCCTGAGCTGCAAATTTTCCAGAAACATACATAGATCAGTGTGATTTGTGTATGTTTCTGCATGTGTAGTTAATGTAAAGTGTTTATATTAATAAAAAATTACATAGGGTCCCCCCCCCAAAGACATAACCAACCATGGACTGGTCAGCCAGTCCTGGTTCCAAAAATTATGGGAAATAAATCGAGTAGGGTTCCCCTGTAATTTAGGAATCAGCACCTGGCTGCAGGGCCAATGCTGGTTTTAAATATAGGGAGCAAAAAATTGCATACGGGTCCCCCTATATTTAAAGCCATCACTGGACCCAAACCGACTGGGGTGTAATGCCACAGCCAGGAGACCCTATTACCGGGTTTCCATGGCCAAAGCATTCGCTCCCCAAGCCAGTCAGGCTAAGCTGGGGATCTCAGAGGAGGTGGGGACCACGAAAAAAGGGGTCTCCCTCTCCCAAAAACCCAGGCTTGGTCTGAAGCCCGTGACTCTTCCCCGCACCCCTGGGCTGTGGGTACAAGGGTAATAATGTGTAAAATAGTATTAAACTATTGTATTTTACAGTGGAACTACAGGTGCCAGCATGCCTGCCCTTTTGCACTTGTGGAACTACAAGTGCCAACAGGTGACCAGCACCCATACCCCCACTGTAAAATAAATAGTTAACAAACCACAGTACACACACCGTATACAGTAAAACTTTATTACATACACTTATGTCACTCACACATATTTACCTGTGCCAGCTGTTCTGTCCCCTTGTCCCATGTAGATTCCACAGATGTACCTGGAAAAAAAGATCCCATCACCTCCATCCTGGCGCCGCTCTCCGTAGCATCCATGTTCTTGGCAAAGTAAGAAAACGTGTTACGCAATCCATGCAAACAGGTGCAAGTATATTTTGTGACATAATACTTGCACAACACAAAATGACAGATGACCGTGATCATCTGTTATTTCCCATGGGCTGCTAGCCAATCAGCAGTTGCTTTACATGTAGTGGCCGCTCATTGGCTGGTTACACGTGGGTCCCATGTGTGAGCGGCATAGGTGGCTGTGGAATTACACCCCGGCCAGTTTGGGTCTGGTGCTGGTTATAAATATAGTGGGACCCCTACGCAATTCTTTGCTCCCTATATTTAAAACCAGCACTGGCCCTGCAGCACTGGCCCTAATTTAGGTGCTGGTTCCTAAATTATGGGGGAACCCTGCTCATTTTGTTCCCCATCATTTTTGGAACCAGGACTGGCTGACCAGTCCGTGGCTGGTTATGCCTTTGGGGGGGGAACCATACGTAATGTAAAAAAAATATTTAACCATTCTTTAACAGGTAGAACACACAAGCTGCCTTCACATATCTCATTGATAGGTGCTAGCTGCTTGCTCGGAAGAGTTTTGCAGAGAGAAAACACTGCAATCTCGGGTGAGTAATCTCATCTAAACTTGCTACTCTGGGGAGAAATCTCAATCTGCTTCACCATCGGAATACTCACTTTCAGCTAAACTCACTTCTTAGTAAATTTGCGAGTTTAAAAATGGGAAAATCACCCGAGATTCGAGTTAAAAAAAAAAAAAACTCAATCAGACTTGAATCTTAGTAAATTTACCCCTAATTGTAACATTTAACCATTTTAGTAGGTCCTGCTCAGTGCTGCTTATTATAAAATTGCTTGTGCTTTAGAGACAGTCAAAAGGAGCAAATGGAATGACCCAGTCAGATATACATGTACAATCAGTGGTGAGTCCTTTGTGCTCTTTTCTAATCTGAAGCTGAGAAAAATAAAGTTATAGCAGAATGTTACTGCTTTTAATAGTTGCTACATTATCTTTTTGTATCAGCAAGCAGTCATTTTATTATAATTAGCGTGTATGCAAATAAGCTTGTTAATATGCGGTAAAACGGCCACTGGAGAGAAGATTGCTTCCAATAGCCAAATGTAAAAATTGCATGCAGTGCTTGAGCACTCTGCTAATATTAATTAATTAAAATGTTTTCATAAATAATATCAGGGCAGGTGTATATCAATGATTTAATGCAGTTTCAGGTCCAACAGCTAGTTTACATTAATTATGTGGTGTGGGAAAGCTATGATTGTAATAATACAATGGCAACAGAGCAAAGATGCTATAGAAGCTCTGTCTCCTCCGATTTCCTATACATACACTACTTCTTTACTCCAAGCAGGTGTTATAGAGCAGGACCATCTCAGTGGAAGTACCCATACTACAAAATGTACAGTTTTAGATGAATGCATTACTTTATACTTTATCGTCCTTAGATTAGAGTAGGAGTAGAAAAAAAAGATGGCTGACCAATTACAATGGAAATACTGAACTTGCTGTGCTACAATGTCTGGACAATTACAGATGACCCAAGTCTGCCTAAGAAGGAATAGTGTCAGTATTCACAATGAATTCCCTCCCATATAGGTAAGGCTCTATAGTGGCCAACAATGCTTTCTTGATGTTTGTATAAGTTACCTCTCTGGCCAACAGTTCACAGTATATACAGGTAATTGCCTGCTTTTCTCCATCATCTCCCTGTTGGCTCAATATTCTTGAAGGGACTAGCTTGTGTCCTAGTAGCCCACACAATTAAGTAGTGCTCCCTGTATGCAGAGGCATTGATTTGCATTACAAATCTTTTTTAGAGGTCCAAGGCGGCCAGTACAAGATAAATCTTTTTTATGCTGGTTCGCACAACAACCTTCACAATATGCACAGTTCTTTGCAGTCAGATCATTCACCATTTTCATTTTTTGAGACAGTACTATACTATGGCACAAAGTTCCTAAGCATACAGCAGTGCTCAGGAATGGTCAAACTTGGTTCTATTTAGAAGTTTGAGAACACTTTATCATTACCTCTACCTTTGCAGGCGTGTTGTGCACCTTCTGGCCCTTGTCCAATATCTTAATTACTAGAGGTATATTTACTAAGAGTCGAGTTTAGTCAAAATAGCATACTCTAGAGAGTCTGGCCATTTTTTCCCACTCGGACATTTACTAACGTCAAATTCAGGAGTGATTTCTGGTTTGCTGTAGAAAAAGCCAGGAGCATTAGCATACACTTCAATTCACCATCGACCAAACTCGCGAGCCATTTCCTTAGTCAAGATAGGATTTGGGAATTTATCAAGAATTGAGTTGCAAAACTCTCACGAGAACAGACAAAACTTGCGTTCAAATTCGGGAAATAAAATCACCTGCCTGCGAGCTGTGAGTTCTGCTGAAGCCTTTCAACTTGACAGAGTTTAAGAAATTCTCCAGAATTGACAAGCGAAACACTTTGTATGTGTTTCAAATGGTACTTAATTAAGCCGCTATCAGCATGCCTAGAAAAGGACTAAAATCAGCTGCATTGTTTTGTGTGAGAAGGAATGGCTGACTTTTTGAGCACTACTGTGGCAAGCGCTTGACTGGGATCTCTACCAACAGGCTGGAGGGACACAGGAGCAAGAAACTGAATAGGTTCAGGAGGTTCTGATGGTGAGGTCATACAGATGTTCCAGCTCAATCGTAACAACATATTCCATCTTTATGATCAAGTCAAACTGGACCTAGACCCTGAGACAGGATTCTCATGTGCTGTCTTATGGTGCTTAAGCTTCTGAGTGTGTTGCACTTTTTTGCCACTAAAAACTTCCAGTCTGTAACTGGTAGAGTTCTTGATATCTGACAGTCAATCTCTTATGCTACGTCTCTCTGATCATGGAAGTGTAAGCCTCTCATAGACAGCTGTATCTGCTTCCCTAGCCAGGATTCACAGTGGGATGCAGTCAATGTAGCTTTTTATAGCATTGCAGGGATGCCAAATGTTCTGGGTGCTATAGACTGCACACACATTGGGCTGAGAACACCTCAGGACAGGGTGCATGTACATCTAAATCACCATCATGGCCACTCTACTAACATCCAGGTGGTTTGTGATGCAAAATTCAAAGTCATGAGTGCAGTAGTCGGCTAGCTTGGCTCATGACAAAATGCCTTTATTTCACCCAGTCACCCCTTCAGAACAAATTTGAGGATGGTGAAATGCCTGAGGGATTGTTGGTTGGTAAGTTTGTTTATAACTCTTCTAAGATCTTAACAAATACAATCAGATATTTCACTTACTGGTGTTTATTTTCATTCCCAAAAGGGGATTCTGGCTATGGCTGTGTGAACTGGCTTCTGACTCTGTTGTCACTTCCAAATTCTCCTGCTGAGCACAAGTATAATGATGCACATAAAGCCACCAGACCAGTGATAGAACATACCTTTGGCCTATTAAAATCTAGGTTTCACAGTCTTGACAAGTCTGGGGGCATTTTGCTGTATTCGCTATTGAAAATATCCAACATTGTGCTCTGCTGCTGTGTTTTGCATAATATGTTTGCAGCAGCCTTTAACGGATGATAATGCCTAGACAGTGAGCAGGTGGGGGGATTTGTTGCATCAGACAACAGTTTGACAACACAAGTGGGAGGCAGGTCAGGTTGCAGGTCATCAGATAAAATTTCTCTGGTAAGTATCTTTATAACCATGCTCAATGCAAATGTTGTTTGTTTTGTTTTTTTCCGCCAATATTGTCTTTTATATATCAATGGGCTTCTAATGACAACTGACAGCCTGTAAATGGTGTGGATTAGTAAAGGTGTGGTAGTAGGACATAACAATGGGTCATTTTAATCTAGGGGTGGACAATAAACTGCACCCCAGCTGTTGGCGAACTATACATCCCAGCATGCCCTGCCACAGCTATGCTATTTGGTCATGTGAAAACTTGTCCAAGGCATGCTGGCACTCATATTTCAACAACATCACTTCCTCACCACCCCTGCTTGTAAGCATTTTTTTGGTGGGATAAACATTTATATTTTAATGACTAATGTGGTTCTTTGTTATGTTGAATTGCATAAATGTAGTAATAAACAAACATTTCCCCTGCAGATTTTGAACTGTAAATTTTTAACATTGTGTGCAAACTAACACATTGTTTAACCAGTATTATAAAAAATAACACATCACAAGAAACAAGCCACTATATCGCAAAGTAGATAGTAGTGCTGAACACTAATTACATGTATAAAATTATACAAATATGCAAATATGGCATTATGATTCAATAAAAATGTTTAATTTAATATAATACAATGTTACAATAGTTATGTAACCATAAAATAAGCAAATATTCTCACAATACTAGTGTGACAATTAAATGAGCAAATATTCTCACCCACAACACTTAAAATCCAATATCTGTCTGTTCATGCACAGCACCTTCGTAATGGACACTGGGAGAGTTAAATGGCGCAAATAGTAAGGACTGTCCACTGAATAATAATCTTTGTCACTGATAGATGAGTGCCTCTTAGAGATGTTAATGATCAATTCAAGTGATAGATCCTCAAATCACATGGTGTCCATATGTGATTTAGTCCAAACAAAGAGAATGTATGCTTACTCCCAGTTTGCTCTGTAATTTTTGGTCCCAAGGGCTAGTTCAGGCCGATCAATAGTTGTCCAGAAAAAGAAAGTCCCTGGTATTCCGACGCATTTCGCTGCATCAAGGTGCAGCTTTTTCAAAGGTGTCCAGTATGTGTCCAAAGTGGTAGTTCTATACCCCTCTGAAGATAGCTGCTAATTAGCACCTGGTTTCAATTGTAAACATAAATGGGATGGTGGTCTTGTGGATATTCATGATCTGCGGCACGAAAGGTGGTTTCTGTCCACCAGCTTTGTTTATGTCACACGATCGGGTGCCGGAAAACCGGAAGTCTCAGATTTTTTATACAATTATATATTTTCTTCTTCAGAATGAAGCATTATGAAAGGGCTCTGCCTCCCAATTATTTGTTTATATGATCATGATTGTAATAAATTCTTTTTAATTAGAATTGTATTATATATATGGCATTTTATGTTTACAAATGAGACCAGGTGCTAATTAGCAGCTATCTTCAGAGGGGGTATAAAACAGTCACTTTGGACACATACTGGACACCTTTGAAAAAGCTGCACCTTGATGTAGTGAAACGCATCAGAGTTTCCAAGGAATACCACCCTCACCCACCTTTTATCATGCTTTGGACTTTCTTTTTCTGGACAACTACTGAACGGCCTGAACCAGCCCTTGGGACCAAAAAGGACAAAGCAAACTGGGAGTAAGCATACATTCTCTTTGTTTGGACTAAACCACATATGGACCCCGTGTGATTTGAGGACCTCTCACTTGAATTGATCATACACATCTACAAGAGACACTCCTCTATCAGTGACAAGGATTATTATCCAGTGGACAGTCCTTAATATTTGCGCCATTTGGCTCTCACAGTGTCCATAACGAAGGTGCTGTGCATGAACAGCCAGATATTGGATTTAAGTGTTGTGGGTAAGAATATTTGCTCATTTAATTGTCACACTAGTATTGTAATACTATTTGCCTATTTAATTGTTACTTAACTATTGTGATATTTTATTATATTAAATTAAACATTTTTATTGAATCATAATGCCATATATGCATATTCTTATAATTTTATACATGTAATTAGTGTTCAGCGCTACTATCTACTTTTTTACTTTTTGTATCTGTTAGGGATCCCTTCTTCTATAGTAGCTGCTCGGTTGAACTACTCATTCCAGCACCTGTTTAGTACCTTATTGGTATCTACTTGTTTAAGCCATAATGTTTAACTGTTTTTAATAGGTGATTTCCACTGTTTATACCTTGTGCCAAAATATCATATGTTCGAAAATGTTTTTTGTAATATTTGTATGGTCAAAATGCAAATGTTAATAATTATTTGTCTTTGTGTTTTTTTTCAACTTACTCAAGACCCCTGATCCCATTTGCCCAATTGAGAGGCTACTCTGCTACATTTTTTTTTAACTTATGTTTGTTGTAAAAAATGGCCTTTTGGTCTAAGATGTGATGCTTGTGTTGAGTCAGACTTTTTCTCATGGTAAGTCCACCATAATGTGTTAATGTCCCCAAAAAGTATCCTTAACACCATGTTCTTAGCATTAACTATGTGCATACATGAGGCAAAGTCATTTTACACAAAACTATAGCACTATATAGTGTGTGTGTGCTTTCTTTTGAAGGCACACATCACTTGGTTTGTTTGTTTATAATGTCTTCAATCAAATGAATCAAACTTCACAATTGCAAACATTTACTATAGGTATTTCACACACACTTTCAAATGCAACTTTAAAGACATTAACCACACATAATATTTCATAAAAATTCTTTATTATTGATGAATACTTTGGCATTTGCCAAACACTAATCAAAATGTCACAATTCAAGGATGGGTAATGGATGTTGGCCCATACTTGGGATTGGCGATTACCAAAAACAGAGGCGTGGCGTCTAACGTTGCAGAGCTATTCACTATAGACCCCCACAAGGAAGTATGGATTTAGCTGCTGCACCCGATATGCAGGTCGCGTCCCTCTGCCCAGGTTTCCTTGTACAGGTGCTAGCATGCTCAGGAGTGCTGCTGGAAGTACATAATTGGATGTATGAGGCATAGTCGACAAGCTGGGTAGGAACCAAGTGGATAGCAAACTAACAGGGAGAATGCAGAATCAGGTCACACAGAAGTCAAAGTTGAACCAGGAATCACCAATCGCAGTACCAGGGGATCAGTCGGAAATGGGTCACAAAGTATAGCCAAGGTCAGGAACAAGTAGACAATAGCACAAGGTCAAGGTATGCTGGAGCAATGTATAAGCTTATACAATGGAACTGGAGTGCTCCCAGGAATTTCCTTATATAGGTCAAGGTTCAATTCTGCAACTGTCCCATTAAATCTTATGGGAGCCGCATCCTCCTGAATGCAGCAACAGCTTGTGGAGAGGAGGGAGAGTTGCTGACAGCATCCGCTGGGGACTTCCCGTCCGCTATCCTTTGCTGGCCAGGACCCCAGCACCGCCAGACCCAGTAAGTGACCGCCGGGTTCAGCTGCATTGTGACATTACCCCCCCTTCTAAGGGTGGGCACCGAACACCCCAAAAATATCTTACCAGGGAACTCAGGAAGGAGTTGAGGTGCATGAATATCCGAGACCTTGACCCAACAGCATTCTTCCAGACCATATCCTTTCCAATCCTCCAAATATTGAACATACCTCGGGACATTCTAGAGTCCAGAATCTGTTTCACTTCATACTCCTTCTGATGGTCTACTGGAATCACAGAGGGAGGGTTGCAATGTGTAGAATATTGATTGAACAACAAATGTTTGATTAGAGAGTTATGAAATACTGTATGTTGGGACCAGGAAGTTTCAGTTTCAACCACCACTGGATTAATTACCTGAAGGATCTGGAAAGGACCAAAGAATCTGGGAATGAACTTCATGGTGGGAACTTTTAATCACAAGTACTTAGTGGACAAACACACTTTGTCACCAGGTTTCAGAACAGGACCCTTCCTCCTCTTCCTATCTGCCACCAGTTTATACCTAATAGAGACTTTACACAGATTATTTTTTACCTCCCTACAGAACTTGAGGAACTGTACTGCAGATGGCTGGAAGTGATACTGACTGAAAGGCTGACAACGCTGGTATCACAGGATGCAGTCAGTACTGAATGAAGAAAAGAGAGCACCCCAAAGACTCATGGTACAAATTATTGTGAGCAAATTTGGCCCATGGCAACAGGGAAATCCAGTCATCTTGATTGGCTGAGACATACATCCAAAGAACTTTCCAGATCTGAGTTTACACGCTCCATCTGACCATTACAGTGAGGGTGGTGAGCAGATGAGAAACTTAGGTTGATCCCAAAGTACTTACATAATGACCTTCAGAACTTATAAGTAAAATGCACCCCATGGTCTGAAATAATATCCTTGGGAAACCCATGTAGCCTAAAGATTTCTTTTATAAATACATCAGCCAATTTCAGAGCTGAAGGGTAGAACTTTCAATGTGATAAAGTGAGCAACCTTGGAGAACCTGTCCACCACTACCCAGATTTTATTGAAGCCCTACCAGAATGGTAGATCCATGACAAAGTCCATGGATATAAGAGACCAAGGACAATTGTCATGTTTGGTCTATGGAGATCCTCTACTGAAGGATTGGAAGTCAGGGTCCCAGGTTGGGAAAGGAACCGGAGGCAAGGAGCCTGGATATATGCCTTCCTCATCTACAAGTACCGGATGTTGGCTAGACCTAACCAATGGCGCGGAGCCTAACTTACTGGAGGGGGTATTCATCAGTGACCTCCCAATTGGGATTTGGGTTTAAGCTGCACCCAGTAAGCAGGTCACGGCTCTTTGGTCAGGTATCCAGCACAAGTGGAAAATGGAAGAACACAATCACAGGGAAAGCACAGGTGAACAACACTGGGAGTTTGCATTTGGGTGATGTATTGAGTACATACACTGTGGATCCATACACAAAACTGGCACAGGAGAATGACACTTAGGAGATTGTACTCAGATGGATTAACACTAGGAATATATCACTAGATGAAAGGAGTTTGACACCTGGAATGATTGTAGGATATACAGTAGTACTCAGATGATGTACTGAGTACAAACATTGAGTATCCAAATGTAGAACTGGCACAGGAGAATGACGCTTGGGAGATGGAACCTGGATGACGTACTGAGTACACACACTGTGGATTCGGGCGCAGAACTGGCATAGGAGAATGACACTTAGGAGATTGTACTCAGATGGATTAACACTAGGAATATATCACTAGATGAAAGGAGTTTGACACATGGAATGCTGCAACAGTAAGTATTCACTGGAAGTAACAACATTGTACAGGCAACTTTCTGTTGTCCAGAGCCTGGGTAAATACCATTAGGTAGCAGTCAATTGGAGAGCACTGTCAGCAGACAGCAACCAATGCTACCATTGGGTAAAGGACTAATCAGGTGATGTAGACTGTCGTCCATAATGGCAACCGCAGGAACCAAATCACGGAGCAGCACATGGAGATTCTAGCAGATCCCAGGCATAATCCTCAGTGCATCACTCGCCACCCCACCTGATCTCGACCGCTGGAGAGGTCAGGGGAAACCAAGGTGATTAATGGCCAATCCTAGGCAGCAACCTCACAACAATCAGGTGCAGAGAGTGAACACAAAGAACCCGAGTGAAGATGAGGTGGCACCTTGTGTTGAGCGCAGATGGTACAGACTGTCCTTGACATCACAATGCACAGTCAACCACCAGTAATTTCTGAGGATTAGCTCATAGTTTTCCCCACACCTGCATGACTGGTGAAGCATGAAGAATGAACCCACTGAAGTAATTTAGTCTGGAGTCCAGGTGCTACAAATGTTTTCCCTGGTAGAATTTTGACCTTGCTGGTAACTGTGACAAAGCAAGCAGGGTTCATCTTCCTTAGCAGAACTGGGCATCAGCTTTCACATTTTTGCTACCTGGATGATAGGTAATAAGCAGGTTCAAATGATCGAAGAACAGCGATTGGTTGCAATTGGCAACAACTCCACTCCTATAAACCTGCATTTTAGTAAGTATACCCTTTAGTGTTTTCTGTGAAGCAAAATGGGTGTGTGTTGTTTAGTTTTTTTTCCCGACATAGACTGACCTTCCATGTGTGGGGACCATGGTTAGGCTGGCTCGAATTATATACCCAGAGAATGATAGGGCACCACAACCCGATGGCTTGGACCTGCTGATTGCAGTCCTGAAGGACCAAGGGGTAAAAAATTTCACAAACCCTTAGGATGTTAAATTGTTTTGATGCATGCTGAAATATTTTTCAATTTACTTACCAGCCTGGTTGGATACATCCTCTTCCAACTGGCTACTCTGATGCTGCTGAGATGGGGGAGTTGTTCTGTGAATAATGCAATAAAATGTAAATATTTATTTTATGTGGTATGTGCACATGTACACTACAAACTGTTTTTGTTTCGTGCTATATGAAAATTTACAATGGACACTAACGTACTTGTGTCATTACACAATTAAACTCACCATCAACAAACAATGTTGAAAGATGAGAGATGAGCGAGTCCGGTTTTCAGAGAACCGGACCCACCCGAATTTCGCAATCCAAGCTCAGATCCGAGTCCAGCTCAGGTTTTCCTACCTGACCCAGATCCGAAAACAAGGAAAAACGTCATCCTCCCACTGTCAGATTCTCACGGGTTTTGGATTCTATAATGGTCCCGGTGATTGGCGCCATTTTCACTTTGGCTGTGGAGCATGTGAGGAACATATGTGCTCTGTCATGATCAGAGGTAGTCCTGCATCCAATTTCATAAGAATGACTGACTCCTCCCCTATCCGTGATTCCTCAGAAGGATCCTTGAGTGCTATGTTGCTGCTGCTGTGAGTGGATCTTCATCCCAGAAGGGGACCAAGAGGAAACAATTGACTGTCAAACAATCCATTGCAAGGGGGAATAAAGTATGACAGCAGTCACCCAGTTGCACAGCAGATTAATGATGCCATAACAGCTATGCTGGTATTAAATGTGCATCCAGTATTTGCCATTAATGCAGTGGGTTTTAGACAGTTAATCAAGGTCCTGTGTCCCTGCTACCATGTCCCTTCTAGATTCCACTTCACTAAAACAGCAATTCCCAGTCTGTACAAGGATATTAAAAAAAAACCTTATTAGTGTCCTCCAAAATGCCGTTATACCCACTGTCCACTTAACCACCAATATGTGGACAAGTGGTACATGGCAAACTAAAAATTACATGACTGTGACAGCCCACTTGGTAGGTGTATTGTCTCCAACAGTGCAAACAGCAACAACAGCATCTAACACATGCCAGCTCATTCAGAGGCAGGCTGCTCTGTGTATCACCAGTTTCACTAATAGGCATACAGCTGAGACCTCTTAGAAAAACTCAGGGAAATCATTGCAAAATGGCTTACCCCACTTGGGCTCTCCATGGGATTTGGGATTTCTGACAATGCTTACAAAAAACAAAATATCCACTGCACCAGTACTTATATTATTTATACATCTGGTATAAGAACCAGAAAAACCCCTGATTTCAACTCATGTATATATTAATTTCATGTCACACATAAGTACTAATCTGCGGGGGTGCAGCCCTTTGGACAACTAGCAGTGATATTCAATATATAGTATAAATATTAAAAAGTAACTTTTAATATTTGCAAATAAAAATAAGGTAAAAACAGCTAAATATTAAAACTTCATATATATATATGGAGCTATTAGAACTGGAATAGAGCGCCTTATGTGCTTATGTGCTTTTATATATACACAATTGGTATTAAGTTAATTAGTGAACTGTGTAAAAGTGCTGCAGTGCAAGTAATAATATATTCAGGGATACCTCCCAAACAATAACGTAACCAAAATAAATATCAATCAAATTCATATAATTGTGCAACCGTGCCTCAGTTATTAAAGTGTTTAAAATATAAAAGTGCAATTCAGACAATTTAAAAAAGTAAAAAAATTTTAATCAAAAACCAACAATAATATCCTTCCACATGAAGGATAAAATACATAAAAAACAATAGCACGTCTGTATAAAAATACCCTAAAAAGTCAGATTAAATAGGGATTTAAAAATATATATAAATATAGCTTATCTGATAAAAAGTGGCAAGTTCATGAATGGGTAGAGAACAGGAGCATCCAACGCGTTTTGTCCGTATCCTGGACTTCTTCAAGGGATAGTAAGGCTCCTGTGGGGTATCCAGCTTTTATACCCCCTCAAATAAGGACAAACAAGGAATAATAGGAATCGTTAGTGACATCACTTCCGGTTTTCCGATTAGCATAAGCTTGTTAAAGAGTCATAGTTGTTATATTCTCATTAAACTATTCTCTTATTAGCCACACTATTCATATACATCATCATGTTTATGTCATTTTAGATCTTTAAATATATAACAGTTCAAGTATAGTTTATCGCGTCACTTCCTCCCTTAGTTCCCGTGGCGCTTCCGCCCTTTACTTAGTGTGCAGTGTGTTCTACTCACTTCCATTCGGTATTCCCGTCTAACATGACTTCCGCCCTATTTGCATATGGCGCTACACACCATCCTTGGCTGTCCATAATAGGCTGGTCAGTCCGCTTCCTCTGCTCGATCATCCGATCACGTGGTCGCGCTTCCCCCTGGCTGCCGGTATCCATCTTAGTGCTCACATTGGCATCCTCACTCGCGGCCATCTTTCTACTCCCAGTAACCATCTTTGTGCTCTCATTCAAGTCCCCACTTGTGGCCATCTTTGTACTCCCGGCGATTTAAAACTCCACTGTCCTCACTGGCGACATCCATCTTTAATAATCTCAGTGGTGAATTCACCTGTGGCCATCTTACTATTCCTAATTATCATTATCTCCACTGCCATCTTCCTACTCTTTTTTACCTGCTTTTGGGGTGCTTCAATCCTGGAAGTAGTAATTTGTTTTTAATCTTTCCTATATGGCATAATGGAAACAATGTTAGTGTTAAGATATAGCACATATATTTGAGCATGTCCAAAAGAAATTTAGGTATGTCCAATAAATAATTAATAAATAAATTATTAAGATTAGTACTTCACACCAGATCTCTACTATTTTATATGAATAAATGTTAAACAATATTGTGTGTTGATAATTATTACAAGTCCCATCTATATGATATAAATTATATGTCTGTTAATATTAATAAAAGGGAATTTCCACTCTTCTTCTCATAGTTATTCACTCAGTATGAGCATACATAGTCACTTCAGTATTTATTTCAAAGATTTCTTATTTGTTGCGTGGTTCATTCATGGACATTCAGGTGTAGATCAGAAGTTGCTTCATGGGTCATTTGTCCTGAGGGAATAATAACAGTGGGTCCCTTGGGAATCTACCATACCTGGTCTTCCCTAGAGGTCTCCCATCTAAGTACTAACCAAGCCCAATGGTGCTTAGCTTCCAAGATCAGACGAGATTGGGCGCTCCAACCCAGGTATGACAGTAGATATTATTGGGATGTGCTGTATACCCTCCTGACCTGTTTTCCTCCATCACGATCTTCTTATAGGAAGGGAGCTATTTCATAGTTGTCGTTGAATCCTCTAGGCGTCATAGTGTCCAATTCAAAGATCCAGAACATCTCCCATTTAGATAGTTTGTTTGCAAGGTCTCCTCCTCTGTCTCCCAGTTCCACATGTTCTATTGCTTTAAATGCCAAATTATCCGGATCCGATTTATGACATAAATTGAAGTGTTTTGACACCATATGAGTCTCCGCCTTATTTTTAATGTTCCGTATGTGTTCCTGTATGCGGAGTTTTAGTGGTTGTTTTGTCTTGCCCACATATTTTGTTCCACATGAGCATTCCAAGAGATAGATCACTGAAGTTGAATTACAGTTGAGATGCGGTTTAATTTTATATTCCTTGCTACCCGCCGAGTTCTTAAAGATCTTTCTCTCTCGGTGCAGGTATTTATAAACATTACATCTACCGCATTTATAACTCCCTGGACAACTGGGAAGGATGCTGGATTTTAAAGTATTGGTATCCTTTAACATGCTAGGTGCTAGAGCATCTTTAAGGTTCCTTGATTTTCTGAATACTATGGGGGGTCTAGGTGGTAAGATTTCCTTCAGAACTGGATCCATTAAAAGGATATTCCAATGTCTATTTAGTGATTGCTTGATGTCCTTCTCCTGTGCATTATATGTTGTTATGAAGGGAATGATATTTTTCTCTTTTTCTTTTTCCTTTTTTTCTACAATCTTATAATCCAAAAGCGTGCCCCTCTCCATATTATTCATTTTCTCTTTTGCTTTCAAGAGGACTTTAGGAGGATATTCTTTTTCTAAGAATCTAGTAGTGTATACCTGGATTTGTTCATCACATGTTTGTACCTCACTACAGTTTCGTTTTATCCTATGAAATTGTGAGTATGGTATGTTCTCCTTCCATCTTTTAATATGTCCACTTTTAAAATGCAAATAGCTGTTAGTATCTACTTGCTTTATAAAATTTTTGGTAATGATTTTATTTCCTTCTCCACATAGAATCAAATCCAGAAATTCAATGGTACTCTTATTTATATTTGACGTGAATTTCAAATTCATATTATTATTTGTAATATGATCTAAAAACAACTTAAAAACCTCCTCCGATTCTTCCCATATTATCAGGATATCATCTATGTATCGCTTGAAAAACTTAATATTATCTTTAACCACTTGCTTGGCATGGTCGTATCAGATATGACCACACCAGGCTGGGCTTTCCCTGACATGGTCGCATCTGATATGACCAAACAAAGATGCCCTGGGGTCGGCTGTTGGAAGAGAATCTTCCAGCAGCCGTCAACATTAGAGGCACCTCTCGGCCCCTCTGCACTTTTGGATCCTGCTCCAGTGTTTGCTGATCACTGCCAGGCACAGTGATAAGCCAGCCCAGCAGCGACCCCCCTTCCCCCTGCTCACTCAGCGGCCGGGAAGTTTACTAGATGCAGCTGCCGGGCAATCTGTTAGTGGAGCAGTGGCTCCCAGCTGCCCCCATCCTCAGCACTGCTACTAGCAGCTGCCGGAGGAAGCGGTCTATGCTCGGCACTGCTCCTTGCAGTGGCTCCCTGCTGCTAAGCGCTGGGGGAAGCTGTCATTACTATCCCCACTTCCTGTGTGCCTGGCGCTGCTACTCACATCCATTGGGCGGGCAATCTGATAGTGGAGCAGTGGCTCCCTGCTGCCCCTGTCCCCAGCGCTGCTACTAGCAGCCGGTGGGGGAAGCAGTCACAACTGGCCCCGCTGCCTGTGCTGCTCCTCACAGCCACCGGGTAATCTGATAGTGGAGCAGTGGCTTCCAGCTGCCCCTGTTCCCAGCGCTGCTACTAGCAGTCACCGGGGAAAGCTGTCATAACTGGCCGCTGTCTGTGTCCGGCGCAGCTCCTCGCAGCCACCGGGCAGGCTCCCTGCTGCCCCTGTCCCCGGCACTAAGCGCGGGGGGAAGCTGTCATATCTGTCCCTGCTTCCTGTGTGCACGGCGCTGCTTCTCACAGCTGCCGAGCAATTTGATAGTGGAGCAGTGGCTCCCAGCTGCCCCTGTCCCCAGCGCTGCTGCTAGCAGCTGCTGGGGGAAACTGTCATAACTTGCCTGCTGTCTGTGCCCGGATCTGCAACTCATAGGGCAATCTGATTGAGGAGCAGTGGCTCCCTGCTGCCCCTGTTCCTGGTGCTGCTAGCGGGAAAAGCTGTCATAACTGGCCCCGCTTCCTGTGTACCCGACACTGCTCCTCACAGCTGCCGGGCAACCTGATCGTGGAGCAGTGCAGTGGCTTCTTGCTTCCCCCTGTGTACCCGGTGCTACTGTCTGATAGTGGAGCAGTGAAGTGGCACCTTGCTTCCCCCTATGTTCCTGGCGCTGTTCTTCACAGCCACAAGGGAAATCTTATGAAAAGAACAACTGTCCCATCTGTATACCCAGCAGCACAAAGTCAAGCTCATAGATCATCCTAGGGATAGCCAACAACCACCGGTGTTTTCAAAACATCGATGGTTGTTGGCTGATGTTCACTAGTATTGCCATTGAAGGCAGGGAACCAATGGTTATCTGCCATCGATGAATGAGTGGGAATTGATGGGGTGTTTTGTGTGGCAGGATGGAGCTTAGCCCCCCTACACCTACTAAGCCTTGCCCACATTTTTTATTGGCCTGTGGCCTGCCTTGCATGTAGCAGAAGTGACCATCGAGGGGGTGCTACCTGTTTACTGTAGATGTTTTTGTGCCATTGATGGTAATCAATGATGGGCCGTCGATGGTAACCATCAATTGACATCCCACCAATGGCCTTCCATAGCACATATATAGCAATGCCCTGGCTGCCCGCAATAGTATCGAAACTTATTGTTTTTGATATATTGGGTAAACATGATTTTTGTTTTTCGCAGAAAGCTAATGTGGAGAATAAAAGGGACAGCCATCAACCATTGATGGCGTGTTCCTGATGGCAAGCACTGACGACGCCCCATCAATGGCAGCACCAGATGTTAACAAAACATCGGTTGTGCAGGCCCGATGGTCGTGCTCTGCACATGCACAATACCTAACCATCGATGGCTGCTTCACTGTTTTTCTATTGATGGTTCAAACTCATCTGTCATCGATGGTAGACGCATCGATGGCTATTACTACTGTATACCATACAAAATTGCTATTTTTATGGTATACTGTGTTTTAAAAAAATATTTTTTTCAAATAAAATAGTGATGGATAAGTTTAAAATTATGTTCTTGACCTAATTCAATCATAAAAGAAACCGACAATTTCAGAGCGGTTTTTGGAAAGAAAATTCATCAGATAAGTGGTTAAAAGGGTTGTCATAAATATAGTTCTTTTCCCAACATCCCATAAAAAGATTGGCAAAGCAAGGGGCAAACGTCATCCCCATAGCAGTGCCACAGATTTGCCGATAAAACTGGTGTAAAAATTTAAAATAATTATGATCCAGGATAAAAGTCATTAAATCGCATAAAAATTCTTTATGTGGAATGCTCATAGATATGTCCATGTCAAAATATTCTCTACACGCGTTAATCCCTTTAGAATGTTCAATACATGTATATAACGATTGAACATCGATGGTGACCCATGAGTAAGTACTTTTCCACTCCATATCTTTTATGATTTGTAACAAATTTGTAGTATCTTTCAGATAAGATTGTAGTTCTTTAGCATATTTATACAAAAATATATCAACATACTCGGACAGGTGTGAAGTAAGTGAGTCTATCCCCACAATAATAGGTCTTCCTGGGGGGTTTTCCATGGACTTATGAATTTTCGGCAAAAAATAAAATATGGGGGTAGTGGGATTAGTCTGTAGGAGGTATTGGAATTCCTCTTTGGTTAAAATATCATTATGTAAATCCGTATGCCAGAAGTCTCCTTAGTTCATCAAGGTAATTCTCCAAAGGGTCATTATCCAATACAATATAGGAATTAGTGTCACCCAATAGCCTAAAGGACTCTTTAATACATTGGGATCTATCCATAATGACTATTCCCCCCCCCTTTATCAGCTTGTTTTATAACAATGTCATTATTATTTTGTAGGTTCTTCAAAGCTTCCTTTTCTTTATTCTTCAAATTATTTTTGGTCATAGTTTTCGGATTTTCCTTGCAAATATCCTTCTTAACCAGATCATAGAAGACATTGATATGGTTTCCTTTAGATTCAAAGGGATAATATTTTGATTTACACCTCAGTCCTGATTTGGAAGCATTCTCCTGGAAATTCTTCATCACTGCATTGTCTTTCCTAAGAAAATGTCTTTTCAATGTCAAATTTCTTGTAAACTTATTAAGATCGATGAAGGTTTGGAATCTATTCATATTGTTTGATGGAGCAAACGTCAGTCCTTTATTCAAAAGTGAGATTTCATATTTAGATAAGGTATGTTTTGATAGGTTGAAGATCCCTCTCTCCTTGGGGTCTACATTAGATTCCTCCTTTTGTACTTTCTTCCTCCTCGTACACCTCTTCTTCTCTTATTCTTCTTTTCGAAGGGGATGCCACTTTCGTGGTTTCCCTGAAGAAGGTTTTTCTTAGAATCGTAGAATTCTGGTCTAGGCCTGGGGATAAAAAATGGTCGGAGTCACTATTTGATTCAAACCTTTGGAGTGTGGAAAGACGGTTCTTCGTATGATATGTGTTATGATTAGGTTGTTCATTTATTAAATCTTCTCTCCAGAAACTTTGCTTTCTTCTAGAGGGAACTGTTCTCCATGTGTTTTTTTCTTGAATTGGATTATTCATATTCCTATTATTCCCCAAAAGCAGATAAAAAAGAGTAGGAAGATGGCAGTGGAGATAATGATAATTAGGAGTAGTAAGATGGCTGCAGGTGAATTCACCACTGAGATTATTAAAGATGGATGTCGCCAGTGAGGACAGTGGAGTTTTAAATCGCCGGGACTTGAATGAGAGCACAAAGATGGTTACCGGGAGTAGAAAGATGGGCGCGAGTGAGGATGCCAATGTGAGCACTAAGATGGATACCGGCAGCCAGGGGGAAGCGCGAACACGTGATCGGATGATCGAGCAGAGGAAGCGGACTGACCAGCCTATTATGGACAGCCAAGGATGGTGTGTAGCGCCGTATGCAAATTAGGCGGAAGTCATGTGAGAAGGGAATACCGAATTGAAGTGAGCAGAACACACTGCACACTAAGTAAAGGGCGGAAGCGCCGCGGGAACTAAGGGCGGAAGTGACGCGATAAACTATACTTGAACTGTTATATATTTAAAGATCTAAAATGACATAAACATGATGATGTATATGAATAGTGTGGCTAATAAGAGAATAGTTTAATGAGAATATAACAACTATGACTCTTTAACAAGCTTATGCTAATCGGAAAACCGGAAGTGATGTCACTAATGATTCCTATTATTCCTTGTTTGTCCTTATTTGAGGGGGTATAAAAGCTGGATACCCCACAGGAGCCTTACTATCCCTTGAAGAAGTCCAGGATACAGACGAAACGCGTTGGATGCTCCTGTTCTCTACCCATTCATGAACTTGCCACTTTTTATCAGATAAGCTATATTTATATATATTTTTAAATCCCTATTTAATCTGACTTTTTAGGGTATTTTTATACAGACGTGCTATTGTTTTTTATGTATTTTATCCTTCATGTGAAAGGATATTATTGTTGGTTTTTGATTAAAAAATTTTTACTTTTTTAAATTGTCTGAATTGCACTTTTATATTTTAAACACTTTAATAACTGAGGCACGGTTGCACAATTATATGAATTTGATTGATATTTATTTTGGTTACCTCATTGTTTGGGAGGTATCCCTAAATATATTATTACTTGCACTGCAGCACTTTTACACAGTTCACTAATTAACTTAATACCAATTGTGTATATATAAAAGCACATAAACACATAAGGTGCTCTATTCCAGTTCTAATAGCTCCATTTTTATATATGTAGCAGATTACCACTGGTATATTGTTTTTACTGGTTGAGCTGACACCCATATCATTGGGGAAGTGAATGATAACCATTAATAAATCTTGGTTGGGTTGAAAAATATATGTGTGTGAGGTAAATAACATGTAACTGTAACACGGTCTAGGAGGGTCTATACCCAGTTGGCGCTGTAATCTCTCGCTAAACATATATATATATATATATACGAACATAAATTGTGAAGACAAAAATAATAAACTAAATGTGATTAAAACAAATCTTGTTCTGTGTTTCTTTCCCTTAAGACAATAAATCAATGTAAATTGTTTATTTGTGCAGCAGTTGAGTTCCTATACTTTCCAAATAATAGGGATCTATTAAAGTAACATCATAGGGATATCATATAAATAAATATAAACCCTATGGTGTATGAGGAACTCACCAATACACATAAAATATTGTCAGCCTTTCTTGGGTTAGATGTGTGTAACTGCTGATTATGTGGTCATGTAAATATGATAAATATATTGTATTTGCATTATAATGACACTCTTATATAATACAATTAAGGAGTGTAAAAATCACATGCCTTTGTTATCAATCTACGTATATAGTCCCTTGTTATATATAATATTGTATCCACCTATAGATGTAGCTTAGGAATTAAGATACTATATTTCTCATGTTAGTAACAAAATATTGGCAATATGTGGCTAATAGTGGTGTGTCAACTAGCAATATGACTTCCTGGTGCTAGCGCTGGCTAACTTATAATTACATAATACTTCTGTCTCAATAATATATATAATACATCGATAATAAGTAGAATGTTATTGTGAAAACATATGTGCATGCCACTGGTATAATTCATCAGTGCACAACAATTAGTCCCCTCTAAAATATATGCGGAGACAAAAAACAGCTATTTTTTGCTGGGTCCGTCACCTGGTTCTGATAATTGTAGAAAAAATATAATGTACGGCTTGTGGGTGTATCCCGTTTTAATTACTTAGCATGCCTTTACATACTATGCATGCTGTCAGTATTACAATACACTTCAATTGATCTACTATGCATGCCGTTAATCTTATGCACATAGAGGAGATAATGCCCAGTTATCACTGATGCTGGGTCCGTATCATTTCTAATTAGAGTAACCACTATGCATATGTAGCTTGTGGATATAGTCCACTATTGCCATATATCCACTAGCACAAACATGACACACTAACAAATAAACACATATTAGATTGCATAACACATGGGGGAAAGAAACCACAGCGAGAGGAACGCCAACATGCATTTCGCTGGGTTAATGCATTTTCAAGGCTTAACCTGATTGCCTCAATCTGTGCCTCTTTATTTAATTCCTCCACCTATCATGTCGTTCATGACAGATAATGTGACTTGGAGGGCAAATTCGTTACCTGAGCCGTTCGTATATCTCCCGGCAATTTTTTGAATAGTTAGTTGGTCTATTCAACCAATTCGAAAATCAGTCAGTCATAACATATGGAAGTAATCCATTTAACAGCAAAAATGTGTCATTCCCTAATTAATCATTGTACTTGAAGAAAAGGATATTATATATAGTGTTGACATAAATGAATTGCTGGTTTCCCAATAATTTATTAGTTATATAGTCTAAATAATAGTTTGATGAATAAGGTAAATAAAAAATACTAAATAAAAATGATAAAATAAAACAAAATAAAAGTGAAAAAATAATAAAAAATATAAATTGATTCATTTAATTCATTTAATATGTGAACGTGACTAGACCTAATACATAAATAGTTATAAAAACTAGAGTGCTCTTAAAAGATATTAATGTGCACATTGGTAGAAGAAAAACATATATTTATAAATATTAGTGTAGATAAATGATATTATATAAATATAAATATAAAATGAATATAGGTGTAAATAAGGAGATAATGTGATACAAATGGTAATGCCTATAAACATTGATAAATGATTAAAAAAGTGAATGCCAAACAAATCCAAAAAGAAAGAAAAATAAATATAAAAATAAAATAAAAAATATAAAATATAAAAAAAAGTGAAATAAAGTAACAGTAATACCTACAAAAATACTAAACTAATTCATGTAAAATATATATTAAACAACTAAATCATATTAATACAAATCATATAGTGTAAATATGTACTTAATAGATGAGTTATAATTAATTAACTATATCAATAAACAGATAACTATACCCCTAATCTAAACTAATATCCTCATCAATAAATACATATTGTGGTATTTCAATATCTATTCTCAAACTATTAGATAATACCAAATGGTCATAAATTCTATATCACCAATATAAACACATAATATCGTCCTATGAATAAATTATAATAAAAAATAAATATTTAAACCAATATACCATATGTGAATATAGTGAATGATAATAATAAATAATAATAAATAAATAATAAATAATATTAAATGATTATATATACTAAAACACTCATTCACCATAAACAATTCATAATATAAAAAATAATTATATATTGACTGTTACCATCAACAATATACCATACATAAGATTAAATATCAGCTATTATCCTAACAGAATGATGAACAATAAATGAACCCATTGACATTCAGGCAGTGTTCATTAATACAAGTTAGAATCATATATTGTTCAATCTAAGATGAATATTAGAATATCGCATGAGATAACTATTTCTATTGTATCAACATCAGAAATTATGTAATGTTATTAAAAAGCTGCATAGCTATTTCCTTCATTCATCCCCTTAGGGGAGAGGCAGTCCATAAGAAATATCTTCTTAGTTTCCCATTTGAGAAGTTCCTGATCTACATCACCTCCTCTGATACCTAGGTTGATTCGTTTCAGACCATATGCTTTCAACCCTATTGGATTGCCATCATGATATTTGAGGAAATGTCTCGCCACTGAAGTTAGAGGTTTTAATTTATTATGATCTTGTCTAGCATTGCGTATGGTACCAACATGCTCCAAAATTTGAACCTTAAGAGGCCTGATGGTTTTGCCTAAACCAGGAAGTCATATTGCTAGTTGACACACCACTATTAGCAACATATTGCCAATATTTTGTTACTAACATGAGAAATATAGTATCTTAATTCCTAAGCTACATCTGTAGGTGGATACAATATTATATATAACAAGGGACTATATATGTAGATTGATAACAAGGGCATGTGATTTTTACACTCCTTAATTGGATTATATAAGAGTGTCATTATAATGCAAAGATGATATATTTATCATATTTACATGACCACATAATCAGCAGTTACACACATCTCACCCAAGAAAGGCTGACAATATTTGATTTGTATTGGTGAGTTAATCATACACCATAGGGTTTATATTTATTTATGTGATTTCCCTATTATGTTACTTTAATAGATCCCTATTATTTGGAAAGTATAGGAACTCAACTGCTGCACAAATGAACAATTTACATTGATTTATTGTCATAAGGGAAAGAAACACAGAACGAGATTTGTTTTAACCACATTTAGTTTATTATTATCGTCTTCAAAATTTATATTCGTATATATATATATAGGAAGTTTTAATATTTCGCTGTTTCTACTTTATTTTTATTTTCAAATAATGAAAGTTACTTTTTAATATTTATACTACCAATGTATTGTGCACCCCAAACAAGACAACTCCTTTTTCTCTTCTCCATTTTTTGGATTTCTGACAATGCCAGCAATATTGTGAGAGCATTACATCTGGGCAATTTCGAACACATCCCATGTTTTACTCACACAATTAATTTGGTGGTGCAAAACTTTTTAAAAATGACAGGGGCTTGCAGGAGATGCTTTCGGTAGCCCGAAAATTTTTGAGACATTTTTGACAATGTCAAAGATTGCAGCACCAGCAAGCACTGTTGAATTTGCCCTGCCATCAGCTGAAGCAAGAGATAGTAACTAGATGGAATTCTACCCTCTATATGCTTCAGCAGATGGAGGAGCAGGAAAAGGCCGTCTAAGGCTACACAATGGCATCTGACATAGGGAAAGGAGCGGGAATGCACCTTAGTCAAGCACAGTGGCAAATAATTTCCATGTTGTGCAAGGTTCTCAAACCCTTTGAACTTGCCACTTGTGAAGGTAGTTTAGACACTACCAGCTTGAGTCAGGTCACTCCTTTAATCAGCCAATTTGCAAAAGCAGCTGGAGAAACTGAAGGAGGAGCTGAAATTGAGTGATTCTGCTAAGTATGTTGAACTTGTAGATCAAGCCCTTCATTCACTTTTGCCAGGATCTAAGGGTCATCAATCTCTTGAAATCAGATTACTATATCTTGGCGACCACACTTGATCCTAGGTTTAAGTCATATGTTGTGTCTTTCTTTCCGATGGACAAAAATCTGAAGAGATGCCAAGAGCTGTTAGTGAAAAAATTGTCAGCTCAAGTGGCACATGACATGGCAGCATCTCCTCCTTCAGTTTTTGTGGCTGCCAGGAAAAACAAAATTTTCCTAAGAGACCCACTGCTTGTGATGCAGATCAGTCAGCAAAACTTATGACATCTGGTCAGGTCTGAAGGAACTGCCTACAATTAGTGACATGTCTACCATGACTTTGTCTGATATGGTCACCATTCAGAGAATGGTTGATGATTATTTTATGGATAGCATCCATATAGGCATGTCAGATATTCCGTTTCACTACTGGCATGAAAAGCAGGCAATTTGGAGTCCCTTACACAAACTGGCTTTGCTTTACTTAAGTTGCCCACTTTATAGTGTGTACTCTGAAAAAGTTTTCAGCTTAGCCGGGAACCTTGTCAGTGATCGTGTTGGAGGTTACTTCCCCAAAATGTGGAAAGGTGATGTTCATCAAAATTAATTACAAATTCCACATGGAAGACCAGCAATTAAGTAAAAAAAATACAGAGGTGCCTGTAATGGTGGATTCCAGTGGGTATGAATTAATATTGTGTGAAGAAAAGGATGTACACACTGATGGGGATGTGTGAGGTTCTGAATTTGTTGTGGACCCGGGGTGGTGATAGGAGCAGACACAGAAGCAGACTTAAATGAAAAAGTGGAGTTTTTAATAAGTGACTTAGAAGACATGGGAATGGCAAATAAAAAGTCCAGGTATAGCACTAAAGTGCACTTGATAACTGTAGTGGGGGTTAATGGGAAATGTCCAGATAGTGACAGGCAGGAACAGACCAGTTAACAAATATGGTGAGCTGTAACAGAATGCAGATATGATGAGCTGCAACTGGATGCAGAATGATGAGCTGTAATGAGTGCAGATATTGTAAGCTGTAACAAATGCAGGCTGAGGTAATGAAGTCCAGCTGGGAGTGAAGGGAGGCAAGGTGCAGGGAACAGCAGGTTCAGGTACTCAGGCAGGTGAAAGGTATGTTGAGGGTGCAGAGTAAATCCAACAGGTTGGAGCAGGCAAGGTTCGGGCTAGTAGCGTAATAGACAGACAGGCAGGTAAGGCAGAGGTACTCTCAGCCGCAGCTGAGAAACATGTTGCACTGGCTAGGAAGGAAGGCTCTGGACCTTCCAAAATACTCAGTGCCACGCTGTGACTGGCTGGAATGAGCACAAGACCTACCAGGATTGGACAGCCAGAATAACATGGCCGCAGGCAAGATGGTGGTGCTCATGCCAACGGAATGGAAACACCGCCAGACCTCACCAGGCCTAGTAACAATATGCCCGCACAGAACCATGTGCAGCCAATGCCCCTTGCCAAACACCAGCACCACTGCCAGAGACCCCCGCCATAACGACCTCACAGGTAATACCCGGTGACTACCATGCTGAGAAACCCTGGCCGTGACAGGATGATGATGATGATGATGATTATGACATCTGAACTTTCCTATGTTGTAAAGTTAGTTTGTGTATGTAGAGATCATTGCCACTAATGTCCACTGTGTATTAGAAGCTTGTTTTGTGGGGGCCCAAACAAACCAATCATTTTAGCCACAAGTGGCAGTCCCTGTCATTGAAGTGATTGATTTGTTAAACTGTGAATGTCCTGTTTCATGTATACAACATAAGGGTGGTTGGCAGGGCTCAAGGACAATTCCATCTTACACCTCTTTTTTTGCATTATGTGCTGTTTGGGGCATTATGCCTGCCATTATTAATTTTAGTTGATTAAACCGCCATCCTGTCTGCCACTGCAGCATCATTCTGTTTCCTAGATTTGCCATGTTGGTAATTGAACTGCCACAGCCGCTGAAGTCTTCGACATGTGGTTGATGAATGCCGAAAATGTCGAGAAATTTTTATGGCCACATAAAGCATTTCCCATCTTTCTTTTTTAATTTAAAAAAAAAAATGCGGAACCACCAAAGAGCTCAACTGGGTCAAGGACTTGATGTGAGTCAAATTTCTTTGTAAATGACCCCACTCTTTCCTCCTTTATAAATTTGCTTCAGAATCCAAAACTTAAATTAAATTTACTACGAATCAACCCTTCCTTTTCCTGCCTTCAACTACATACATACTCCAACTCCCTCAGGCCTCAGTCTTGATTAATAAAAAACATTTTTTTCCTGAAGTGCCATGTTGGAAGCTGAACTGCCACATGTTAGTGCCGCCCACTGCTGTTGCTTAGCTTAGTCAGCCAGCTAGTTCAATGCAACCTTTTGGCCTAAACTGGATGAAATCAATATTGTGAGCTTTGAGGTGGTCAAAAATTACTGGAAATGACTGGAAATAAATGTTATTGAGGTTAATAATAATACTGTAGGACTAAAAATAGACCAAAATTATGTGATTTCAGCTGTTTTTATGATTTTTTAATATTTTAGAAAAAATACAGATCCAAAGCCAAAACACGCAAGGGCGGTTTTGGCAAAACCAAATCCAGATCCAAAACACGAAGGAGATACAGACCCAAAACCAAAAAACCAAAACACAGTGGTCGGTGCACATCTTTAGTGAAAATGCATGTTTTTCTGGGTTTAAGGAGTAAAAGGGTCTGCTGGAATAAATGTAATTTGTGGCCAGCAGTAACATAAAATTGCATTTGACCAATATGGCTATCACTATATTATGTGACTATATAGTACACACATGATCTTAATGAGAATTACAGATTAATGACTGGAATTCCAATGCAAAAAAATTGCAAGTCTTGTTTAAAATCTAAGGCCAGTATGTTGTGAATCAGGGCCTGATTCACTACGGATCACAACTGCATTTGCAATAGTGATTACGCATGCAGTCTCACTGCAATGATATGCTAATCCTCTGCAATCGCTATGCCACCGCAGAACAAAATAAAGATGCCCACCTTACCTTACACACATCTGTAATACTTAGCAAGACTGTGAAACCATTGGTAACATCGAGTACCATGGCAGCCTCATGCACACTTGCACTAGCTCTGACCTTACTCCGGAATTGCTAACCTTGTTGCAAGCTGTGTATGGCATCGCAGTGGATAATTTATGCACGTCCCTGTAACGGTGTTCAAACGCACTAGCACGCCTTCATTTCGCAGACCAACCCTACCATCACCACCCACAAACAGTACTTCCAGTCATTCACTCTGTGATGGGTCTTTGTGTAGTACCAATCGCAGTGGAGTGCTCATGCACACGTAGTGAGATGCATATGCATGCGCAGCACACAACAATCGGCCAATTGTGTGAGTAATCGCAGTTGCAATCCTTATTAAACCAGGCTCTCAGCTTGCATATGCCCTCATACCAATGTGTACTCCCATAGCTAAGTGTAGGCAAATATATACGTCACCCCTTGTTTTATTGTGTTAATTTAATAGATACTGTATATGGCTGCATAACATACTGCTTGTAAACTAATAACGTTAGTTAGTACATTTTACATTTATTTTACTGACAATCATTGGCAAACCATTTTTACATTTAAAATTTATTTTGGTAAAAAAAAGTTTATATGCCAGTACAGTTCACATGACCAGTTTATTCAACATAAAAAAACATGGTTAAAACTATGACTGTAAGGCTCTTTGCTTAATAAGAATAATCTTTACATGTTCTAATAAAGACATATGTTAAAAATACACAAATAGCTTATATATGCGAGTCAAATAGCTGAAGCACAATGAAAGCCATTTAGTTAATTTACATTATGTTAGACCAAAGAGGTTGGCTCACTTTTTAAAGCTTCACAAATTTATACGATTACAACTTACCACGCCTCCTGGGGGCATCAGTGTCCAGGACATTGGTCCACTGTACAACCGCTGCAGGAATAAGCGCCTTGACCGCTTCCTCTTACTTGAAATATCTACTGAGGTGGAGACCCTTCTACAATGCGGTGTGCATCTTCTTGGCCATTTTCTTTTCTACATGCCGCTTGAAATCCGAGAAGCTCTTCTTGCAGGCATCTGCAGTATGTTTCAGTGGACCCTCAGCACTTATGGCCTTTGACAGCAGCGGCCCAAATGGCGTTTTTGCGCCTGGCAGAGGTGGTAGCAGTATTAAGCCCAAACAATAGATGGTGGTGCCGCATTACTTTCCTAACAAGGGCTACATTTTCCTCAAATGAGAACTTGACATTCCTCCCAGACTTGGTTTTACCTCCCTTCTCCTCCACGGGAGGTTTCTGTCCTCCCTGAGCTCACCTTAGGACACCTGCGTTATGGTTTGACAGGTGTACCGCCCCAGTCAAACTCCCCACCTGCCACAAAATAAGAGAATACTAACTGGGTGGCCCCCTCGTCACTTTCACAAGACCTGACATTGCCCTGAGCACCAGCCATCTCCTGTCCATAACTCTGTCCTGGCCTCTCCCCACCAGCATACATCCTCCTCTACTTACAAAAAACACTTAACACAGCAAAATAAACACAAACCTCCACTCCCACCACTACCACACACACCACACACACAAATAAACACTGAGATGACAAAATAAAAAAAACACAATAAAGACAATACCTATCGACAAACTGTAAAATGACTAGACCATAAATATAGACAAGACTACTTACACACAATTCAATCAACAATAACAAAATATATAGCACCAAAACTCTCCAAACTCTCCTAACTCTTTTTCTCTCCAAACTCCTCACTGAAACCCTCATTTTTTGGCTGTTGCTGGGCATATTTATAGTGATTTCAAACACATCCACACGTAACATGTTCAGAAAATGAAAATCGCTAGCAAAAAATATCCCTATTGATTCCTATGTACTCGGACAAGTTCTCCTTCATTTCTAATGTGGGCGGAAGATTTTGGTCGCGGGCGTAAAAAAACTCTCTTGGGCGAATCAATTCTCAATGTTAAGGATAAAACTTTCCTGAACAGAGCAATCTCGCCAGATAAAACTCGATTTCATTCACCATCAGAGAACTTGATTCACTCAAAACTCGATCCTCTGTAAATTTGCATACGTCATTATTGTAATCTCTCCCGAGTCCCGGCAAAGCTCAGAGACTTTGTTCGCAACCAAACTCGGGACAAACTCGATTGTTAGTAAATATACCCCTAGACTTCAGACATTCTCATTTGATGGTTATTCAGGCAATAAGTGAACGCAGCGATCCAAATGCCAGGATTGTGAAAAACATTTTTCCAGGAATTACATTATCTAAAAAATCTGCTGGAAAGTGAAGGCGGAGTTCACAGTTCCAAAGATCATTTCTGTGAACTTTTAAAGCACAAATGGATTAACATACCTTCATTTGCTACCCTGGTCAAAGTTATCTATCTATCTGGTCAAAGTATTCACTATCAAGATCCACAGTGGACATGAAGCAAGCCCCGCAGCTGGTCAAGATGATCACCTACCATGGGGTACATAACAATTGCAGTCATTTCATTGAGACATCAGAAGCAGAGGGGGTGTGGGAATGAACTATGATTGGCATGATGTATCCAACTTGTTTGTCTTTTAGACATTTGGTTATATCCAGTATGTGCACAGACCTACAATACATAATGTATGATGGGCTACTAGATTAATATTCCCTGGCTGCCCTGTAACTCTGTAACTGCACTCTTTAATAGAGTGTCAACTGGGTTCCCAGCTGAATCTCATCTAATAACAGATTCAGATGAACATCCTAAAGCAATGCACTGCAATGGAATGGTCCCAGCACTTCCATAATAGAGGCACAGCAAACGTGTGACAGTGCTTAGAGTTCATGGTATACCTTGAGCATATTAATGAGGTATGTATGAATCTTTGTTACCTCTGAGTCTAAAGCGATTGAGTGCATTGAGCATCCCATTTGTGCTGTAAGACTGTGGGGAAGATTTATCAAGCCTTGGAGAGAGCTAAAGTGGAGAAAGATAAAGTACTAACAAAGCTTCTAACTATCATGTTACAGGCTGTGCTAGAAAAAAAGAAAATTAGACGGTCATTGGTTGGTACTTTATCTCTCTCCACTTTATCTCTCCCCAATGCTTGAACTTCTCTTTAGTGTTCCAGCCTAGATAGCATGATGATTGGTCCAGTGGTTGCCACTAGTACAAGCAGTTAATGTTATAGCCCATGATTTGCAGATTTTGTCATGACACTAATTGCCACTTCAAATCTTGCCACTATGTTGATGAAATTGCCTTGGTACCCACAAATTGCCATCTATTACATTTGGACAAATACCCTGTAATGGTACCCTCTAATCTATCACCACTAAAGAAATCGATACAAAAATATAAGATATAACAATTTATAAAAGCCTGTGCGGAGACACTCTTTTTGTATCGACTACAATTGCTTTTTGCTTAGCCCTTTTCTTTCAGCTTCCTGTAGTCTCCTGCATGGCCTATTCTTATTCTCTATACTAACTTTATCTCTTAATGCTGTGACATTATGAACACATTGGACATACGAACATACTAGGAGACCATACTTGATTAAGAACATGGAAGTATGAGTAGCTTCAGTCTGAAAAATGAATTAAGTACTAGGAGCAAAATAAGAGAATATTGTAATAATATATTTCCCACCACTATCCTTGAAACAACTAATAACACAACTTGGGAAGATAGTTTAAAAAAACTCAAATATCAGCTACAAAAACAACTAAGGACCATTTGGGACATAACATCGTTAGAAAATTACATAAAACTGAAAATCTCCCCAAGGGGTCTCAGACCAAGAGTGTTCCCATCATTTGAACTTGCAACAACCAATTTTAAAAATAGATGGGAATCATGCCTAAATAAGTGCTCCCAAGATTTAATGACTATACTCATTAAACATAATCTGCTTATATTGGAGGAGAAAGATAAGGACATAGAGACCTTAGGAAAACAACTTGAGGAGTGGGAGACGGATGTACATTTCCAAAATACTTTTTCTGAAAACAGAAATGACTTGGCCAAATACAAATAGGCCATAGTGGATCGCAAGAAAAGTAATTCCTGAGGGACTAAGATTTTGCCACAGGAACTGCATACGAGTGGAAACGAAGAACAAGACCAGAGATAAAACAATAATTTTCAACAATTCAGCACTCAGAACTGGATCCAACCGAAACAGAGGAATCACAGGAATCATTACTAATCCCGAGCCACAACTCCGGATCAGGTACATATTTCAAATCTGTTGATTTTTTAGGGAACACCACACGTACAAGAGACAACTACCGGAATATAAGAGGAAGACGCGGCGGAGCCGGAAGAAACAGAACAGACCAAGGCATATGGGACATCCCTGTCTCACAACGACTATCCAAGAGACTACAGAAACAACCCCTATAGGAACTCCGGATGCATGACAGGTTATTAACCTTACTATGAGAATACTTACAGAAACACAACAATATGTACTAAGTAAGGGACTTTCCTTTTCTCCGGTCTGTCATTTTGACAGATTTTTATGGGAGAAGGACCTAAACCTTTCCTGTAGAAAATTGCTACTTATCAAATACCACAGTAAAAGAGAGGAACAAATAGTCCAAACTAGAGCAATGGAGCAGCCACATCATAACTTGATAGGTTATATACAAGAGCTGATATCATCTGATATACTTGATAAGGAGGACTGGACAACAGTGGATATTCAAGAGGAACTCATGGACCAAAGTGGGGATCTTAATACAACCTCAACTTCACAGTCAAGTCTGCCTTGTAAAAAATGGTCAATGTTCTTTCCTCAAGAATCTATATGCCCGGAGGTAGGGGTTTTCAAACAGATGGTTTCAAAAGAACTTGAAAAATTATATCTTAGCAAGGAGAAAGCTCCCTCGTTGGTGGATAATTTGACTCGAATGGAAAGAAGAGCTCTGGAGGAAATAGGCTTATGGGAAGACACAGTAATAAAACCATCAGACAAGGGTGGTAATGTGGTCCTATGGCCAAAGGAGATGTACTTTGAAGTGGCTAATAGACAGTTGTCTGATAGTAGATGCTATAAATGCTCACTTCTTAATCTGTCAGACAATCTCCTCGCTAAATACAAAAGACTGGTTGATCAGGCTTTCAAAAATGGTACCATCAATAAACAAGAACATGGCTTCCTGGGGGTTACTAATCATAAAATTCCAAGTTTTTATATGTTATCAAAAGTACATAAAAACATGGATAAACCCCCATAGTGTTGGGTATAATAGGCCTATCAGAACAGGCAAGCAAGTTGTTGGACCTCCATCTTCATAAACACGTGACAAGTCTCCCATCCTATTTATAGGACATGGCAGATGTCTTTGGGAAAATTGATGGGCATTAGAGTGGGAAAGGATGATTTCCTTATCTCACTCAATGTTGAATTCTTATACACTACTATAAATCATGATAAAGGGATCCAGGCAGTCCATTATTTTTTAAGGATGGAAGACACTGGTGATTTCCATACCTTTCTACTTGATCTTTTGGATTGTGTTCTTAAGAATAAACTATTTTACCTTTGCGGGTCAGTTCTTCATGCAAATACAGGGCATAGCAATGGGCTCATCCAGTGCCTCAACCTATGCCAATATATATCTAGGCTGGAAGGAGTGGGAGGTGTTTTTTTGTGAAACAAATGAAGATCATACACAATATGTAAGTCTATGGTTACGATATATAGACAACATATCTATGATATGGATGGGATCTGAGGAACAATTTCAGACATTCCTGAACATACTCAATCTCAATGAGTTAAATCTAAGGCTGACCTCAGAGATCAGCAACTACCAGATAACATTTCTGGACCTAAAAATTCTGAAAAATTAAAATCATGAGCTGACCATGGACTTACACAGAAAGAGTACAGCAACCAATAGTCTTTCACTTAACAGCAGCTCACTCTTTCCCCACACAATTCATAATATCCCCAAAGGGGAATTCCTCCGTTTGAGATGAAATTGTTCTAACAATGTGGATTTCAGATTGAGATGCCAGGAGCTGTTGGTAAGACTATGGGAAAGAGGCTATAACCATAGGAGTATCAAGAGAGTGATTAACTACATGAAATACATAAATAGGGAAACGTTGATATTCGCACAAAATAAGGACAAGGTACAGGGAAAGATAAGATTCATAGGAAATTTCTGCCAGAAGTGGCAAACTATCATTAGAATAATTCAGGATAAATGGGCAATAGTACTTACGGATGTGGATCTGGTCAGAAACTACAACCAAGGGTATCGATGGGATGGAGAAGTTCGACCAACCTCAGAGGCTTATTGGTCAGAAGCCACTATAAGAGCAGGAATAATTCCCAACCAAGGTTGGTAGAATCCTATGCTTGTGGGTAATTCAAGGTATGTACCTTTGTGGTTAAAACTGAATCAACAGAGGATTGATTTGGCAAAACCTTGCAACTGAGAGATTACATTAACTGCAATACAGTAGGAACTATTTATTGCCTGGAATGCAGATGTGGCAAATGATACGTGGGTATGACAACAAGATCTTTGAAAACCCATTTCGTAGAACACATTGGCAACATACGCAATGCAACCAAAGATCTCCAAAAACTGAAGAAACTAACGTTGGTCACTAGGCACTTTCACATGACCCATCTAGGAGAGTATACAGGAATTAAAGCATTTGGCTTAGAAAGGGTCAAACTGGGCATTCAAGGTGGGGATCTTAATAAAGAACTACTAAGGAAAGAAAGCCGCTGGATCTTCAAGTTGGGGACTCTCACGCCATAAAGTCTTAATGAGTATAATAGCTTTGGCGCTTTCCTTATTTAGGAATTACATCTATAGCCTCTACATTTCACTTTATGTAATCCTGATAATGGATTTACTTTTTTATATCACGATACCTTACCTTGTAGTGAATTATACCCTTTCTCTTCTGTAATTCTTATCACTTATCATAACAATATTGATTATCTATTTGTGATTCCCTGCTCTATCTTATCCTCTCTTTGGACTGGCAAATTCCCATGTGCCCTTATCTACTTCCAACTCTCCCTCATCCATATATTATATACCATCAGAGTATTAACCACTAAACTGACGAATTATTTTTCCAAAAACCGCTCCAAAATTGTCGGTATATTTTATGATTGAAGTAGGCCAAGAACACTATTTTATTTGAAAAAAATTATTTTATTAAATATATTATTAAACACAGTATACCATAAAAATAGCAATTTTTATGTTATACTGTAGTGATAGCCATTGACAGGTGTACCAGCGATGGTTCAATCATCGGTATAAGCCATCAATTGTTTAGCTGTTGGTTGAGGAGATCTGTGTAGACCACAACTGCCGATGTTTTCTAAACATCGATTGAGGGTTGCCATTGATGGTGCAACATTGAAGACCACCAGCAATGGCAAACCACTTGTTTTCAGTCAGACCATCGAACCATTGATGGACAGTTGCGGTCCCTAATTAGAGGCTCTGTGATATCTATCAAAAATAAATAAATTCTATATATATATACATTTATATATATAAAACTGCTCTTGCTTACACGCACACATATATACAGTATATATATATATATATATATATATATATATATATATATATATATATAAAATTATGGCCTGGCCCTTATAAAAATGGGCATTATGGGGGAGGAGGAGGAGCAGCTGAGGCCGGAGGGAGGGGCCCAGATACTTAGAACAGCAGCAGCTACCAGAGCCGCCGTTGCTGTCTCAACACATTCAGTGGTCACTATATGATCACTGCCAGAGCTGCAGCGGGAGGGTGTCCCGCTGGCAGCCTGGACACATAGCACAGTGGTGGCTACCAGAGCCACCGCTGCTGCTTCTACTCAGCCAGTGATCACTATGTGATCAATGTTGTGCCAGAGCCACAGTATGAGGGTGTCCCACTGGCAGCCCGGATACTTAGCAGCAGCGGCGGCTACCAGAGCCGCCGCTGCTGCTTCTACACAGTGATCACACTGGTCCCTCTGATATAAGCGGCAGTGGGAAGATTATCTTCCCATAGCCGCCTAATGGCCATTTCTGACTGGTCGTATAAGATACGACCATGTCAGGGAAAGCCCAGTCTGGTATGATCATATCTGATATGACCGTGCCAGGCAAGTGGTTAATATGGATCTACAACCACCTTTTAGGGTCACCATATTGTTGTATATTTAGGATGAAGGACCGTGATCTACACCACAGCAATGATATCACATTTGGGAATGTTTTTTTGCTTTTTGTTTTTTTACCCTATTCCTTGTCTCTTAACCTATGATGGGATTCTCAATATTTAGTTTTTCACTTATTTTCGATTATTTTGATTTGTAATTTATGATAATATATTTACTTTACCATTATATTTTTTAAATTTTTTTCATATTTTTTGAAGGAGGTAAACATTACCACTTAGAAAGTTCCTACCATATAGATTTTATGTTTTATGTTTATTATGTTTTATATGTTTCCCTTATGGTAATCTCCTAACTTTCTGGTAATAAAGTTTTTGGCAGATTTATGGACAATTTATTTCCCCTCCCAATATATGCACATGTGCATGTTTATACATATATATATGTATGTATATATGAAAAATATAAAATATATATATATATATATATAAAAAATAGAAGGATAGCACACTTTATATATGAGTGATTTTAAAGAAAGGTGCCTGGTAATGGTATGTAATATAACAGTGTATCCAAAAAAGGAAAAACCAGCACGCGATGTATAATATGAAAGTAGAAAAAATTGTATTAGGCATATACAATGGCTTCTATAAGTACCTTGGGTCACATATTTGAAAGTGCATGTTGTACATTAGAAATGGTAATACATTACAAAAGCTGTTATGAAGCCATGGTGGTGCGGAGATGGGCTGACGGCCATTTCGGTGCAACAGCACCTTCGTCACGGGGCACAAAGTCACAGGGCACACGACAAAACTGCACATGTAAGCCCAAAAACCACCAGAATAAATAGGGCTGAAAGCCCGCCTAATCCGTGCACTCAGTCAGAAAACGAGGCTCACCTGTCTCAGGACATCCAAGCCATCCCGTGTCAGCGGCATTGCGCCATCTGGAAAATCCGGAAGTGATGTATGCGTGTCACATACAGCACTATAGAGCACATGCATTCCAGCAGCCAGAAGTGACGGCCGCTGTTTAATTGCGTAACTGGTATATACAACCAAAGAATGTAAATAGGATCATAACTGATTAACAAATTTGGAAAAATCCAAAAGGCAGGTGAGTAAAGTGATCCGACGGAAAACCACCAATAAACATAAATATGAAAATATATAAATGTATAAACCTACCACCAAAACTCACATGAAGCAAAAAGAGAAGAAAGAAAAAATAATCAAATGAAAACAACAAATAATCAATGATGTTATGAAATAATATTACAAAAAACATGTCAAGTTAAATTCCTCATTCAACCCTGTTGGTGCCAGACAGTTCAAATTATAAATCCAACATGCTTCTTTTTGAAGCAATAATTTTTCATGATTACCACCTCGTTTGAGGGGAGCAATATGGTCAATGGGGATCACTTTGAAATCAAGTAAATTGTGTCCTCGTGCCACAAAATGTCTAGCAACTGGAGGGGTATTGGTGTCGCAGACTACAAAAGCTTTCTTGCTAGAAGATCTATGAAGGGCAATACGCTCCTTTAGCATTATTATAGTCTTGCCAATATAAACCTGTTTACATGGACAGATGATAGCATAGACAACATATTTGCTTTCACAAGTCAAGCGATACTTGATGTCAAAAACGCGTCCAGACAAAGGATCACAGAATTTTTCACCTGTGAGCATAAAACGGCAATTAATGCAACCCCCACAACGGAAAGAGCCTGTCTTTAAGGATAACCAGTTCTGTTGGGTCTTAAATCCAATATCAGAGGATGTAATTTCATCTTGAATATTATTGCTGCGTTTGTAGCAGAATAATGGCAAATCCTGGCTCAAATTACCCAAAATAGGGTCCATTTGGATGATATGCCAATGTTCTTTAAATGCACGTTTAATAATATGTGACCTGGTGGAAAAGGTACTCGAAAAAATAAATCTCTCAGTTTTCACATTTTTTGATTCTTTACTCAACAGTTCCTTTCTGTCGAGTTTAAAACATTTATCGATTGCCTCTTGGATATCGGTTTTGTCATATCCACGTGATAAAAATTTGTTCCCCATGTTAATCATTGCTTCAGATAAATGGGATCGATCAGAGATGATTCTTGTAACTCGAATCATCTAGGAATATGGTAATCCCCTCTTTAAGGGTGCTGGATGAAAACTGTCGGCAGCCAACAGGGTATTCTTATTGGTTGTCTAGTATAGACAGATAGACAAATTGACCAGATGAAATGTCAACTGTGACATCTAAATAATTAATTAATTTGTTGCTAAAGTTTAGTGTAAATTTAATATCATCACTGACGCTGTTTAAATAATTAAAAAACACTAATAGCTGCTCTTGACTGTCAGTCCAAACCAAGAAGATATCATCGATGTATCTCACAAAAAATGAGATACAGCGAGCCAATGGGTGTGACATGATATATCGTTTTTCAAACATATGCATGAAAATATTAGCATACGATGGGGCCATATTAGACCCCATCGCAGTGCCATGGTTTTGTAAAAAGAAAGTGTCAAAAAAAAAATAATTTTTGTGGAGAATCACATCGATTAATAAAAGCAAATAACCGATAGGTGGACCTATGTAATGTGAATTGGAAGTAGTCAGTTGTCGAATTGCATCCAACCCCAATGTGTGCGGTATACTGGTGTATAAGTTAACAATATCAAGTGTCACCAGTATACAATCAAGAGGCAGAGGAGGCAACTGGTTGAGCTTATTAAGAAAGTCTGTGGTGTCTTTAAGATAAAACTCGGTATTCTGTACCACTGGTTGAAGTAAGAAAACAACATACTGGGATAGGGTTTGGCAAAGAGACCCTCTGGATGATATGATAGGACAACCAGGAGGGTTGTGTAAGGTCTTGTGTACCTTAGGTAATATGTACATATATGGAACTATTGGATGTTCCTGTGTCAAAAAACCTGCTGTATGTTTGTCTATCCAAAGATTATTTAAACCCAGTTGAATAATGTTGTCAATTTCATTATTATAGGCAGTGGTAGCATCATAAGTGAGTTTTTGATAACAGTGACCATCCGATAGCTGTCTATAGATTTCTTTCAAATAAGCAGATTTGTCAAGAATGACAATGCCTCCGCCCTTATTGGCAGGGCAGATGACAATGTCATTGTTCTTTCTTAGACTAGTAATAGCTTCATTTTGTTCTTTAGAGAGATTACAGAAAGATAATTTTTGTTTTTTAATTTTAGTCAGACAATCTCTCCTAACCAGTTGTATAAAAGTATCGATATAATTGTTACTCACATTCGGGACAAAAGTACTTTTTGGTCTGAAGGTATTAGTATACGTATTGACAGATGCATGTTCAGTTGGTTTAGAACCAAAGTGATATTTAAGTTTTAATTGTCTTTCAAATTTGAAAAGATCTACCTCCAGATCAAAGGTCTTCTGTCTATGTGTTTTTACAAAAGACAAGCCTTTAGACAAAACAGACAATTCTATAGGGGTAGGTTAATAGGTCAACAAATTAAATACAATCATTTCTTTTTGTCCTTCTCCTTCTTTTTGTTATGAGTTTCTTTTAATTTTCCTGCCTCCCCTTCTGCACGGTTTTCTCCTTTAAAAAAGGACGTCTATTATATGAAATGTCTGAATCGCTTAGTGATGTTTGTGAGTCAATGTCAGTATAAGACCTATTGACTCTGTTTTTTCTAGGTCCCTGTGGAGCTCACCAAGGGCGTCTAATATCAGTCCCTAAAACTCATTGGTATACCCTATGGTCTTTATAATCCTCATGGACTCGTTTGTATTTATTTTTTTGAAATGTCAAGAGATCAGCTCTAAATAAAGAAATGTTAGTTTCAATTTTGTTTAACCAATCAGCATCAGTGTCTGTTTGTAACACCTGTAAACCCATACTTTCACATGATTTAATTTCACTTTCCAACAAAACAATTTCTGCATTAACCTGTTTGATAACTAAAATCATTAAATCAAAGGAACATTGATTAAGGATCAAGCACCAGTCCCGGCAAAAATCCTTATTGCTACGTCCAATAGTGGGTTGGTTTTTAATTCTGAAACCTTGAGGAATGAGATTCTCTTTGTGGTACTGTGAGAGAGTTAAACCATGCAGTGACAATTCAACATGGCGTTTTTTCATTTTAATTAAGTCATTATATATCTCTTTAGGAGAATCAATATCAAATTCCAATTGTTCGGTGTTCCTGAATAAGATCTCAGATATGTATTTTTCGCAGAAACGTTTCGTTCCTGTCAAGTCACAGGAGTCAGATAACATTGTATCCATTTTAGCAATATGTAATATATGGTCGATCAAAGAAAACAGTTCAAATAGTGGTCCAATCACTGGATCAGAGACCACTATGTTAAAACAAGGTGCAAATCACTTCTTAAATGATGATCATAGAAAAAATACAAGGATAGCACACTTTATATATGAGTGATTTTAAAGAAAGGTGCCTGGTAATGGTATGTAATATAACAGTGTATCCAAAAAAGAAAAAACCAGCACGCAATGTATAATATGAAAGTATAAAAAATTGTATTAGGCATATACAATGGCTTCTATAAGTACCTTTGGTCACATATTTGAAAGTGCATGTAGTGCATTAGAAATGGTAATACATTACAAAAACTGGTATGAAGCCATGGTGGTGCGGAGACGGCCCGACAGCCGTTTCGGTGCACAACAGCACCTTCGTCACGGGGCACAAAGTCACAGGGCACACGACAAAACTGCACATGTAAGCCCAAAAACCACCAGAATAAATAGGGCTGAAAGCCCGCCTAATTGGTGCACTCAGTCGGAAAACGAGGCTCACCTGTCTTAGGACATCCAAGCCGTCCAGTGTCAGCGGCATTGCGCCATCCGGAAAATCCAGCCCTATTTATTCTGGTGGTTTTATTTACGTCATCTTAAAAATACAGCCATAGTACAGCCATCCATCGATGTTTCGGTCCCATGCTTGGACCTTTGTCAAGATGAGCATGGGACCGAAACATCGATGGATGGCTGTACTATGGCTGCACCCTCATTTTGTTTGGAGATTATATATATATATATATATATATGGATGTAATATTTACATCCATATGATATAGGGATCAACATATTTTGACACCTAATATACTATATAATGGCTCTGGTGATTATACTTTACATATGATCTCTTGTAAACACTTCTGGCAGTTGCTGCTTGGTCCGTGTCCAGTCTTAAGGAGGGTCCAGTCGCCAGATCCAGTACATGCCGTGAACAAGCCAGATAGGCGAAACGATATCGTTGGTGACAGAGGTAGGCGCTTCATGTTCCCCGCTGTTCCCACAGTAGGTTTCCAACTTACAAGGTAATGCTGCCCATCCACTAGCAAACTTGTCCCAGTTACTCTCAGCTGCCACAGATATGTTATGATACAAGTGGGTGAGTGATTCCCATTTCCCTCCCACACATACGGGGTGGATCAGGAACATTATGTAACTTGTAGTTTTGTTCATTTTGCACAGATGCTCAGGGTTATTTCAGCGTATTACATGTAACACCTATTACTTATGTGTTTTGACTACAGATTAGCGGGCCCGGTTCACTGAGAACCAGACCCACCTGAATTTTGGGGATCTGGGGCGATCCGAGCACAGCTCGGATCTCCCTGCCTGCCCTGGATCCCTGACCTGAGGCAAAACCTTGCGACCCCTCTGTCGAGTCATGAGGTTTTGTTTTCAGCGGGCTTAACACTGATTGGCTGAGAGAGCCATCTGTCACGGCTCCCAGCCAATCAGCATTAAGCCCATTGAAATCAATATAAAGGAAGAAAAAAAGATGATGCCCGCCATCCCCACCACCTGACACCGCCAGCACCCCCCACTGCCGACACTGCCGGCACCCCCACTGGCAGCATCACCCGCTGCTGACACCACTGCTGCTGACACTCCTGCACTGCTGCTCAACATACTGAGAACACCGTCAGCGATCCCCACATTGCCGACATTGCCGACACTCCCACAGTGAAGACACCACCAGCACCCCTGCACTGCCGACACAGTCAGCAAACCTGCATGGAGTACACCGATGGCACCCCTGCTCTGCTGACACCGCCGGCACCCTGCATTGAGAACACCCATGCACTGCCGACACAGTCAGCAAACCTGCACTGAGGACACCACTGCACCCCCACACTGCTGACACAGCCAGCAAACCTGCACTAAGGACACCGCTGGCATCACCGCACTGCCGACACAGCCAGCAAACCTGCAATAAAGACACCACTGGCACCCCCGCAATGCCGACATCACCGGTACCCTTCACTGAGGACACTGCCAGTACTGCAGCACTGCCATTCCATGTACTGAGGACACTGTCAGCAACCCTGCTCTGCCGACACTGCTGTCACAGTAAGTGCACTATTGGTGTATCCAACCCACACTGTATAACACACTGTATCCATGTTGGAAATTAGAAGCTGAACTGTCACATGTTAGTGCCGCCCACTGTGTCACTTAGCTTAGTCAGCCAGCTAGCTGGATGCAACCTTTTGGTCTTAACTAGATTAAGCAAATAATATTGTGAGGTGGTCAAAATTGATGAGAAATTACTGGAAATAAATGTTATTGAGGTTAATTATACTGTAGGAACAAAAACAGGCCCATTTTACGTGATTTTAGCTGTTTTTATGATTTTTTAAGAAAAAATCCAGATCCAAAACCAAAACACGAAAACAAAACACGGAGGTGAGGTTTTGGCAAAACCAAACCAGATCCAAAACCAGGGTAGATCCAGATCCAAAACCAAAACCAAAATACGGGGGACGGCGCGCATCTCTAGTTTTGACATGATTTACTGTGTATATTATTTACCTGTGAGATAAATGCAAAGGACATGTTACTGTAATTCCACAAATATTTGCTACCTTGATTGCTGAGACAAGACCAGATATTTTGTTATCTTATAGGTCACTTGTGTCAAATATAGGGCATTTGTTGGACCTTTCCTTTTTACTTGTTAACTAACCATGCATTTTGGATAACTAGATATACTTTACATAATTGCATGAAATTTATCCAATTTGCAAAAACCTGGTATGTTAAGAAGCCGTCCGTAAAGTACAGGATATTAATAGATGATTTTTGTATTTACCGTTTTACTTTGCATCAGTTGGGTAATATCAGACCAAGGGTGGTATTTATTCACTTTCTTCACACTCTCAATGGTACTGGCCTGCAGGAGCTGGGCACAGTGTGATCGATAGCAGAAGCACTATTTAAAGGGGACCAGTAACTGTCCTTATATGTACTCTCATCATAATCACCTCTGCACGACGTCTGGAGGCAATGAGATTTGAAAGCAGATGCATGACATTACTGTTTCTCTCTTTTCACAACATCTGCTGCTTACCTTATTTTTCTTACTACTATAACTGCTACTGAGGAGGGGAACACTCATTAAGGTCATTTGATGCTTGTTAGCTGATGATTTAACAGCAGTATCTTACTACTCGGATATAGCAGTTCTTTTCAACCATTCTTTCTGTTTAATCTCCTGACAACATATACCACCATATGAAAAAGGTCTGATTCCCCAAAATGTACTTTACTCTTGCACATGATTTATATTTATTTTTTTGCCCTCTATTATGCAAATGCTGAATCACACTGTCTTAATATCCTCAAGGTCCTCATATAATATATGGTGAAGCGTATTTATGAACCAAAATTGTGAGGATTATTATTTAATGTGATACAGTGTGATATATTTGATACATGTTTTATGTTGTATTTTGTCTGTCTGTGATCTTTTGTCTAAGTGTTTTTGATATTAGTGATATATCATAATAAAATATAGTTTCTTAACAGATTTAAGAAGTTTGTGCCCCCAACAACAAGAGTTTTCTTTTCTTCCTTTTGTGCACCACTAAAGAAATGCAACGTCACTGATTGAACTAAAGATGAATGAGATACCAACAGCTGATAGATGTCGGCCAAAGGCTAATAAGCATTTCTCATATCCCCAACCTATATATTACCCCAACATCCCAGACAATGCTTGACACCCTGATCCTAATCCTTAGCCATTCATCTTCCCCAGATCAAGATCTTTCTCTGGTTAATGAAATGTACTGTATAGGTTAGCGCGATCAGAGAGCTTGTTTGTTGACAACCTCATCCTAGTTTTACTGTAACAGGGATAACGAATCCACTGATAAATTTATCTCACAGGACATTCCCTAAAAACACGAGAGGTCAATCTGATAGCGTATCCTTTTCCCCCTCCTGCTACCATGACCAAAACAAAGTGATTATGGAGATGTCCCCTGTTTAGTAATAATTCTTGGCAGATTATAGGGATGGAGGCCCAGAACCGATTTACTGTTGCTACCATTACTGGCTGAATGTGACCAATCATATTTTAAAATGATTGTCAGCTGATACCAGCCATTTGCTTGGTCTTATATGTTATATTTTGTTGGCTAGGGACCCCAGCCTGTAGATTCACTTGCTGCTCGGCCATCACAAGCCCAATCTTAGCCCCAGTAATAGGTCCTTTTTTTTGCAGGCATGCCTACTGTCAGTTTCTCAGCTGCTGACAACAGTAAACCTCTCATCTCTGATTCACTGCCCCCAGTATATGAGGAAGATTGCTTCACACATTGGGAAGCACTTGTTAGGGAAGAGACCTTGGAATCATTGGTATCAGATTTTCTGGACGTCTAATGCTTTGGCCAATTCTCCAAGCTGAGGAGTTTGGTATTTCAGGGTAGATGAGACAAAATTGCCATATATTCATCTGTCACAATGGCTGCCTGTTTAGAGGTAGAAGGTTTTCTGTTCACTACCCATTCATTGATCTAAGACAGGGGTGGGGAACCTCCGGCCTGCGGCAGCAGCAGAATCAGCATAGTGTAGAGGCTGTCAGTGGCGGGAAGTAGCGCAGCGGGGGAGAGGGGATGTCAGGATTGTCATTGGTGGCTGGTAGCCAATGACAGCCCTGACACACCCCTTCCCCCGCTGTGCTATCAGAGGCAGCAGGTAGCACAGCGGGGGTAGGGTGTGTGTGTCAGGGCTGTCATCAGCTATCAGCTGAGGTAGCGCAGAAGTGGAGGGTGTCAGGGCTGTCATCGGGTGGATTAGTGCAGGGGCTCTCTCCCTATCAGCGGTGGCAAGTAGCAAAGGGGGGGATCAGGGTGTCAGGGCTGTCATTGAGTGGCATGCAGGGCTCTCTCCCCTTCAGCGGCGACAGGCAGGCAGCGCACAAGGGGGGGGGGGACTGAGGGCTGTCATATGGCTGCCATTGAGCTGGTTAGTGCAGGGGCGTGCAGGGTCTCACCCTAACAGCGCGGGCAAGCAGGCAGTGGTGGCACAGCAGGGGGGGTGTACAGTCAGTGCTGTCATTCATCAGGCTGGTTAGGTCTGAGAGAACCCCAGGGCTGCCTTATCAATCTGCCTTATTACACATCCATAGGGACTGCCCCTCCAGACTCTGCCTGGCAACATACCAAATAGAAGCAGTTACTTACAGCCATTGCATTAAGGGTGAGTTAATAACGTTTTTAACCAAATATAGGAGGCAAATTTTAAGTTGATAATTTTGTATGGCCCCCGAATTATTTTCTAAAAATCAAAAAGGCCCTTGGCAGAAAAAAGGTTCCCCACCCCTGATCTAAGAGGATAGTTGTTGAGAAACTGCTTGCGCACAGTTAAGTTCCATGCCTGCTCTAGTGGGTTACTCTGTTCCTGGTAACCTACCTGCTGTAAATGAACATGCTATGCATTCTTTGGAAGTATACTGCACAGGATACTGGCCCATTTTATTGTACTGTAGGCCTCCAACATCTAGCTACTAAAACTTGGTCAGAGAAAGTAAAACTTATGTTTCTCCAGAATACCATGGATAGCACAAATCATTTCAAACCTTTGAAGATACCATAAGTGACTTTATCTGTCTTCATCTTGTTAAACACTGGGATATTTATGTAACTTCAGGAGAACACTCCTCAGGCTACACTGGGGTTAGTTGATGGTGCATGTTTGTAAAATAGCTTTCATTACAGAATCCCTATTACTTTTACTGCATGTGATCAACAAGCTGCAAAGTGCAGAATACTAATTTAGAGAAAATAATAGTCCTACTGTACAGTGGAAAGTCACACCTTTTACAAAACTTTAACATCCCTAATATTACTGAGAAATGGGCTTTTCTTTTTTTTGCCACATATGAAACGCAGTAATTTTTATGCATTGGCAAAACATTGCTAATAAAAACTTTTAAACCTTTTCTATGGTAAGAAACATAAATGTGTCATCCAAAAAATAAACGTGATAATGTTTACACAACAGCCTCACAGCAGAGTTAATGAACATTCTGATTAAATTCAGCAAACTATCACCTATATTCCCACAGAGTGTAATAAAAAGTCTATTAAGTATTAACGCTAACTACATTCTATTTAAATGGTTATGATAACAAATTCTTTTAGAAGAATAAGATGGTGAAAACATACCTGTGTTGCCCTATAGTACCACCGCCTGATTATTATTGTCTTCAATAAAGAGATGACAGTGGACAGATGTATTCAATTATTTCATTACTTGGATACGTTGCTGCATATGTCAAATGCATTCATGTTTGGAGAGCATATATTACATGTTTTATTGCCATAACATAGTGCACACATGTACAGATGATGCAGAGTCGTACGCACATCTACACTTAGGGGTGGGCTATACCAGGAGGCAGAATGGCATGTTCTCAGCCCCCCTCCCAGCTGCACCCTCTTTGAATGCATTTGAGATGGTATCCTACCTGCCCACTACTGCTTGGCCACCGAGAGGGGGAATTAATTATTTTGCCAATCAGGAGCATTGATGATAGGATAGTAACAGAGGCGGAGCAGAACTGAGCTGACTCAGGACAAAGCAGCATGCACCAGTCCAGCTCCATCCCTTAGCTAGTGCTGTTTCAGACTGATACTAGTAGAGTCTTGCTGGCTCCGCTGCCTGCTTCTCCACACTTGGCACTAGACTGACACATCTTCTGACCATTAAGGATCATTACATTTTTCATCAAGAGGTCCTCAAAATTGCTGACCAATCAGCTGGAGAGGTAGACAATATTCTGAGGTTATTATTTAGACAATATTCTGAGGTTATTATTTTTGCCTCTCCTATATCCTAATATATGTTTGGCTTTGGAGAAGTAAATACATAGCTTGCCTGCTGCTTCAGAAACCAAGGGGTAAATTTACTAAGATTCGAGTTTGGTTGAGATGACAATCTCGGGTGATTTTGGGCATGTTTTTCATCTCGCAAATTTACTAAAGATAAACTCAGGTGAGTTTGGGAGAGAGTTCTCTCTTCTCACTCGTAAAACTCGGGTGAGATTGCAAACTCAAATCAACTCACCATCAGGCAAACTCGGAAGTACTTTTCATGAAAAAGATGCAGTTTGCAAATGTACTAAGATTCTAGATTACAATCTCGGGTGAAAGTAGAGCAAACTCGCCGAGAAATTGAAGTTTGAAACACTCCACCTCCTGAGCTGCGAGTTTGCCAGAAACATACACAGATCAGTGTGATTTGTGTATGTTTCTGCATGTGTACTTAATGTAAAGTGTTTATATAAAAAAAATTATATAGGACCCCACCCAAAAGAAATAACCAGCCCCGGACTGGTCAGCCAGTCCTGGTTCCACATATTATGGGGAACAAAATGAGTAGGGTTCCACCATCATTTAGGAACCAGCACCTGGCTGCAAGGCCAGTGCTGGTTTTAAATATAGGGGGGAAAAATGCATAGGGGTCTCCTTATATTTAAAACCAGAACCGGATCCAAACCGACCGGAGTATAATGCCACAGCCAGCAGACCCTATCTCCGGGTCTCCATGGCCAAAGCACTAACACTCCAAGCCGGTCACACCAAGCCGGGGATGTCAGGGGAGGTGGGGACCCCCCAAAAAAGGGGTCCCCCCTCTCCCAAAACCACAGGCTTGGTCTGAAGCCCAGGGCTCTCTCCTGCACCCCTGAGCTGTGGGTACGGGGGTAATAATGTGTAGAATAGTTGAAAACTATAGTATTTTACAGTGGAACTACATGTGCCAGCATGCCTGCCCTTTGGCACTTGTGGAACTACAATTGCCAGCAGGTGGCCGGCACACATAACCCCGCTGTAAAATAAATAGTTAAAAAACCTCAGTACACACACCGCATACAGTAAAACTTTATTACATACACCTATCCCACTCACACATACTTACCTGTGCCAGCTGGTTTGTCCCCTTGTCCCATGTAGATCCAATGGGGTAAATTTACTATGATGGGAGTTCTATTAAGAAGTGATGTTGCCCATAGCAACCAATCAGATTCCAGGTATTATCTTCTAGAAGGTGCTAGATAAATGAGAAGTAGAATCTGATTGGTTGCTATGGGCAACATCACTTCATAAATAGAACTCCCATCTTAGTAAATTTACCCCCATGGGTGTACCTGGAAAAAAGATCCCATACTCCCCTCCATCCTGGCGCCACTCTCCATAGCATCAACATACTTTAAAAATTTAGTTATGCGATGCATGCGGACAGGCGCAAGTCTATGTTGTGACATAATACTTGCACCTCGCAAAATACAGATGACCATGATCATCTGTTAGCCAATCAGTGGCCGCTTTACATGTAGCGGCCCGCTCATTTCCTGGAATCCACAAGTAATATTATACCAAATGTAAACGGCTTGTGGGGCACTCTTTGTATGTGAACGTTGAACCATATAAATATACATGACATACAGCTGAAGTCTTATATTTACAAGGAAGATCTGGTGTCTGATTATTTTACATGTGTCATAAAATAAAAACATTAGCAATTATAATTTTTTACTTTATTTTAGCAATATAAGGTGATCACTATTTTATCTTTAAATTGTTTTGGTGTACTGTATATATAATAGATTGCGTAAGTAAATGTATGTTTTTATACCACATCAGTAATATTGTTTTATTTACATGTATAGATTGAACTTTACTAATTACATTTATTAATCATATTATATATGATTTATCATGGTCACAACAGGACAGCCATATAAGGACATACCACTATCATTTGCATTTCACGTCCCTGAGGAAGGATTTATGCCGCTACGCGTCGGGCTACTATACGACAACATCCCATACTGTCATTACCCAGTCTGATGATATCAGAGTCATTAACATGAAGTATGCTCTCACATTGAGTAGCTTGAAGGAGCGTGACCTCTCCCTATATCACGTTCCAAAGCTGGAAGCCATGGAGCCCTAGTAGCATGTGTAACTTGGCACACATGTGAAGCACTCTCTATCTGCTGCAGAAGAATCCCCTAGTCTCCTTACAACTCGGGTGAGTTGAGCAGCCGGCTGCAGCAGTGGATGCTGGGGACCACATGAACGAAAGTGAGTGGGGGACCCAGTATTCCCTCTGTAACTGGAGATTATCACTTGGATAAATAGTGAGTGTGTAACTGGTCACTAAAACTCCAACACAGGCATAAGGAGGACACAACCAGACATTAACAGGACTCATAGGGTAAGTTGACGGACACAGGACTCCGCCCCTCCAGAGTGCAACCCCCGACTGGACTTTTCATACCTGGTCTACAAGGACTATCATTGCTTGTAGTATTGACTATTAAGAACCATTGATCATTGCGGACCCCAGAACAATCATTGATTTAATTCTTTTAATTCTATGTGCGTTTGCTTTCCCCAACATTGATATTTTAGTGAGAGCACTGTGACTCTCGATAATAAATACTTTAACCTATATTTGATCTGACAATTTTTACCAAGTGTAAGATAGATCTCTATCGAGTTGAACTTTTGAGTTGGTTGGAGTCGTTGACATAAGTGAGACACACACCATAGCTGAGCGCAGGCACAGTTACCTCCGAGTGCCAGCAGCTAGCACAAACATACACAAGAGTAAGCGTTAGTTCCCCCCTATCTGTATGGTCACTAGAATGTCCGCTATATTGCATGTCATTCTCTAGAATGCTCCCAATATTGTATATGTTGAATAGTGGTCATTGTAATGTTCTGTGTATTGTACAGAGGTCACTGGAATACTCTCGAATTTTATAGATGTCACTAGAATAGTTTCTGCTCTGTCAGATGAGGAATGTAAGTGCTATAATAGTCTATAGCTCTCAGGGCCGTATCTATCATGGGTGCAGGGTGTGCGGGGCACACGGGCCCCTGGGTCCAGAGGGGCCCTGCACCACACACCCTGCACCCATAGTATTACTTACCTCTCTGAAGTCCCACATGGCACGGGGGTCCGTCGCTGTAAAAACGACTGGAAAATGGCAGCATATTGACACATCTGCGTGATATGCAGAGTTGGACATAAGAAAAACTACAACTGTTTGACCACTCTTTTCTTGAGAGGATAATGTGAATTACAGCATAAGAACTGTTACATGATATCACATATGACAAGTCTGTTAGCACTTTAACTTGTTTTCTCAGAAGTAGCAATATGTTGCATTCAAGTGATAAGACGTGAAGATAAAAACATTGGCAGCTAGATTACTTGAAAAGACGCTGTTTCCAAAACATGAACTGTCAGGTGGGACTTTCATAACCTTGTCTAATGCCCCAGAGTTTTAAGACGGCTAGCCGAGCAAACAAGCCTTTCATATTTATTTCATAAGGGAGTGAGTGCTCCAGTCAGTTTACAGACTTAAATCAGAATTTCAACATTTAAATGAGAGAAAGATGAACTTAAAAGGGCCATCTGGGAAATTAAAGATTCACAATTTGTCTTAACTATCGTTATGGATCACAGCCTTTAAATTGTGGAAGAAGACAAAATTGATATAATTCAGCCATGTCTCTGAATCCTATTAAAATATGTGTTGTGCTATATTTTTAAAGGAATAATGATTTTTTTGTAAGATATAAAAAAAAAGGTTTATCAAAAGAGCCATGACTATTGAGTAGATAAGACTTCTTGTGTGATTTATGGAACTGGAAAAATAAAGAGAATTTATTTTGGCTGGCTCTCATTCACTTGTATTGCATTAAGTTAAATTCTGAAGAAATGTAAATTTACTGGGGATTTGACGGTAATAAAAGTATCTTGTTAAAAGGAATATAATAATTTAGACATAACCTTGACATCTAAATATATCTGAGCAAATCCAAAATTGGGCAATATAAGGGATTTTTTTTACTTCTGAATAAATGAAAGAAACTGCATTAGTCATGGGACAGGTGCAAGTAGTGTGATAGTGCGATAGTGTTTGCAGGAGTACGTTCCTGTATTGTCTCCCTCCAGCATCTTATAGGTGGAAATGACCCGGAGGTCACTAGGACCCGGCGCAGCTTAATCAGAAGGAGTTCGGCCTCTGATATGTGGTATTCAGTGGCGTAACTAGGGCAGGGCGGGCGGGGTTCGTGCCCTGGGCGCCGTTGGACGGTACCGGCCCGCCCGCCCTAGTTATCCAGTGTAGCGCTGACCGCAGTGAGTGCGGTCATCGCTACACATTTACACAGGACTGGCGCTAGGCTTCCAGCGCCGGTCCTGTGCTGCACGCCTGAGCCCGTTCCCTCCCCCTGAGCGCTTGCCCAATAGCGCCAGGAGGCGGGCTCAGGCTGTGCATAACACACGCATTGCCGCCAGGGCTGGCGGCGATGCGTGTGTTAAACAGCAGCCAATGAGAGTCAGATAGACTCTCATTGACTGCTGCAGCACCCACTGCAAGAGCCGGACTTCCGTCCGGCTCCTGCAGTGGGTAATGGGACTGACGTCATGACGTCATGACGTCTGTCCCATAATGCTGAGCACGCCCGCCCGGGCGGGAGCGGCATCGAGAGCAGGAGCAGGACCAGGACCAGGAGCAGAGATTCAGGTAAGTATATATATATATATATATATATATATACATATATATATATATTTTTTATTTTATTTTTAACCTATCTGCACAACGGGGGAGGGGGGTGGCTACTACTGGGGGGACCTCTACTGGGGGAGGGGTGGCTACTACTGGGGGGACCTCTACTGGGGGAGGGGTGGCTACTACTGGGGGTACCTCTACTGGGGGAGGGGTGGCTACTACTGGGGGGACCTCTACTGGGGGAGGGGTGGCTACTACTGGGGGGACCTCTACTGGGGGAGGGGTGGCTACTACTGGGGGCACCATTGAGAGGACCTACTCTACTGGGGACTACTACTTGGGGGGGAACTACCACTGGGGGCATTATAAAAGGGGCCTACTAGAGGCACTGCACTCGGGGGACCACTACTGGGGGAAATAATAGGTAGGGCCACTACAGGGGGCACTGGATAGGGGGGATCACTACAGGGTGCCTGCATAAGGGGACCACTACTGGGAAAACTGCATGGGGGGGACTACTGCTGGGTCACTATATAAAGGACACTGCATAGGGGGGGACTACTACTGGCGGCACCATATAAAAGGCACTGCATAAGGGGATACTGCTACTGGGCGCACTGCATTGTGGGGACTGCTACTGGGGGCACTGCATAAGGGGGAACACTACGTGGGGCACTGCATTTGGGGGGCCACTACTGGGGGTACTGAGTAAGGGGAACTAATTGGGGGCTGTATAAGCGGGACCACTACTGGGGATACTGTATAAGGGGCACTACTATGGGCCTGCATAAGAGGGACCACAACTGCATACTGGGGGTACTGTATAAGGGGTACTACTGGGGTTAAGGTGCATATGGATAGGAATGTACAGCGTGAAAATAAAGGGGTGTGTCATGTTGGCACGCCCCATTTTTAAGTGACCACGCCCATTTTTTCCCGCGCGCGCACATATCGGTATGTTAGTGGGGGGGGGGCTCCGTTTTAAAATTTGCCCTGGGCTCCAAATTCCCTAGTTACGCCACTGGCGGTATTGTATATGCGCATTGTCTACACTCGTCTTTTCTACCTAGTGTCCATGAGGACAGGATAGACTCTAGAGCCTCCCACTAGAATACATGGCATTACAGCTAATAACAATAACCACAAGTACCCTACAATACACAGAGGGACTTTGAGGCTACCATCCACCAGTATATTCACCCAGCTCACGCCCAGTGCACTACAACACCCAGCATTACTCTAAGCTCCAGGCTGCTATATTTCACACAGATTGCCTACCACTGTTACACCTGTGATATCAATGTGTTTTATGTTACTTGCTCTTCTGCCAGATTGCAATAAATCTAAGAACTGGTTATGCATACTATGGGTCATATTCAATTGTGTGCGAGAATAGCAAAATAACCGTACCTGCGAGGTTTTTCCTGCAGGTGTGGGTTTTTTGCTATTCTATTAGGTGCGTGATTTTTTTTAAAACACGCAACAGGAGGTTTACTTTTCACACACCTCCTGAGCAAGCGTGAGTTTTCCTAAAACCAATGATTTAAGGAAAAATCACCGGGACTTGCTTTGACACCCCCGTGGCACCCCCCCCCTGAGGACTAATTAAGCAATTGGAAGTATCCAATTAGCTTAATTAGTCCTTAATTACTCACCTTCCTCAGTGCTGTCTTCTGCATCTTCTTCTGCATCCAGCGTCGGGAGCCGGCTACACTGCAGCAGGGTAAGTATGTCTGTGTGTGTGGTGTATGTAAGTGTGTTTGTGTGTGTGACCCCCGGTGTGGTGTGTGTGGCCCCCCCAGAATGGGCGCTGGGAGAAATATATCTCCCAGCAGCCCTTGCTCCTCCCATCAGCCCCCGGGGGGGAGAGAGGGGAAGCCACTGGGAGCCGCGGAGACCCGAGCAGGTAAGTGACTTTTTTTTTTTTTTTAATGTACGCGCTCGCGAGCGGGTCTGAATGAGACCCTTAGTCCAATCTGCTGGGTCCTGGCTGGTGTGTTCTTCACACTGATTTCTCCCATCAGTGCTGCTTTACTCTATGGCCGCTGTGACTGGCCTGACCGGCCGATAGGAATGCTGCAAGCCGCGGGTGGGTGGTGTGTTGAGCGGACAGTGCAGATTATTATATATTTTTAATATTTTTTTTATTTCAATATATTATTTTTTTATTATTTATTTTTTAGGACCTATAAATTGTTTTTATACTGTTACTCTGATTTTTCAAATAAAGATGGCCCCTTTTACATCCGGTTACCACCGCTTCAAAACACACCTCCAGTTAGGACGTCTGTTTTTTTAATGGAAACAATAAAGTTTTTTTATTATAAAAAGAAGCCCTTAGTTGGAATAAGGCATACTTGACAAAGGCCCTGATTCAGACCCACTCGCAAGTGGGCGTACGCACGTTCGGCGTATGTAAAAAAATATTTAAATTCAAGCACTCGCTCATATTTTCGTACGCAGCTAAAAATCCGCCCCAAACTCAGGTGACCCCTCCTCTAACTAACGAGCGTGCCAAATAGCGAGCGTACATCCCCGAAATGGCTTGAAGGGAACGCACGCACAAGTACAAACCGGAAGTGGGACTGTCAGATTCCGATTACCTGCTCGTTTTTTCTGCCTACCTCCCTCAATCGTATCATGCCAATCAATGTATCAATTAGCTTAATTGTTTTTTTTTTTCAACACAATGCAATAAACTTTAATCTTGTCCGTGTTTGTATTTGCTCGCAGAATACGTACGGCTGAAACCTTCGCTTTTATTGTTCAAAAGACATGTTAGCCCCAATTAAACAATTGTTGTATTTGTTTGTCTCCCCACAATTTTTCTGTGGTTCATTTCTTTATTTAAATTTGCTTACGCATGTCACTGCATCAAGCCTATCATAACTCTCAAGAGATTTGTGGCCCTGTCGAACACATGACTCATACACTAACCAATAGAATTTGTCCTGTTAATTTCCCAAATACATTAGCCAATCAAATTTTTTTGGGGTGATTTATTAAAAATATTTTGCCAAAAAAACACCATTGCCATCATGAGATCCGCCGCATTCACCAGGCGCGAACTGCTGGTGCTGACGGAGGTGATGGACAGGCGGATCACCAGTCAGCCTCCACCCATCTCCAATAGGCGCAAGCGTTCCGCATATGCGGAGGTACGTCGACGCCTGCGCTCCTTCGGCTCACGCCGACATATTGGCCAGCTGGAGCGCAGGTGGTCGGACCTGCACTGGCGGACGCCCCGCTTGCTGGCATGCTTTCGCATGCAGATTGCGGAAAGTAAGTGTTCTGGACTGTGGTTTTCAAGTTTATCTTGTGGGCCCTAACTGCGTGTGCATGTTTTCATGTCTGTCCTATTGAGTCATTGTAGTCATATCTGCATGTGCATGTTTTCATGTCTGTCCTATTGAGTCATTGTAGTCATATCTGCATGTGCATGTTTTCATGTCTGTCCTATTGAGTCATTGTAGTCATATCTGCGTGTGCATGTTTTCATGTCTGTCCTATTGAGTCATTGTAGTCATATCTGCATGTGCATGTTTTCATGTCTGTCCTATTGAGTCATTGTAGTCATATCTGCATGTGCATGTTTTCATGTCTGTCCTATTGAGTCATTGTAGTCATATCTGCGTGTGCATGTTTTCATGTCTGTCCTATTGAGTCATTGTAGTCATATCTGCATGTGCATGTTTTCATGTCTGTCCTATTGAGTCATTGTAGTCATATCTGCATGTGCATGTTTTCATGTCTGTCCTATTGAGTCATTTTTTATTTTTTATTTTTTTTATTTTTTTTTTGGATTCCTGTTGAAACTAACCACAATATTTTTTTCATTTTTTAGGGGCACAGCAAACACTACGGCGGCATCGCCAGAGAAGACGCCGGTCCCGGCCCCTCTCTCCAACCCCCAATTCGTCTATTACCCCCTCCTCCCCAGACCCTGTGGCCGAAATTTCAGGCCTACTTCCCCTCCAGCCCAATTCCCCCTCTCCTCCATCCGTCCCTCCTCCAAATACCCCCTCCCAGGATTCCTCAAACACCTTGCCCGTAGGTTTGGGGAATGTAGCCACCTCCGAGGTGGTCCAGGGAGTGGCTTCTGGCTCTGTCGTTTTTGAGAACGGTATGTTTCTAAATTTTATTTTGGACACCACAAACTGTTTGTATGTAATCATGTGTCGTCCCCATTTTTTTTGCCTTTCTGTCGCCTTAGGGTATTTTTGGGGGTTGTCTTTACCTGTTCCTGCTGATGTCACCATACACATATCACACCTGTGTGCCTTTTTTTAGGGCCCTTGTATTTTTGGGCTACGACATTTTGGGGTGCTGGGTTTTATACGTGTAATGTTTTTTTGGCCCACAAGCTTGTAAGTTTTGGTTTGCTTGTTTTGTTTTTTTTTAGAATGTTGCTTCATTATCGATTTATTAATCCCCAAACTTTTGTCACCCACAGAGGAACAGAGGCGTCGGGAACAGATATTGAATTGTGTGGGCCGTATGCGGGAGCAGGTCACCGGGCTTATGCAGGGCCTTGACCATCTGTTGGTCCTCCTTAGGAATTAGTTTTTTTTTTATTTTATTTTCGAATTGTTTCATAATAAATCAGTTTTAAATCAAGCTCTGTCTCATGCGTTTGGAGTAAATCCAAGATTCTTTACACTGGCATAAGTAGACTCTTCAAGCAAGGATTGCCACAGAATCTCACTACAGATTGTGTGTTGTATTTTGAATGCAAACAGGCACAAGAAACACCTCCCAGTACCAATGTCATTTTCCTTTTTTGTGGTGGGCAACATGATAGTTTACACCATTTTTCAGGTTCCTATTTGGTGGCCAAACTGCTTAGGACAATCTTACGAAGGCAACTGATTGTACAGGATTCCTTGTTGTGTTGGTTAGTACCCCGAAAACATATAACATTTTACCTCCACTTGCTTCATTACTGGTTTACCCCTTAGGTAAAATTAACGTTTGGGAGTTTGTTTACACTTGCTTCTAACGTGCCCAAAAAGGAAACAAATTACACTCTCCAAATATTTATTCACAACAGAAATCAAAATACAAAGTGGTCACTCACAAACAAAACACACAGTGATAATCAGAAATACACCACATACCAAAAACACGAAACAAACACACAACAAATCAAGAACTGGTTGACGAAGGTCCATGCCCACATGATTTCAAAAATATGGCGTTGCAATATTGGTGTCAGAATATATTCCCGAAGTTTCCACATAAAGGTTTTTGAAGGGTAGCAGGAAGTAGTCATCGTGGGAGTGCCAAAGATTATGCAAACAAACAGAAGATGGTGCAAGAATTAATATCAAAAAAGATGAACGCTAAAAAACCGTAACACATTGGGTATACACACTGTTGTTTGGTCAATAATTACCTAAAATATCGGGCCACCACATCATCGCGTATGGCCCCCCCACATACTGACCTCCGACCAACCTCGGGGGGGCCATCCTCAGGTAAGGCATCCTCTGGCTGCATTGGAACACCACTCCTTATGGCGATGTTGTGAAAGATCCCACACAGGACCACAATTTTCGAAACCATATCCGGCAAATACATGAGCTCGCCACCAGAGCGGTGGAGGTATCTGAATCGGCCTTTTAAAAGGCTGATACAGCGCTCCACCACTTGCCTGGTGGCTGTAAGTGCGGTATTAAACTCACTTTGTGGACCTGGTGTGGGAGCCAAATAAGGAGTGAACAGCCAGGGCATGCAAGGGTATCCACTGTCTCCTGTGTAAAAGAATAGACAACATCAGGATCACTGTGTATCAAGCTTAACATTGTTATGTACTAAAGGTCTCCACTTACCCAGAAGCCACGCATCACCAGCTTGTAGGTTGTTTAATTTGTGCCATATCCCTGATTGCAGGATGACAAAGGAGTCATGTGCACTTCCTGGTAATTTTGCATTCAGGGACAGGATCTGGAGGGAGGCATCACATACCACCATTACATTCAGGGAGTGATAGTGTTTCCTGTTTCGAAATATGGCCTCCAGCCATGCTGGAGGCTGAAGTGGTATGTGAGTACCATCCACAACCCCTATGATGTGTGGGAAGCCAGCTATTTGGTAAAAATTGGCCTTGGCCACACTAAGGGCACCCATATCCAAAGGCATTTGAATAAAATGATGGAGGTGCTTGAAAAGTGCCTCCATCACTGCCCTCAGGATCCGGGAAAAGGAGGATTGTGAGATGCCCGCCACTATTCCCACCGTTGTTTGAAACGGTCCTGAGGCACAGAAATGTAACACCGCCATAATTTGCGTAAGTGGTGGTATTGCTGTTGGACTGTCAATTTGCCGCTCAAGATCACTCTCTATTAATGAGAGAGTGTCTATGATGATTTTGGGAGGAAGACGGTAGCATCTTAAAACCTCATCATCGGGCATTCCAAAAAGGGTGACACGTGTTCGAAATATCTGGGGCCTTGCACGCCTACGATGCCTACGCCTGGGACGAGATTGAGGTTGGTCGGCTTCCGGGAGCATGGCCAGAACAATCCGCCCAAGATCAACCTGAAATGGCAAGATTGGAATGTAAGGCTTTGGACCCTCCCCAAAAGAAAATTAAGAACAACTTAGCTTGATGATACCATCCATTGCTGCTTACATGCCGGGGTATGGTCATGATACGTCCAAACTGAAATTAATCACAAAAATAATTTGACAAATTTTACTCTGTGCATTTATGTTTCTAAATTTTGTGCTAGACAAAACTTAAAATATGCGAAACACACATTTGGCCAAAGAGCAAAACGACATTGCACACAGTACATCAAAATGGGTTGAAATGTAAGCCAAAAAAGCGAAAGGGCAACCACAAAAAATTTTACAGGATTAATAAGCATTTAAAAATGCGCTAATTAGTTCGCAAATACAAGTCACAATAGTAAGTAGTAAAAATGCGCTAATTAGTTCGCAAATACAAGTCACAATAGTAAGTAGTAAAAATGCGCTAATTAGTTCGCAAATACAAGTCACAATAGTAAGTAGTAAAAATGCGCTAATTAGTTCGCAAATACAAGTCACTATACAAACAGAGAAAAATGCGCTAATTAGTTCAGAAATACAAGATAAAAAATGGACTTACCAAGAGCAAATATATAAGATTCCAAATCAAAAGGTCTTTGGGTCCGAAATTAAAAAAAAGCTAAAAGATATGAAATTATGGATCCAAAAATTAAAAACAAGAAGAAACACAATGAGACACCAATTGAACCAAAGTTAGACTTCACAAAACTTACCAAATCAAGAAACGAGGCCAAAAAAAAATATACCAAAAAAGAGAACGGAAAATAAAAACGCAAATCTAGCAAACAAAATAAACTCCAAACGCCAACTCCTTTATCCGCAAACAAGAAACTCCAACCAAGGTAACCTCCAACAATCCAAAAACGCCACCTCGACTCGAGACACACCAAGCCATAAATAGTGTTTCGTTTCCCGCACAAATTAAGGAGGGATCATAGGAACGCACAATCAATGATGCGGCCGCAAAATAAGGACGCATGTATAAATACGTCACGAAAACACATTTAAATTCTGGTGTATTTCTTGTTTGGACCTCAGACATGGCGACAGACCAGGGAAACAATGCCCAAGAGTCAGGCGGTAAGTCTTTCATGCATTTTGTATCAATGATTAATTTGAAACATAAGATTGGGCAAGTTGTGAATTTGAGAAATCTGAATATTTACACAAATAGGTGAGGAGGCTGACATGGATGAGGCTGCTGGGCCCAGTATTCCGGCCAAAGCTGCCAAAAAAAAAAGGCAGCCACATTTCACAAGAAAGGAGATGGAGGTTTTGATTCAGAAGTGTGTGGACATCCTGCCACAGGCAGACAGGAATATGAGTCTAAGCCAGAAGTGGAGAATGTGGGAAGAGGTAGCCGTTGCTGTCAATAGGGTGGGTTATTATGTCCGTCTAGCCCGGGATGTCAAACGGCGGTAAGTAAACACTTGCCCCCCCTAAAAACAAACACCATTTTAAACAAAAGGATAATGGCTTCCATTTTTTCCCACAGATGGGGCGACTTCAAATATCGCCTAAAGCAAAAACTCGCGGACAGGGCTAGGCATGCAAGGGGGACAGGTGGGGGTCCCACCCCTGTGTCATTGGAGTTGACGGATTTAGAAGAGCTGGCACAGGGGTGTGTGCAGCCTGTGGAGGTGTTTGGAGTGTCCAACATGGATACGGACATGCCAGACTTTGCGGCTCCTCATGTTGTCCCAGGTAAATCTTTTGATGTCACCAACTCTGAAATGTTAGTGGGCCAATATGTAGATTCTAATGTGAGTCTTGTCTCATTTTTCCTAACAGAGACACAGGCGGATGAGTCTGCTCCAGAGGGGAGCCTTGGCCGACGAATTTCTGCTGGCTTGGCAGGGGAGGAATCAGTACATCCGGCTGAGGACCCTGCAGAAGCCAGTCCAGGGCAATCCCCCTCGTAGGCAGTGTCCCTCCTCACAGAACTCAATTTCAAATCGGATTTCCATACGGAGATTCTGCAGAGGATGGACGCCAGTCTGCTACGGGTGGCTGAGGCCCTTGAGTAAAATGCTGCGGCCAACATGACCATTGGTCAGGCCCTGGCGGAAAATACCAGGGCCAACATCCGCATCACCAATGCCCTGGAGCAGCTCGTTCGCCAGCACATGGTGGAGCCGACCTCCCTTCCTGCCGGAACATCAGGATCCTCCACCTCTGGCACAACATCAGCCAATCCTCCAAATGTGCCTAGCCCTGTGCCTAGTCCAGAGGCCACAACATCTGCCTCTGGACAGCCAAGCCCGATGACATCCCGGACCCGGTCTGGTGCCCTCCCTCCCCCATCCAAACGGGTGAAAAAACGGTGACAGCAATGGCGACTTTTCCCACACTCCTTCTGTGCTTGGCTCATATTCCTTTCTGGTCAAAACTTCCCTCTCCTTTCTTGTGAAATGTTTTTAATTTTTTGTTATACGTTTATGTCTACAGTTATGTTGGGCCAATTTGTTTGATTTTGGGACTGATCTTTGGCAAAAAAAGATGTCCCCAAATTTTTTATTAATTTAGTTTTGGTTTGACCAATAAATTGACGCCAAAAATCTGACATTGTATTGTGGCATTATTGTACAAATGGGTTACATTTAATCCTGGCCCAAAAGGCAAAAACTTGCAAAAAAATATAAAACAATTTTTTTCAAAAAAGGGCTCTTTAAGGATCGTTTAAAAATTCATATAACGAGGCAAATTCAACAGGCAAAAATAAAAAGGTGAGAAAATTAAAACATGATGACATTATTGTTACAATAGGCCCTAACCACCAAATTGAGGCCAAAATAAACCCCCACAAATGTACGCAAATTGATTGTGTCATCCTGACATTAGCAGCTCTGATTTCCACCTGCGTACGGTTTTGTGCTATCCCAAAAAACTGATTTCAAAACACATAGCAAGCCGGTTTTCAATCCAACACTAATTGCTTTTCAGACCACCCGCGATTAATCGCAACAACATCATGGAGTCCCGGGACGGAGGAGAAGGCCATCGCCAATGTGGTCGAGTAATCCAAACCCTAAGCTGTGTGAGCATTTTGAAGGGAAAGAGGATCATCCAGTGATGTATGAGTCGGTCCGAACACATTTTACGCTCGCATCTGCTAATGTATGTACGCCCCAAAAACGCCTCGCCACGCCTGCGTTTTTCCATCTCCACCCCCGTCAACACCCAAAAACGCCCTGTTCTGTCAATCACATTTGACATGTCACTTCCTGTACGCTATTTGATGAACGAGACCAAAAAAACTCGCAATCTGCCGTACGCACATGCGCAGTGTTACACCGACGCATGCGCGGTTAGTCAACATCGGAACGCAACGAGCGTACTGCTGTTTGCGAGTGGCTCTGAATGAGGGTCAAAGTGCGATCACCGCACGAAATGCGTTGGAGGCTACTAGTGGAGACCAGCAGTGAGAAGAGCATATCCAGCTTCACTGTCCACTCATCACACCACCCGCCCATGGCTTGCAGAAGTGACGTTATTGCTATCGGCCAGCCAGGCCAGTCACAGCGGCCGCAGAGTAAAGTAGTGCTGATGGGAGAAATCAGTGTGAAGAACACACCAGCAGATTGGACTGAGGGCCTGATTCAGACCCGCTCGCGAGCAGGTCAATGGTGTGCTCTGCGCATGAGCAGCGGCCACACTGTGCGTGCACAAGCCCCGGAGCAAGAGAGAAATTCTCTCGCTCCGTGGCTCACTACAAAAGGGGTGGCTGATCGACAGCTCACCCCATTTTGTAGGCGTGGCGGGGGGGGGTGGCTTCACAAACGGAGGCGTTCCCATGTGAATGCCTGCCGTTTGTGGACGGCCCCACTGACATCACCAGTGATGTCAGTGGGAGAGCTTCCGGCTCTATTAGAGCCAGAAGCTCTCTGGGGCTTGCGGCCATGAGACCCTACCACAAGGGTCTCGTCGCAAAGCCCTGATGGTCGCGATGGTCTTGACCATCGCGACAATCATCCTGGCAGCTTGCAATAGCTGTGGGTGGTCACCCACAGCTATGCAGGCAGCCAGGAGGCTGCACCAAAAAAAAAAAAAAAAAAACGCCTGATTCAGAGCGAGCGCTCTTTCGTCCGTCCGTCTCTGAATCAGGCCCTCAGTTTCTGTTATTAGCTGTAGACAGAGGTAGGGACAGTCAGTTAGTGTTTTTATATATGGTGATATAATCACCACCTGCATCAACATAATATACCTGGTCTCTAGCAACATATTACAAAAAAAGCTATAAACATGAATGTGTATAAAAGTTGACACGTACAATTTTTCTTTGTTATTAACATTTTTTCATTTTTAGGTGCCACTAACATTATTAGCGCTCATTTATAAACCTTTAAGGTATTACTTCATGACACTCATCTATGATGCTACAAGGATGTTACATGCTTATTTCATGAAGAATAAAGTGAAGTATCAAGTAATAACAAAGTGTACAAGAATGTTGTTGAACATCAAACAGGTCAGAAGCTGAAAGTTCTAAGATCTGATAATGGTGGAGAATATGAGAATAGGAAACTGGCCAAGTACTTAAGAGAAAATGGCATCCAGCATTAGCTAACTATTGCTTATACACCAGAACAAAATGGCATCAGTGAAATAGCCAGCAGAACTACAGTACATTTGAGGGCATGCGTTTATGATGCCAGCGGTCGCTATGCCGACTGCCGGCATCTCCACTACAGAATCCCAGCGAGGGTTAATTAACCTACGCCGGGAGACTGGCATCCGGCATCCCGATCGAAGGGATGCTGGGGGCCAAGCGCGGACAGCCGCGGGGGGGCAGGGTTAGGTTTAGGGTTCTGGGGGGGCGTAGGGTTAGGCACCCCCGGGGGGGAAATTAGGGTTAGGCACCGCCCCGGGGGACTTAGGTTTAGATGGCGGGGAAAGGGGGGGTTAGGCACCCTAAAGGAGGGATAGGGTTATGGGGTAGATTAGGTTAGGAAATAGTTACCTTTCACACGATCGGGATTTCCTTCCACATTGGGCTGGTGCTGACGGCCGGCGGTGTAACATGTATTCCCATTTGAGAAAGCCAGAGCTATGTTGTGTGATTCATCTCTTGAGCAGAAATTGTGGGCTGAAGCAGTGAGAACAGCTGTTTATCTTAAAAATTGATCACCTACAGTATAGTGGTAGTCAAGGAGATGATGCCATTGGAGGCATGGACAGGTAAAAAGCCCAATATCAGCCATCTACATGTGTTTGGAAGTAAAGCTTATGTTTACCCAAGAAGAGATGACACAAACTTGACTTTAAACCATCGAATGCATCATGCTTATATATTGTGATCAAAATAAAGGCTGCCATCTCAAATCTCAGGGACTTTAACAACAAGAAACTTATACAGTCGTGGGACATTGTGTTTCATGACGCTACTTCACTTAGTGTTAACAGGAATGTCATGTAGCTACAGACAGCAGTTGAAAGTGTGTCTACTAAGAGTGACATTACAAAAGTAAACTACCATTCGAGGAGCAGGAGTTCTATGAGGAGCAAAAAGGGGAAAACTCCTAGATATTGGCCAATACAAATGTACTAGGGTTTAACTCCACATCTGGAGGTTGACTGAACCAAGCAGAATCTGTTACGCATATGTGTTATAGTACACTCTGCTATTACTATCTGCTGTCACTGTACGCTCTGCTAACATGATGGTGTGTCTAAAGATGCACCAAGCAACGCTGACTGTGGGTGTCTCTCCTTGCACATTCAGACGCATGGATGTACACCACGGAAGGGCTTTGTAATAGCATTAGCATAAAGATGCAGATGCAACTGATGCAGCGGCATCTGCTTCCAATCCTGGATCAGACCCAAAGGGTGAAGTTAAATTTATAAAATATAGTCACTGTTAAGCTGTCCACACATCTAAACAACTTTCATTCAACTAACCAGCAGTCCAACTTGGCTGACCAACTAAATGATTATAAATAGAAGATGGCCTTGGATCACTGAAGTAGTCATTCTTGGAAAATATGATCATGTGATTTATCTGTATCCCAATGCTACAAAAGTATATGCAATAAGGAAAAGGTTATTGTAGTACTTACAAACCAAAATGTATTTATTGATTGAATCAAGATGAAAACAAGCACTTACAATGTTACAGCTGCTATCACAAGGTCCATGTAGGTGTGTACTCTGCTCAGGGGTTAGATGGAAATGAGTGCACAGGAGAATGGTTCCTACTGATGCGATGCTAGAACCCTGTAAAGAAGTGATCTAATGCTGCAGAACAATGATACTTAGAGGCATGCAATCCTGATGTTCACATAAATTAGCTTTTTTGTGACTGTGCATGCTTCCCAGGGTGACTGTGTATAGAGTCTCAGAGCCAGTTGCACTGCTCTGACTCTTGAATGTATTGAGCATTCCTGGGCTGTGACTGGGTGTTGGTTAAATAGACGCACAAAGATTTTACGTCTGATGGGTGTGTTATAAGAGTGTCACGGGAGTGTGACATGAACGGTTGCGAACTCAGGGCCTAATTTAGAGATTGACGCTAATGTGATCGCAGCTGCGATTTCGCATGGAACGCAGCTATGAATATATGCTAATGTTAGCAAAGATCACCCGAACATAAAGACGCCCACTGCTGCATTTTTACCTGCGTGCGACAACGCATACCTGCGTAAATATCAGTAACATCGAAGGACATCGGCGGCCATCTTACCCTTGTGGCAGGTCTGACCTTTCGCAGCCTTGGGTGCTCTTCTGACACGCAGAGCTACGTATGCAAAAGCAGTGGCTGATTTATGCATGCCAATGTAACGGCGTTAAAACGGCCAGGCACGCCTACGTTTCACCAACCACCCCCCTCAACGATCACTTCCTGTCAAAGACTTTGCAATGATTCTCCGTGGCCTGCATGATCGCAGTGCGATTGCAGAGCTGCCTTCGCACATGCGCACTGTAATGCACACGTATGCACAATGGCAAACAATTGCTCGATCTGCGTGAAAATTGCATTAGTGTCCATCTCTGAATCAGGCACTCAGATGCTTAATCGCATACATTGGAGGCCATACTTGTGGTACAGTACCCTGAGGTGAAATGGAGGGCACAGAAAAGTTAGGTATATATGGTACTGTGCAATAGCGATGGTAGATCCAGTGGATCTTCTTTTCTTCTGGCAACGACTCTGTCTGCCTTTCCAAACAAGACTATAGCAGAGAGTCTAGGCCCTTACACAGTAAATGACTTAGGGGTCTATTTACTAAGCAGTGTTAGGAGACAGAGTGAAAAGTGATAAGTCTGTGATAAGGTGCCAGCCAATCAGCTCCCACCTGCCATCTCACAGGCCATGTTTGAAAAATAACAGTTGGGAGCTGATTGGTTGGCACCTGATCACTTTCTTATCACTTTTCACTCTGTCTCTGTCACTGCTTAGTAAATAGACCCCTATACCCCTTAATGTGATAACCTTGGTAGGCAGAATAATCTGGCAAATATATTATAGTAAGTAAGGGCTCTATTTATTAACATTATTTTTACTAAAATAAAGTTAAAAAGGGTGTTTTCACACCCTTTTCACATTACTTTAGTTAGTATCACCTAAAGTTACTACAGGGCAATTGGAGTAGAATTTGTAAAATTCTACTCCAAGCCCTAATTATCACTTATCTTTAATAAGCAGATCGCATTTCCCATAATTGTAATGGGAAATGTGATCTGGCCAAAGTTACTAAAAATAAATTATGAAAATATACTGGGGAAAGCCCTGTGATAATAACGCCACCTGGAGGTGGCGATATCCAGGGTCTCCCCAGGTTACCAGACCTTTGCTTTGCTCTAACGGGCAGAGCAGAGCCCAGAGCCAGCCCCAGTGATCAGCTGTGTGGTCTAAACAGACCACACGCTGATCACTGCTAAAAAAAAGAAAAAAATTGTAAAAAAAAAAAAACTTACCTGAGTCCAGGGACCGATGATAGGGGCTCCTATGATGTCTTCCCTTCGGTCAGCTGGTCTCCCAGCCTGCACTGGTGCCCGGTCATCACCTGACTGAGTTCCAGTGCAGTATGGGATGTCAGCTGACCGGAGCCACGGAGGACATCACCGGAGCACTGATGACTGCAGGTAAGTGTAATTAAGGGAGGGGGTCGCGGGGGGTGGAGGGGGGTCTGCGATTGCAGGGAGGGGCTTATCACTGGAAGAGGGGCTTAGCGATATTCGGTTGGCGCATGCGTCGGCACTTGTCACTGTATTATTTGCAAAATTACCATGATAAGTGTGCGGAGGGGATTCGCAGGGACAGAGCTTTATCGCATGCTCTGTCCCTGCAAAGGATTTGTAGTAAATCTCTGTGATATTCCCTGAATTCGCAATGCGAATTCAGTCGGTAATATCACACTACAATCTGCATTACAAATGCGGATTGTAGTAAATAGAGCCCTAAGAAACATAGTTCCAGGTATAGAGTATGAAAGAAATAATTATCAGCATACAAATCACATGGGACTGCACACAGAAAAGAATATGCAGTGAAAAAGTGTAAAGCAATTATCACTATACAAATGACATACAATTGTGCACAAATTAAAATAATATTAATAATAATGATATGCACTATATTCCTACCACTAACTCTCTACGATGAAGAACTGGCCAACTGTGGGCCCAATTCAGAGATGTATGCAAACCCAATGGTTTACGTACAATTCCGATTGTGTGAGATCTGCGCATGTGCAGATCTTGTTCGCTTGCAGTGTTACCTAAGCCGCAACAGGTCAGCCATGCTATGCCCATTTGGGGACGTGGACTGGGCAGAGATGGACAGCATTCTCCAAAATGTTGGCGTCTGTCCCGTATCAAGGCAAACTGAGGCCAGTGTCTGTGTCAGTGCCTATCAGCCTCCACAGATCCTCTGTGGCCACAGCACTGCCATGCTGATCTGCACACTGCTTCTGTCCTCTCAACTCTGGAATTCAGCTGCATCCTCATTGCTACACACACACAGAGAGTACTCGGTAGCCTTGTCCAGTTCAGTGATGTCGCTTGCCCCAGTTTCTCTGTCAGACCTGCCGACACTTCACTTCACCCCGCTCACCTCCTTTGCATCCTTTCCATCACACTGAACATGTGCTACCAACAATCCCCTATGTAAATGCTTGAACATCTCTCCTCCATCTCACCAATGTTAGACCTCCAGTACTACAAGGCTTTAATGATAAACTGTGCTCAGGGGTATCACATACTGTGCTCTGAAGGTGCAAATGCCGATGGTGTGTTTGAGGGTTGCAAATGAAGATGCACAAAGTGTGCATCCCAGCCCTTACACATTCAGATGCACGCTTGTACACCAGGGCAAGAGCTTTTTACTAGCATTAGCATAAAGTCGCAGACACAGCCTTGCAAAAGATTATGAAGCAGTCACCACAGCATGTGACTCAGAATCTGCCCCTTAGTGTAGTATTTCCATTTGGGGCCCCGAACAGACTACATATCACCATGGATGGTGTTTGCAATAGAAGCTGTAAAAAAAATCCATTATGATTTGAGCACTGAACAAAAACTGACATTGGAAACCACTCTCACAGAAATGAAAATTTCCACTACCAAAGATGAGAAAACTACAGAAATATTGCCAACTACAGTTCTGTATACATTGATTGTTAATCTAGGACACAGATCAGTCCATATTAAATGCATTAGCTAAGGGGTTCTCCTGATGCTCTACCTGGTGCAGATGGTGATACTGTAGCTAAATGGGGGGATGTGTAAGAGTGGGCGCTGTGTGTGTGTAAATGGATTAATCATTTAATCAAATAATCACACAAGAAACTGATGAGGGTAAAATAAATTGACAGATGATGAAATAGGTATTATATTTTGGCGTTTGATGGCAGAAGTGCAGTATCAGACTCAGCTGTCTAGACTGCCCTCCTCCCCCTCGGTGCACTCAATCAGAAACCAAGATCTAACCTACTGTATGGTACAGAAGACTATATTCAGACATGCATAACTCTTTTTAACTTAATATTTGCCTAGTGCTTGTGTGTTCTTCACATTCACCTCCAAAGTTTTTTACTCGTGGTATTCAATAACCAAGTGGTTCCCAAACTTACACCATTCATGGCACTTGCCAAACTGTCAATGAGTTAGGAAGTGGAGCCATCTAAGAGCTCGGCCACGGAGAGGACAGGTGTAATTGTCATCTCTGAGAGGTCAGTTCTAATTAGAATGCAGCAGGAGCCATGAAGTCAGTAAATTGAATATGAAGAAACATCAGTACAAAACGTCTTGTGCACAGAGACACCCCCTGCTGTCGTCTCACATCTGCCGCTTCCATAGAAAATCAGAAACATTGAACATTGAACCTCAGAGCATCTCACCTAAGATGCCTGTGTTTTTCTAGCAAGCCCTGTTACCTCCCTCAAATGCTAACTACCTGTCTCAGAATGAGCGTCTCACCTAAGACACCGGGGCCTCTCCAGCTGCATACAATTTCTCAGAGGCTCACTAGGGCACTCCCAGAAAATGGTCCCAAAATGCCTGCATCTATCTAGCCATCCCCATTACCTCACCCGGACGCTGACTACCTGTCACTCAGTTTAAATCCTCTCAGCGACTGCGCATATGCAGTGCAGCTTTGATGCATGCGCAGTAGCAAAAAATCACTCCACTGCATCTGCCATTAACATTGTGTCCATCTGTAGATCAGACCCATTGTTTGGTAATGTAAGCAGCTATACTTCTATATTGTATGCACTCCAACTCCTATGGTACTTACCAACAGATCAAGCTTGCAATGATATTATATTGTACTGTTTATTTCTATGCTGAAATATTAAGTGTGCCAGTGCTCTGTAGCTGTGGTTAATATTGAACATAGAGGTTATTGGAGCTCAAGAAGATTTAAGTGTAAGGTGCAGAGTCCTAGGAATGGAATAACTGCTATACTGTTAGTAATTTGGTCCTAGTGGGTTTGCATTGTGGACAATCCGATGTGGACATCTTTGGATGCAGCAGCAATGATAACATATGCAAAAGTAGCAGGAGGTGTCTTTATTAGAAATATACCTCCTGTCTGCTTCTGTGATCCGCAGCTGCATCCGAGGATGCAGTGCTCAGATCACAGAAGACACAGACCCTGGCCTTGGCACTCCAACAAAATGGAGGCGACACACCTCAGTTTTGTTCAATGGACCCGGTTGCCGCCTCCTCCCTGTCTCTACACTGCCACAGCTCAGAGGACACTGCAGGCTATCACGCAGGAAACCCTCTTCACATGAGCAGAACGAATCCTGCGCATGCGCAAATGCCCCGCCATTGGATTTGTAGGTAAACCATCAGGTTCGCATGGAAATCCGAATCAGGCCCTGTGTTCTCTAGAGTCAGGAGATCGATTGGAGTGAATTGTGTATCGATTGATGCAAGGTTCTTTATTGATTATCTGTATTATTTCTTTCCATTTTTGTCTTGTTTTATCATCATTGCTTTAAATGTTATACTAGGAATTTATGTTTTACTGTAATTATCCAGAGCTTGATATTATGCATTCTCATTCTATAGTGATTTCCGATATTTCTGTACATCAATCTTTACTGATCTTTTTGTGTCCTGTCAATTGTCTATTTTTGTACATTTTAGCTATTGCTGAAATTATTCATTTTATATTTTATATTTCTACAGTATTTCATAGGGACAGAAAAGAAAACTCTTATTTAGGGGAACTCTTGGTTTTAGTTATCTTGAAGTTGTGTTTTTTTTATTTTATTAAAACTTAGCATTTATTGTTTCTGTCAATTAAAATAGGGTGGGAAAGCAGATATCACCCAAAAAGGGTATACTCTAGATATTGTAAAAATTATGTGTACCTACTTTATAGCTGCTAATATGTGTTGAATTCACCACAGTTAACAACATTTTACTTCTATGAGTCACTAATATGTGAGGCTGTGTACAGTAAAAAAATTATATATATTCAATAACTATTAACCCTAGAACAATGTCCTGTCTAGTGTATTGATTTCCAGCTAATATTATTATTATTGATAGTGCATATATTACACTGTATTGTGGACAAAAAATAACACTTACTCTATTAAAGAATGAAAATATCACATTCCTATACATGTTGAGTCTCCCAGATCCAAATATTCCCAAAATATGGAATATTCTGAAATACGTAATTTTTTTTAGCATGACTGAGATAGTGAAACCTTTGCTTTTTGATGGTTTAATGTACACAAACTTTGTTTAAGGCACACATATATTAAAACTATTGTATAAAATTACCTTCAGGCTTTGTGTATAAGGTGTATATGAAACATAAATGAATTTCATGTATGTACACAAACTTTGTTAGAGCCACAAAATAATTGAAAATATTGTATAAACTACCTGCAGGCTGTGTGTATAAGGTGTATATAAAACATAAATTTATTCTGTGTTTAGAATTGGGTCCCATTTCCAAGATATTTCATTATGGTATGTAAATACAAAATATTCTGTTATCTAAAATACCCTTGGTCCCAAGCATTTTGGATATGGGAGACTCAACCTGTATTGTAAAGGTTCCAAACCACTCTCAAAATGTTTTGTTTCAATCATATGAGTTTCAAATAAAAAGTTTTGCTCCCTTTAGAGTTCATCTGGTTCCAAGACGTCATTAAATGGGACCTATAGATCACAGAATGCAACTTTTACAGTGTAGACCAGTGATTCCCAAACTTTCTTGAATCACGGCACCCTAGAGTATCAAAATTGTTTTCATGGCACCACTAAACCAAAAGTTTGTTATTGAGAAATTCAGAAAAAAATGATTAAGTAAATTGTGCTTACCTATCATCCTTAGGTTCAGTTATGTAGTGATGGACAGGGTTGCACTTCTGTTTGTCCAAATATTTTATGTTTTTGTCTCTTACATTGACCATAAATAGATTTATTGGGTGCTGGACCACCAACCTGAGGCAAACCTGAGAGTGTCCCGAGGCACCACAGGGAGCCATGGCACACAGATTGGGAACCACTGGTATAGACCAATTTTGAAACAATGTATCAGCACCTGATACAGTGCCCAGAAGCAAGTTACCTGGACAGTAGATAGCAATACTGTATAAATTGACATTTCAAAAGTTGCCATCCCAACTACTACTAACAATTAGAGCTGATCAGAAAAAATATTCAACTATCAGAGTTTGATGAAGAAGCAGAAATATATTTCTCTATAAGCAAAACAAAAGCTACAGAATTAAATCATCATTAGTTTATAAGCACAAAAGTAGTAATAATTGTAATAGATTATATTATTTATTTTCATTATTGCAGGATCATCCATTGCATTTTGGCAACACTGACTTTCTCAAGGTTAATGAAATGCGTTGGTTGGTCCAGCGCCTTATCCATTCTTGACCATATTAGAAATCTGTTCCAGCCAGGAGCTCCCACTTTACTGAAGTGTTGTCTTGGATAAAGATGAATTCCATCAATGAATCTTTGTGAAATTTGTGATATGCTTTCATTCTATTTTATTGAAGTACAGGTTTTTAATCATGGATGTATTCATTAAATTGATAACCCTAACAATAGAAGAAGCTGTGGATGTAAAGACAATCAGATAAGCCTCACTATGATTATGTCTGATGTGTTTGGTGCTGGGCTCTTGTTATAGATAATCTGGGTTTCTGTCATCTGATTGATAATTTTAACAATTGAAGAAGCTGTTGGAAACAGTACAATCAGATAATCCTCATACATTCTATCTTAAAATATGCATATTACCTCTGTTTGAGATCTAAATTGAACACTTATTACTACACTATGAGCACCTACATGTTTTATTGTATATCTGTTTTGTAGATCTGGTGCTGGCAGGAAGATCCAACTGGAGAAGCTGCTTATATATAATTTATCTAATTACTAATATATAACATTTATATTGGTGACTTAATAGTTAATTGAGAGTTTGTTTTCTCTATTATATTAATACATACATATAGACACACACGAGACTGCTCTGACTCCCTAACAATTCAGATAATTTGCTCTGTTCTAATGTGAATCATAATTTCACAACCTACATTAAGCCTGTACAATAAAGTGTCATGGTCCTGTGGGCCGACCCTCCAGATACGCCAATCTTAGAATCACCACCCATGACTTTTATAGGTTACCTCAGCACATGTGGTTAACTAAACCTGGTAACTGCCACCAGCAGAAGAAGAATATAATGCTAAAGCATAAGGTGAGCTTCTGCTCTCACCTGCATACACAATTATCAATACTTAGAAAAATAGGTAACATATGCCATATGAGGCCTTGTGTCATAAAAACGCAGATCCAGAACTAGAATTAATGTTTAATTCAAGAATATCTTCAAAGCATATATGCAAAAAGTTACAAAGAATATAATAATGTTAAAAAAGAATCACACCGTTACTTACAATTTCCAGAAAAGCAAATAAAATAATAAAAGTGAGAAACAAACCATTGGATCACATTGGATTAAATGGTTCTGGGATGAGGCTTTCCCAGTGACAAATTAGGGATCTTCTGAATCCTTCGATAGCCTCATGCAGAATGAACCATGGGCCTGGGTTGACTCGCATATTTATGCCTGCTTTTCCAGGCACCCCCTCCCTGGGGGTGTTTTTAACCCTTTACAGCTCAAAGTGGATTGTCCAGCTGGCTGAAGCTCAGGGTTTCCTGGGCACATGAGCAGGGGTTCTTTAATTATACATTCAGCTCTCTTTGAAGTTTGGGAAGCAGGCTGGGGTCCATAAATGTGCCCAGCGACTAAGTGAGGAGATTCACCTCCTGAGAACGAGTGTCTCCCTGTGTAAACAACTATTTTTTGATCACTGTTCTTCCTATAACCTCTCTTGCCCAGCTTCAAAAGCCTTGTCATCTTTTCACTAACAAAGGATGCTACATACAAATGTACAAGGGAAAATTACGTTTTTACCAACACAATATCTTGTGCAGTTATGCCCATGCTGATGTAAAATGAGCTTTTCCGCTACATAAAGCTATAAAAGACATTTTTATTTATGAGTAGTCATTTATATATATTTCTATCTATTCTACTAAAAAACATTTGGAACTTTCATCACGTGGTTTAATATTGACCTGTATAACCAAGGCTACACAAAAGGACAGCCACATAAGATCTATTAAAATCGAACTATGGGCCTGTTTCAGAGGAGAATGCAGTTTGATGCCGGTTGCAAGCGGACGTTTTTCAGTCTGTGCATTTATCCTTGTTGCACTGTGCATACATCCCATTGGTTACAGCCAGGGGACACAGAGCAAGTTTGGAAGCAGATAGAGGCAAGTTAAGTGTGCGTTCTTGGGTGGTAAAATGGGGGTGGCTAGTCAGATGCGGGCACATCGTGGACATGTCATGCTCAGCTACTATGACTATTTTACATAATTACACAGATTTCAGCTGCCATGTTCAGACATTCTGCACCTCCATAGGTCTGGTGCAATGTTCAATGGTGCAACCGACGGAGCATCTTAATTCGCAAGCAATAGAATAGCTCCACAGCCTGTGGTCATCACTGTCTGAATCCTATTGGCTGCAGCATTAACATAAACCTTCAGTCGCGCTGCGTAAAAAGTCGCAGTTGTGGTTGCATTACCGTGCACTTCTGAATCAGACCCTATGTGTATCATCTGAGGACAAAAGAACATACAATTTAAAAGTAAGAGAACTCAAAATTGTTGATTTCTACATTTTATAAATATTCACACCTGGCTGTGATATACGTATGTTACCATTAAAACGGTTATCAGATTTCTTTATTGGAAAGCTGTTTTTAACATTAATGAACCTGGTTGTCTTTATTATTCTGTTTTTTTATGTGTTTTATATGAGTAAAAAATAAAAATATATTGTGCCATAATAATTGTGGCGTGCTCTATAGTAACACATAGCAATCTTATATTATCAATAATGAACAAGGCATGTACACGTACTGGCATGGACGGGCAAAGGAATAAATCAAAGATAATGGATAATGAAAAGTCTTGAATTAAAGTGCTTGCAGCTGGAAGAATATGAGAGTGCCGGTAATAATCTGGTGTTTTACTCTTCTGAATATTGAATAATATGCTTGTTAATGTAAATTTTTTTAAGCCTTGATTAAAGTGGGCATTTCTCCATATAATAACCTATGCTCTTTACTTTAGATGAGGAGGGTTCATTGGCGTATATATATAATGGGCGCAGGGTGTGCAGTGCCCTCGCTGAACCCATATAATTATTATACTTACCTCTCTGGAGTCCCACATCAGCCAGTGCTGCAGACTGAAATCACTGGGAAAAATGGCGCAGTGGACATTTTCCCGGTGATTTGCACATACACACTAGAGATGTCTCCAGGAATATAGCATGGGCGCGATGTTCCCAGAGACCTGAGCATGGGCAGTAGACTCTAGCACAAAGTAGGAAAAAGTAGGGGCCCGCACGGAGGCTGCACACAGGCCCCCTTCTCTCTTAAACTGCTCCTGGGAGGGCTTACTGAAAGGAAGTTATGGTGGAATACTCAGGATATATTTACTAAAGTGCGGGTTTTTAGAAGTGGAGATGTTGCCCATAGCAACCAAACAGATTCTACTTAACATTTATCCAGCACGTTCTAGAATATAATAGCTAAAATGTAATTGGTTGCTATGGGCAGCATCTCTACTTCTAAATACCTGCACTTAAGTAAATATACCCCTCAGAGCCAATTGCCGCTGGAGAAACATTCAAATTCATACACCTAAATATATAAGACGGGATGTACTAAACTGAAAAATGTTGCATATGTACTAAGCACCAGCTTCATCCCGGTGGGTAACATCATCTTCAGGTGCGATGGTTAGTACATCGCAAACATAGTGAAAACAAAAAAAAATGTAGACAATTTGCTCATCTGTTGGTGTAATATTGATGTCTGTGTAAAAACAGAGCATAAACTTCCTACTTGCAGCAAAGTAATATTCAAGTGAAATAAAATAAGTGGCTAATGTTTCACAGATGCTGAATAAACAAAACTTAAATTATCTGCAAAGCCAATTAGCTTGAATGATTTTGTTTAGCTTACCTGCCACTACAATAGTCACTTGGATCTAGCTTTAAGCATTCATCTTCAGCTCCCTAAGCATTTCTGAAATTTAATTTGAGATTTTAAACTTATTATCCTGGCCTGGACTCTCAGCAAACTAAACTCCTTTGCAGCCAGCAAGCTAGAGTAATTCTCTAGCTGCAGGTGCATGGCAGGGACAGGTGTAATGTACCTTTTTTCTTGAGTTCGCTCAGAGCGTATGGATGGAGAAACAAAAGTTTCTGCCAGAGTAATAATGAACATTTCAAATATGAATATTGTTTTGCCAATAAAAGTCCAGAATGCATCCTTGCTATTTGATAAATTTAAATTGCTTTAATATATAAAAGATTCTCCAATGTTGTATTCCCCTAGCCCTCAGTAACCAAAAACGGGGTACAGTAGTTTTGATATGTTCTCACTTAAGCATACACTATTGGTAAAAAAATAGACATGTGATGGTGTTTCATGTTTAGGTGTACCGATATAGATAGGTTGCATCGCACTGGTTGTGATTGGCCAGGGGCGGTATTTAAGTGTGGGAGGGATAATGAGGGTATTCCAGCTTGTTGTCTTTGCCTTGAAAAAGACCTCAGTGGGGGTTGAAACACATCGGCAATTGTGTGTGAGTTCTGGAGGAATGCAGGAGGACACTTTGCCTGTGTGGCTGTCGGCCTGTCCAAGAAGGGTAGCTTCTTGGACTGTCCATTGTCAGTTCTAAAAGCACAGCTGGCAATTGTTTAATTCCTGCTGTCTTTGGATCTCCCTAGCTGTGATTTAATGTGTTCCCTTATGTCTTATCTTTTATGTCTCTCTATTAAATTATAACACACTATTAGGGGTATTCAATATGGGTGCGATAACAACGTTTTTTGCATTAATATCGCACTTTTTAACTTTTTTACGTTAATATCACTGGTTTTAGTTTTACACCGTATTCAATTTCAAAGACTTATCGCAGTTTTGAAAAGTCTTTGATAAAAAACGGGGATAACTTTTCACCATTGAATAGGTGTCAAAAAAAAGTGCAGAATTGGGGTTTAGGGGTGCAGGCTTAAAAAAAATAGCCTGCACCCCTGAGATTGATATTTAAAAAAGAACTGTGTCAAAAAAAAGTAAGAAAAAAAATATGGACACCCCAAAAAATTAATTTTAAAATTGGGGTGCAAAAAAACAAAAATGGGAAAAAATTGTTAAACAACAGGCAAATAGGTTCAGGGCTATTCTGCATGTATGCGGCAGATGTTTTCTAGAATAGAATTATAGCGGCAGGTGCACAAATGCAGAATTTTTAAAAACAGACTTTAGGTACACCAAAATATGCTAGTACCCATTTTCATGTACCCCAAATTTGATGGGACCACTTAAAAAAAATAAAAAAATAACCTAAGTGCTCTTCTGCATCACTTCTTCAATGTCGGGAAAAAAACACCTGCTGCGGCTATTTAAATCCCCGACTTTCAATAGTGATCCCCCATGTTTTTACAACTTTAGGGGGGTCTTACAATTATTTGAAGGAAAACTTAGTAACTTTATGCAAATCCAACTTCGGAGTTTCCTGTTTTCGTTAATTTGATATTGAATACGGGGATAAGCGGGAGCGCGCACCTTACCTTTACGCAGAAAAAAACTCCGATATGAAACGTTAACTTTGGCAGTGAAGTTAACGTTTCATATTGAATACCCCTCTATATATTTCCTCTCCTTTATTCATGCACATGGTGACAAGAGTCATTGTTATATGATGCACACCTAGAAGGAGTCGAAAAGGAGGATTGTATACTGTACCTGAAAGAGAGAATTTATTGGATTGTGGGACACAAAGAACCTCTACATATGAGAGGAAGGATTACAACTGTTTTCGAGTTCATGAGATAAAGAATGTGACTATTTCTGGTATATTTTTCATTCAAAGCGCCAATGAGAGAGTATCTCCTTTTTTGTATTTTAGCCATTGACTAAGAGCCTATAACACAGAGGCCTTGGTCAGAGGTAACCTATTATACACCTCTATAAGCTTGCTTACGTGTGAGAAAATGGGTCCCCAGCCCCAGAGTCATGACAGAGTCAACTCCTGATTCCTCACACATGGCTCAAAAATCAATCAGCAATGCCTCGTATTCAGTTATTTGGACTATACCATCTGGCTTATTCCAGACAAAGGGCCGTATTCAATTAGAAGCAAAAAGCCTTTTTTCCGCGTAAAAGTACAGAGGATTGGGGCTTTTCGCATGGTCAGAACTTATCTCCAAATTCAATTCCAGACGGTTTTAGCCTACATAGAAAGTCAATGCAATGTAATAGACGAAAAAGTTTTTGCCTAAGAAAAGCAGGAGAAAAAAAGTGAAAACGTGGGGAAACCACTCAGAACCCTTGGGACAGCCCCCCCCCCAAAGGACAACTGTGTAAAAAATCCAGAGAAAAAACTTAAAAACACCCCAAAAAAGTACTTTCATTTTGGGGGCGAAAAAAAGTACAAAGTGGGGGACAAGCTTAAAAACTAGCGAAATAGACTTCTTGGGGTGCTGTAAGGAGCGGCCAAGTGTTTTTGGGATTGCAGGTGCATGTATGAGGGTGGTTTTTTCACGTTTTTTAAAACTTCACTTTAGAGACTAAAATATGCTAGCACCCATTTTTTAGTACCCCAAATTTACCAGGACTACTTATTTTTACCAGAAAATACTGCTTAATGCCATTCTTCACCACTTGTGCAAAGACACTAATAAGAAAAAATTTAAACAACTTATGTACCGCAAACAGTTTCATTAGGGCTATTCGGACACATCTACATTGATCCCCAATGTTAGTGCATCTTTTTGGGGGGTTCAGGCTGATTTCCCCAATTCTGACAGCACTTTCCACCTATTTTGAATTCGCCACTTGCCGTTTTCGCGTGGTGTGGAATTTAATATAGCGAATAGCGGGGACGTGCACAATAAGTTTCCGCATCCAAAACACGACATGTAGACGAAAAGTTAGGCAGGAAAAACTTTTCTGCAAGTGCAAAACTAATTGAATACCGCCCAAAGTGGGAGATAGTTATGAGAGAGTTCGATACAAGATAGCTCAATGGCCCTCAAACTCGGTTGTCAGGACCCCAAACAGTTTCGGTTTACCAGATCACCTGTGGAACTTAAATTGTGACAGTTGGTGACAGACAGAGAGATAGATAGATAGATAGATAGATAGATAGATAGATAGATAGATAGATAGATAATTACTTCTCTTCATTTCATCTTCTAAGAGAGTGAGTTAACCTTTTCTTTTACTTAGTGTCAAAGCTGGATAATTGGCTGAGACAAGATCAGTTTAAAATTGAAGCATGCACGACGCCATCTTGCGAATGGCAGCTAGACTCCATTTTAGAAACAAGAATCTGCAAGACGCCATTTTGTGACCAACATCCCTTTAAGTTACAACTCACGAGCTAAGAACAGATGGCAATGTTTTTGATAATCTACCAAGGGCAACTAGAAGAACAGCCTCTTGAGAAAAAGTAAATAGAATAGACAATACTCCAGAAACTGTGAGTGTTTTACATACAAATTGGGAATCCCTGTATGCAGACAAGTATAGTTGTGGCAATTGTAATATAATCCAGGCAATTGATCTACACAATTGGAATTGTCTGAATCCTAAACAGGTTTTAGTTTCACACCCAGACAGAATGGCCATAGCTTCACAGCTGGAGGTAACACATTTGCATTGCAGGAATGATATGTGTGTGCATGTATGTATATGTATATATATATATATATATGTTAAGTCCATCATGGATGGAATCTCATGCATAAACACCGCACATTACGCACAATTGAGCTGCTAACATGACGCCCAGTAGCGAATGCACAATTATTAGCATCATGCGATTGCATCTTTCACCATTTCACATACACACATTATGCTTAAGACCCTGAATGAAAACACCGGTTAGTAGCTAAATGCGCACGCATCTGTCCCCAGTTAACTAGCGTCTTCATATCAAACCCCGTACTCTCACACATTACATATTCACATACAAGGTTCCATTAGCGTTAAGGTATAAGATATAAGTTTGTTTAGTTAATATAAACGCTGTGAAATAAAGATATTTGGTACCTAAGGTATTATACATGCTAAACAAGCCGTATTTGGTTTTGTACTGATGCGTACTCTTTCCACAGTATTCCGGTGTAATCGGTGGGGAGATCGCATCATGCATTCTCGAGTTATGGACCGCAGGGACTTCAAGCAACAAAATGTATTAACTGTTAGGATGTTACAGGGGGTGGGAAGGGAGAGACCCACAGTTGTTAGAGGCTGGGTGAGTCAATTTGAACCAGCCTGTTAAATGCTCCGTAACAGATGGTTTCCCCTTGGGAACCAATAGCATCAGCAACAAACATCTCTATTGTTTTGCCTATTCCTGGGGGGGTATAAATATGTGTGCTCCAACACTGGGTCTTTAGTCTTCTTGCTGAATGCTGACTGAGGGGTTTCTTGCTGATGCCTAACATCTGGTACCGGAAGCGCTGCATATGTATACTGTACTTGGGTCTGTATAATTCCTTTGCACCTAAATTGTGTCTGGATCAATAGTGTGTAACTGACTGTACTTTTACTTGAATAATACTTGTGCTTTGGAACCACAGATTCCAGGTCTAAGCCTTTATTTACTGTAAGACTGTGTACGCAAATTAGCGTCATCCTTAGAAGGTATAAGCAGGATATTAGAAGGTATAGGCAGGATATTAGAAGGTATAGGAAGGTGTGTATAGAGGTTCTGATCCAATATCGTCATTAGTAACAAGCATTAACCAAAGCTTCTTTGGGGATATTTAATCAAAGATCTTTAACAGAGTAAAATGTATTCAGTTGCTACAAGTTACATTGTTCTTCATCTATGGAGATAGGGAGACAAGCAAAAGTAAAATGAGCCCTGTGTTTAATCAGAAATCAGAACTGTGAGTGAGATCACAGGCGTTACAGCCCATTACAATTCCAAGGCTGTATCGCTAGGACTGAAATATCAGTGACTGTGAAATTTCTGCTGTGACTAGAATTAAACAGTTATTCAGCTCTAGCAGAAAACAAAAGATGAGTTTGTAGCATATCACTTTAATTAGCTCATTCATTAAAACATTATTGGTTCTGCATTATAAAACTGTTTATGCACCATTTTTAAAAAGTGTTAGTATTTCAAATCCTCAAGAAATGTTTGCTGGTTAAATAGTGTTTTTTGTAAAATGAATCTCTGAAACTGCATAGTAGCTAGAATTCCACATGAAAGCCTGTTGAATTCTATATTAACAATGACATAAGTTAACTTGTTTAGATCTGCAATCCTTGCAAAGTTTATGGTGGATTTTAAACACTCTTTAATTTTTTTATTCTTTAATGATTCATTGAAACTGAGGCCCTGATTCAGAGCCGGACGCTCTCGGAGCGCTCGCTCTGAATCAGGGCCGTCCCTGCTCCTTTTTGGAGCGGCCTCCTGGCTGCTCGCATAGCTGTGGGTGACCACCCACAGTTTTAGGAGCGGCCAAAATGATGGTCGCGATGGTCAAGATGATCATCGGGCTTGCGACGAGACCCTGCGGTAGGGTCTCGCTGCCGCTAGCCTTGGAGTGCTTTTTGGCTCTATCAGAGCCAAAAGCACTTGACTGACATCACTAGTGATGTCAGTGGGGCCGGCCCGGGACGGTAGGCGTTCCGATGGGATCGCCTCCGTCTGGGCAGCTACGCCCCCGGCACGCCCACCAAAGGGGGCGTGCTGTCAATCACCATCGACAGCACGCCCCCTTTGGTTCGAGACCCTTAATGACGGCTTGGCTGCCGTTATTCGGGTCTCACGCATGCGCACGACGGAGGCACCTCCGTCGTGTGCATGCGCACTTGGGCACCATCGACCCGCTTGCGAGCGCTCAGCGCTCGCGAGCAGGTCTGAATCAGGCCCTGTGTTCTATGTATGTGTTTTACAATGTATATGCTCAAAGATCAAATCTCCTTGGTCTCCATTTCCTTGTAAATAAAACAATGGACAGCTGTATCTCAAAAGAAGACACAATAATATAACTTTCTATGTTTACACTGATACATTAATTATAGAATTCAAAAGTTTTAGACTTCAGCTGTATGTACAATTCAGTTGGGCCAGTGTTTATAGAGTTCTATCAGGTGGTAAAGTGTGTCTATCCACATGCAACATAACCCTGTAGAAGCCCTTACTAAGTCTGGTGTACAGCCTAAGTACAAAGTTAAATACCCAGTCATCTGGAAGTAATTTACAGTATTTGGCTACCACCACCCTTATGGATTTTCCCAGGGTTTCAAATCTACCTTGTGATGCCTGTTGCGAAGGACCTTTTTCCAAAGAAAAACATGGTTCCTTCTCCTTCTGCAGCAGAGCTAGAGGGAAATTTGTTTCAACATTCTCCAAACCATTTATCTACACTCTCAAGACTTACCAGCTTGGCCAGTTGGGGTGTGTCTCTGACAGTTAGCCCAGACAAGTGGTTCCTCCCTGGTGGTAACCAGTACCTAGACAAAGGCCTGGCACTTCTAATCTCTTATTATGCCTCTCACATGCTGCCACACACTCTATGTATTACTCCACCATTGGTGACAAGACAACATTTAGTAGCACCACATATGCTTTGTAAAAACAGGGATGGTGAAGGCCACGTCTCCTTACTACACCACTGCTCTCAATTACAATGTATTAAAGAGACATTGCTCATCTGCAAAGGTCTCTGCAATTGTAACTCTGCACCTCCAAAATGTTCAGTTGTACAATTTACAAGCAATGGCCCTCATTCAGAGCCGCACGTTAACAACAGTACGCTCGTTGCGTTCCGATGTTGACTAACCGCGCATGCGTCGGTGTTACACTGCGCATGTGCGTACGGCAGATTGCGTTTTTTTTTCTCTCGTTCCTAAAATAGCGTACAGGAAGTGACATGTCAAATGTGATTGACAGAACAGGGCGTTTTTGGGTGTTGACGGGGGTGGAGATGAAAAAACGCAGGCGTGGCGAGGCATTTTTGGGGCGTACATACATTAGCAGATGCGAACGTCAAATGTGTTCGGACCGTCTCATACGTCACTGAAACATCCGCTTTCCCTTCAAAATGCTCGCACAGCTTAGGGTCAGGATTACTCGACCACATTGGCGATGGCCTTCTCCTCCGTCCCGGGACTCCACGATGGTGCTGCGATTAATCGCGGCTGGTCAGTAAAGTAATTAGTGTTGGATTGAAATCCGGCTTGGTATGTGTTTGGAAAGCAGTTTATTGGGATAGCACAAAAGCGTACGCAGGTGGAAATCAGAGCTGCTAATGTCATGATTACACAATCAATTAGCGTACATTTTTGGGGTTTTATTTTGGCCACAATTTGTTGGTTATGGCCTATTGTAACAATAATGTCATCATCTTTTAATTAGCTCCCCTTTTTTTTGGTTTACTGTGGAATTTGCATCGCTATGTGATTTTTGAAACGTTCCTTAAAGAGGCCTTTTTTTGGTTTTAAGAGGGTCAGTTTTTGCCTTTAGGGCCAGGATTAAATGTAACCCATTTGTACAATAATGTCACAATACAATCTCATTTTTTTGTTTTTAATTTATTGTTTAAACACAAACAAATTGGCCTAATATTTTGTTGCCTTTTTTTGTGGCAAAGATATTTGTTCAAAAAAAAAAAAAACCATAACTGCTAACATAAGCATAAATACAAAATTTAAAAACATTTCACAAGAAAGGAGAGGGAAGTTTTGACCAGAAAGGAATATGAGCCAAGCACAGAAGGAGTGTGGGAAAAGTCGCCATTGCTGTCACCGTTTTCTCGCCTGTTTGGCTGGGTGAGGGTGGGCGCCAGACCGGGTCCGGGATGCCATCGGGCTGGCCTGTCCAGAGGCAGATGTTGTGGCCTCTGGACTAGGCACAGGGCTAGGCACATTTGGAGGATTGGCTGATGTTGTGCCAGAGGTGGAGGATCCGGATGTTCCGGCAGGAAGGGAGGTCGGCTCCACCATGTGCTGGCGAACGAGCTGCTCCAGGGCATCGGCGATGCGGATGTTGGCCCTGGTATTTTCCGCCAGGGCCTGAGCAATGGTCACGTTGGCCGCAGCATTTTGCTCCAGGGCCTCAGCCACCCGTATCAGACTGGCGTCCATCCTCTGCAGAATCTCCGTATGGCAATCCGATTTAAAATTGAGTTCTGTGAGGAGGCCCACTGCCTGCGAGGGGGCACGCCCTGGACTGGCTTCTGCAGGGTCCTCAGCCGGATGTACTGGTTCCTCCCCTGCAGAGCCAGCAGAAATTCTGCGGCCAAGGCTCCCCTCTGGAGCAGACTCATCCGCCTCTGTCTCTGTTAGGAAATTTGCGAAAAGACTCACATTAGAATCTACATATTGGCACAATAGCATTTCAGAGTTGGTGACATCACAAGACTTACCTTGGCCAACATGAGGAGCCGCAAAGTCTGGCATGTCCGTATCCATGTTGGACACGCCAAACACCTCCACAGCCTGCACACACCCCTGTGCCATCTCTTCTAAGTCTGTCAACTCCAATGACACAGGGGTGGGACCCCCACCTGTCCCCCTTGCATGCCTAGCCCTGTCGGCAAGTTTTTGTTTGAGACGATATTTGAAGTCTGCCCATCTGTGGAATGAAATTGGAACCATTATCCTTTTTTTTACAATGGGGTTTGTTTATAGGATGGGAAAGTGTTTACTTACCGCCGTTTGACATCCCGGGCTAGACGGACATAATCACCCACCCTATTGACAGCAACGGCGACCTCCTCCCACATTCTCCACTTCTGGCTTTGGCTCATATTCCTGGCTGCCTGGGGCAGGATGTCAACGCACTTCTGGATCAAAACCTCCATCTCCTTGCTTGTGAAATGTGGCTGCCTTTTTTTTTTGGCAGCTTTGGCGGGTTGACTGGGGCCAGCAGTCTCTTCCATGTCATCCTCCTCACCTATTTGGGTAAATATGCAGATTTAGCCACTTCACAACTTGACCAATATATTTGTTTTAAAATAATCATGGAGACAAAATGCATGAAGGCCTTACCGCCGGATTTTTGGCCATTGTTTCCCTGGTCTGAAGCCATGTTTCTGCTTCCAGAATGAAATCAACCAGAAATTCAATGTGATTTCGTGACGTATTTATACATGCGTCCTTTGTTTGCGGCCGCATCATTGATTGTGCGTCCCTATGATTCATCCTTAATTTGTGCGGGAAAATAAACACTATTTATGGCTTGGTGTGTGTGGAGTCGAGGTGGGGTTGTTGGATTGTTGGCGGTTAAGTTGTTTGGATTTGGTTGTTTGCGGTTGGTGGATTTGGCAGAGTTGGTTTTTTGTTTGTTTTTGCTACAGTTCTTTTGTTTTTCCGTTCGCATTTTTTTCCTTTTTTCCACATCCTTTCCTGATTTGGTAAGTTTTGTGCAGTCAAATTTGTGGCCAATTGGTGTCTTCTTCTGTTTGTTGGTTAGTTAATTTTTTTAACACTAATTTCATCTTTTTTAGTTTGTTTTGGCTTTCGGACCCAAAGACCTTTTTTTTGGAAATCTTATATATTCGAGTTGGGTAAGTCCATTTTTTGTCTTGCATTTGCGAACTAATTACCGCATTTTTGCCTGTTGGTGTAGTGACTTGCATTTGCGAATTAATTACCGCATTTTTGACTGTTGGTGTAGTGACTTGCATTTGCGAATTAATTACCGCATTTTTGACTGTTGGTGTAGTGACATGCATTTGCGAATTAATTACCGCATTTTTGACTGTTGGTGTAGTGACATGCATTTGCAAATTAATTACCGCATTTTTGACTGTTGGTGTAGTGACATGCATTTGCAAATTAATTAACGCATTTTTGACTGTTGGTGTAGTGACATGCATTTGCGAATTAATTAACGCATTTTTGACTGTTGGTGTAGTGACATGCATTTGCGAATTAATTAACGCATTTTTGACTGTTGGTGTAGTGACATGCATTTGCGAATTAATTACCGCATTTTTGACTGTTGGTGTAGTGACTTGCATTTGCGAACTAATTAACGCATTTTTGGCGGCTTATTCATCATGTAAACCAGTTTTGCTTTTCCCTTTTCCATTTTTGGGGTCCATTTGAACCCTATTTGACGTACGGTGTGCAATGTCGTTTTCATCGATGGCCAAATGTGTGTTTCGGCTATTTTCTGTGTTGGCTTGCAACAATTTGAAAAAAAAAAAATCACCCTCTAAATTTTTGAAGTCTCATTTTTGGCTTTTTTACAGTTTATACGTATCATGACAATACCCCGGCATGTAAGCAGCTATGGATGGTATCAGAAAGCTAAGTTGTTTTTTCTTACTTTTGGGGTGGCTCAAAAGCCTTACATTGTAAACTTTGAATTTCAGGTAGATCTGGGGCGAATTGTTCTGGCCATGCTCCCGGAAGACGACCAACCTCAAACTCGTCCCAGGCGTAGGCATCGTAGGCATGCAAGGCCCCAGATATTTCGAACACGTGTCACCCTTTTTGGAATGCCCGATGATGAGGTTTTAAGACGCTACCGTCTACCTCCCAAAATCATCATAGACACTCTCTCATTAATAGAAAGTGATCTTGAGCGGCAAATTGACAGTCCAACAGCAATACCACCACTGACGCAATTTATGGCGGTGTTACATTTCTGTGCCTCAGGATCGTTTCAAACAACGGTGGGAATAGTGGCGGGCATCTCCCAATCCTCCTTTTCCAGGATCCTGAGGGCAGTGATGGAGGCACTTTTCAAGCACCTCCATCATTTTATTAAAATGCCTTTGGATATGGGTGCCCTTAGTGTGGCCAAGGCCAATTTTTACCAAATAGCTGGCTTCCCACACATCATAGGGGTTGTGGATGGTACTCACATACCACTTCAGCCTCCAGCACGGCTGGAGGCAATATTTAGAAACAGGAAACACTATCACTCCCTGAATGTAATGGTGGTATGTGATGCCTCCCTCCAGATCCTGTCCCTGAATGCTAAATTACCCGGAAGTGCTCATGACTCCTTCGTCATCCGGCAATCAGGGATATGGCAGAAATTAACCAACCTACAAGCTGGTGATGCGTGGCTTCTGGGTAAGTGGAGACCTTTAGTACATAACAATGTTAAGCTTGATACACAGTGTTCCTGATGTGGTCTATTTTTGTTCACAGGAGACAGTGGATACCCTTGCATGTCCTGGCTGCTCACTCCTTATTTGGCTCCCACATCAGGGCCACAAAGTGTGTATAATTCCGCACTTACAGCCACCAGGCAAGTGGTGGAGCGCTGTATCGGCCTTTTAAAAGGCAGATTCAGATGCCTCCACCGCTCTGGTGGCGAACTCATGTATGTGCCGGATATGGTGTCTAAAATTGTGGTCCTGTGTGGGATATTTCACAACATTGCCATAAGGAGTGGTGTCCCAATGCAGCCAGAGGATGCCTTACCTGAGGATGGCACCCCCGAGGTTGGTCGAAGGTCAGTATGTGGGGGGGCCATACGCGATGATGTGGTGGCCAGATTTTTTAGGTAAGTTTGAACAAAACTCCAGTGTTTATACCTAATGTGTTTGTGTTTGTTTGCAAACATCTAATTTATTTTTATTTTTCTCACCATCTTCTGTTTGTTCACATAATCTTTGGCACTCCAACGCTCACTACTTCCTGCTACCCTTACCAAACCTGGATCTGGTCCTTTTGGGCATATATTCTGGAACCCATATCGCAACGCCATGTTTGTGGAATCATGTTGGCATGGTCCTTCATCAACCAGTTCTTGATTTTGTGTTTTTATTTAATTATTTCTTGGTATGTGTTGTATTTGAATTTATCACTGTGTTTTTTTTTTGGGAGTGACCACTTTGTTTTCTCTGTTATGTTGTGAATAAATGTTTGGAGAGTGAAATGGTCTTCCTTTTTTGGGACGTTAACAGCAAGTGTAACCAGGTTAACACAAGTTACATTTGACTAAGGGGTAAACCAGTACTGACGCCAGTTGAGCTAAACTGAAAAATGTTTTCAGCTTCCCAATCCACACCAAAAGGAAGCCTGGCCCAACCTTGGGATTTGTAAGATTGGCCTAAGCAGCTTGCGCACCAAGTAGGAACCTGGAAAATGTAGAAATATGTAATTGACACTACACCCAAAAAGGGAAATGACATTGTTACTGTTATGTGTTTCTTGTGTCTGTTTGACATACAAAGACAAAACACAATCTAACTTTTAAAAAAGGGAAATCCTTGCAGGAACAGTCTACTTATGTCATGCTAAACTATCTTGGTTTGGGTTTTTAAAAATGAGCCACAACGTATATTTGTCTTAATAAATTTAATTGGAAAATATAACAAAAATAAAAAAACTACTGCCGAAGGAGGCCAGACAGCCGGTCGAGGGCCACCAGAATGCCGATGACATGTTGGCGCATCTGCCCCACAACATCCGCCACCTCTTGCCGACGCCTCTGTTCCTCTGTGGGTGAGAAAAGTGTGTGGGTTAATACAACAATAGGGAATCCACATAAAAAAAAAAAAACACAACCAAAACACTCCTAAACCCAAAACAAAAAAAAAAAAGGGGGGGCTGGCAAAAATACAAGGCCTAGGTACAAATTCCCACAGGTATGATATGTGTATGTTTAAATCACCAGGAAGAGGCAAAGGCAAACCTTCACAATCACCAAAAGTCAAGCCACAAAAACACGAAGAAAGGCACGACACATGATTACATACAAACAGTTTGTGCTTTAAAAAAAAAAAAAAACATACCGGGAGACAAAACGGGAGCTCCGGGCAAACCTCCATGATCCTCCTCGGAGGATCTGTCATTACCCAAAGAATGGGGCGGAGTTATGATGGACTCCGGGGAGGGGGTAATTGGAAGAGGGGTGGGTGGAGGAGAGGGGGAAGTGGGACGGAGGGGAAGGAGGCCCGACATTTCCGGGAGAGGGTCTGGGAAGGATGGGGAGGAGTGGGGAATAGGGGAAAGATTTGGGGTGGAGTGTTGGCTGGGGGTTGGGGATAGTGGCCGGGAACGCCGTCTGGACGGACGGTGACGGCGGAGTCTTGGCTGTCCCCCTAAAATATGTCAAAGAAATTGCGTTTAGTTTATGGACAAATCCGGGCAACCAAACTAAAAAAAAAAAAAAAAAAAAAACCAAATAGCAGTAGAATTAATAAATCAGAAATAGAGGGGAAACATGCACACGCAGATATGAGTACAAATAATAAATAGAACAGACAGGAAAACATGCACATGCAGATATGAGTACAAATAATAAATAGAACAGACAGGAAAACATGCACACGCAGATATGAGTACAAATAATAAATAGAACAGACAGGAAAACATGCACACGCAGATATGAGTACAAATAATAAATAGAACAGACAGGAAAACATGCACACGCAGTTTGCCCCACAAACACAAACATTAAAACCACAATACATAACACTTACTTGCCAGGATCTGCATGCGAAAGCATGCCAGCAAGCGGGGCGTTCGCCGTTGCAGGTCGGACCACCTGCGCTCCAGCTGCCCGATGTTGCGGCGTGAGCCGAAGGACCGCAGGCGGGACCGTGCCTCCGCATACGCGGAGCGCTTCTGCCGGTTGGTCATGGGTTGAGGCTGGCTGGTGATCCGGCGATCCATGACCTCCGTAAGCACCAGCAGCTCGCGCCTGGTGAATGCGGAGGCTCTCATGATGGCAATGGTGTTTTTCTTAAAAATCATTTTTGATAAAGTGTGTAAAAATTTTCTGATTGGCTAATGTATTTTGGAAATTAACAGGAGCAATTTTATTGGTTAGTGTATGAGTCATGTGTTCGACAGGGCCAGAAATCTCTGGAGAGTTAGGATAGGCTTGATGCAGTGACATGCGTAAGCAAATTTAAATAAAGAAATGAACCCAGGGAAATATGCGGGGATCCACAGCAATAGTACAATTGTTTAATTGTGGTTCACATGTTTTTTGAACAATAAAAGCGAATGTTTCATCCGTACGTATTCTGCGGGTAAACACAAACACGGACAAGAGTAAAGTTTCTTGCATTGTGTTGAAAAAAACAAACAATTAAGCTAATTGATACATTGATTGGCATGATACGATTGATGGAGGTAGGCAGAATAAAGGAGCAGGTAATCGACATCTGACAAGGCCACTTCCTGTTTATACTTGTGCGTGCGTTCCTTTCAAGCCATTTCGGGGATGTACGCTCGCTATTTCGTACGCTCGTTAGTTAGAGGAGGGGTCGTCAGAGTTTTGGGAGGAATTTTAGATGCGAACGAAAATACGAGCGAGCCATTGAATTTAAATATTTTTGTACGTACGCTTAACGTACGTGCGCCCGCTTGCGAGTGGGTCTGAATGAGGGCCAATGTTCTCTTGGAGATTGCCAGCTATAGAAGAGCATTAAAGGGCTAAACAAGTGTTACTGAGCTCACACTTTTAAAACATTCATGTAAATTGCTAAGTGAAAGAAAGACATTTGCAATTAAGTAAAGATTACAGTATATACTGTGGATTTTAAATCCATTGATCAGGGGATCATCCTAAAATAAAAGTATACAATATGATTTTTTTGCTTGCTCTTTTTCAACACAAATCCAAGACCTTGGGGACTCCTTGGGATCTATTTATAACCGACACCCTCTGGAAAAATAAATTGCTCTCTATTCATAGAATAACCCTCTCATTGGCACTTGTCACATCTCATCCATATGTTAGAATGACTCTGCTAACACTGCAATATTGAAGCTCCAAACATACTGTATTAACCTTTCCAAGACAGATGGAGTAGACATCTGATTAATTCCTGAATTTAAGCCTATGCTAATTCACGTACTTAGTTTCTTAAAGCTATGGAATAAACTTGGAAGTCAGTGTTTATTTAAAATTGAAGTTAAAATTCGAGATTTAAATGTCATTTCTAGTCCATTGCTACTGTACTCCACTGGTAAAATTATTTTGAAGTACTCTTCAATGATTGTGTATCTAAGTCCTTTCCACTTTTGCAGTGTTCAGGTTAAAGGACATCTTTAGCAATGTGCCAGGAAATGGCCTGCAGCAATTTTGGAATGCTTTTAATAACAGAACTTGTAGTGGAGAGAGGGAGGAAAAGTCATTCCAGGAAGCCAGTGTCTACTTTTGGATCTAGTACAGTAAAGGCCCTCATACACGGGGTTATATTGCAGGAAATCCGACTGATTGGTGCGATTTGCCTGCTATATCGTACCGTGTATGGCCCTGATATCGGGCTGAGCGTGCTCTCGCGGGGTCGTACATCGCACCCCCTGATCTGTTTGCAGGACCATGAGATCAGGGGATGCAATGTGTGATCCCATAGATTGCTATGTAGGTGAGACAGGGGGGAGCCGGCATATCGGGCGGTCAGCCACCCGATCACACCCGATATGTCAGACGACGGATCCCGTATCGACTCGCATGGTGAAATTGTACCGTGTATGGGGGCCTTAAGTGTGTTTCCTAAGTACAACCTGGATGGGCACACGGTTACTTTACACACATATACACACTGATAATATACTGTAGGGGCTAATTCACAGATGCACGCAAGTCACTTCACCCATACAGTATGTAGAGTTGCACACATCTAAGTGGCCGCACTGCCCTCATCCATCCACTTGTGGAATTAGTCATCCTCACTATCAGCACACATTTATCCCACACCTACACCTGGTCCAAAAGATCCATCTGAAATCAGACAGATCTGTGCATACAATGCTGGAGTTGGGTAAAATATGGGACAATATGCCGATGTTCCAAAGTCATTTGGTCAACTATGAATAATACTAAACTGAGGGATTGTAACTATGACATGTAAAAAATCACCTTGGTGAGTATTGTATGTGTTCTAGAAGGGGGATTGAATGGTTATTTGCAACAGTCCGATAGAACTCATATGCTTCCTGATACATTGGTTACAGCTCACTAACCTAGCAAGTCAACTATCCACTTTGACTTCTGGACAAATCCAAGGTTGTACTTCAGGGTCTCAAGAATCTACTTGACGATGCAAACCGGCACCAATTCAAGTAAATGCTGCAAATCTCTGTGTGTAACTGCACTGGCTGCCTGTTTCCATCAAGTTACAATTTAAAAATCTCAATTTACAAAGTCCTCTACAATACTGCGCATACTTACAGTATCTCCTCTGGTTTCTCTATACCTGCCACCCTTTCCAGACTTGTTGATCAGCCAAAACTTCTTCATCATCATCTCATACTTCTTCTTCGAAGACTTCTCTAATTCACACTTAGATTATGTAATTCACTACCATGTCTAATTAAACTAGCCGTCAATCTCTGACTCTTAAATGTCCTTTGAAAACATATCTCTAGGGAAAAGTATTACATTTTCAATAGTATAGTACCTTGGAATTACAGTACAATCCACATCTCTAGTAGGTAACTCCATGGACATATAAAACATATAGGGGCATATTCAATTGGGTGTGAGGTTTAGCAAGGCAAAAACCTTGCACACCTCGTCCCCAATTTTGGATTACAATGGGTATGCACACTCTCGATACCCAAAGTATCCAATTAAAAACAGTGGTCACAGGGATTTTAGGGCTGAAAACCCTGCGCGCCTAAAAAACATATTAAACTTACATGTCCGGGGGTCACCAGTGGTCTCCGCGATTCCCGGTTGCCTCCCTTCCATCTTGTCACTGCGGAGGGGGCTGCTGGGAAGCTCCGGGGGCTGCATGGAGACGCAAAGGCTGCTGGGAGATGTAGCTCTTCCAGCACCTTCACACGGGGGGTCACTCACACTGGGGGTCACTCACAAACACACAACACAACACTCATGCACACACGTACTCACTTATACACACTTACAAACACTGACACACACTCACATACTCACCCTGCTGCAGAAGACCTGGCTCCCGACACTGGATGCAGAAGACACCGCTTCAGAAAGTGAATAATTAAGGACTAATTAAGCTAATTGGAAACTTCCAATAGCTTAATTAGTCCTCAGGGGGCGTGTCGCCAGGGTCCCAAAGCATGTCCGCTGATTTTTCCTAAAATTTACGATTTTAGAAAAAAACAGACTTGCTCTGGAGGAAGAGAAAAAGACGCAATGATTTGTATAGAAATCACCACGTCCCATTTTCAGTCACCTAATTGAATATTAATACCCAGCGGCTGCGGAAAACCCCAGCGACGCATTTTTCTTAAAAAAGCTAGTCCGTCCGCAGTTGGATTCCCATCCCACTGTCCAATAATGAAGAGTCCTCAGAAATGTCAAACATTTATGTTAATACTATACATTCACTTCCTCTTTATTGAAGGATGACTGCATCCTCATATGTTACAGTACCTGTTTATCCTGTAGGTAAGTGATAGAGCAAACCTGGTAATAGTTTAGACGTACTCTCTTACAGAGCATTAGTTTACAGTAGTTTATAATACTTACTGCCTATCCTTATCTACATTCATTATCTCTGTGGACATATATTGGGTGAGACCAAGTCTCACTGCGTCAATATACTTCCTCGCTTTAGGTAGCATATAAAGTTTATATGTACTCTCTAATCTAAGAATTACAGTCAGAGCGGTTGAGGACATATGTGGGCATTGTTTCCGAACATAGGGTCCATAAAAACATGTATAGCTATGGTCCTATATATCACATAGCCCATCGTTAGCATTTAGCAAAGATTATAACCTTTTTGGACAACTGCTTTAGCTTTAACTAAGCTTTGTTTATTACATACATCTTTTATGTAGCAGCATTGGTCTATCGGCCTAATTCAACACGGATCGCAAGGCTGCATTCGCACACACCCGCTCGCTGTGAAAATATGCTAATGAATGCAATCACATGGCATCGCAGCACTATACCAAGATGCCCACCACTGTATAAAACCACCCACTTCCCATGACGTGCATACGCAAGTCAGTGAAACCATCTGTAACATGGAGTAACAACGGAACCAGTCACACAGTGGTGGTTGACCGGACCCTACCTCACCAACTGCTAAACTTCCTGTCGCCGTCTAGACCTATGCCAGCATATGCCATCGCAGGGGCTTAATTATGCATGCCCCTATAATGGCATTAAAATGCACATCCACGCTTGTGTTCGGACAACCACCCCCCATCCACCCCCAAACAGTCATTTCATGTCAATCACTATGAGATCGATTTCCGATCGCAGCAGTCTATTCGAGCAGAGCACAAAAAACAACCAGCTGTGTAAAACCGCAGCCTTGCGATTTAACCTGAATAAGGCCCTATATGTAGCAACTATACATGTTGATTGAACTGTATGTAGGTGTGGCTGACCGTGGGCCAGAGAGACGTTTCAGCGACACAGCTTTTGGTTACCATAGTAACACGGCGCACATCACTGATGTCAACAGACAGGGAGACCTGGGCAGCTGTTCGGCGTGGCGTCCCTCCTTGCCCAGCTTGTCTCAGCTCAGCGGACATCAGTACCCATTTAAGTTAAGACTTCTTTGTATACACTTTTTTACCTGTCATTTTTATGTTGTTTGCATGCCATGAAAAAAGAGCCGGTTAGGCTCTGAAACGTCGGTTTTGTATAAGCATGTACAGCTTTTGATAAAAGCATTTTGAAACATTTAACTGGGAGTGCCGCAGCTTTCTGGAAATTCTATATACCATACTTACAGATGACACCCTTCCTGCATTCACCTCTGTGATACAAGTGCCGGTCCATACTAAGACTTGTTCATATACTGTATGTATGTATATATTTATATATATATGTATATATATATATATATATATATATATTAGGGGTGTGCACCGGCCACTTTTCGTGTTTTGTGTTTTGGTTTTGGATCTGGATCTTTCATCGTGTTTTGGATCTGGATTGGTTTTGCCAAAACCACCCTTCCGTGTTTTGGGTTCTGGGTTTTGTGTTTTGGATCTGTATTTTTTTTTTAAAAAGCATAAAAACAGCTAAAAATCACAGAATTTGTGGGGTTTTCTGCTCCTATGCTATTATTAACCTCAATAACCTTAATTTCCACTCATTTCCAGTCTATTCTGAACACCTCACACCTCACAATAGTGTTTTTATGTCCAAAAGGTTGCACCGAGGTAGCTGGATGACTATGCTAAGCAACACGAGTGGGCGGCACAAACACGTGGCCCATCTAGGAGTGACACTGCAGTGGCAGACAGGATGGCAGTTTGAAAAACTAGGCCCCAAACAGTACATAATGCAAAGAAAAAAAAGAGGTGCAAGATGGAATTGTCCTTGGGCCCTCCCACCCACCCTTATGTTGTATAAACTGGACATGCACACTTTAACAAACCAATCATTTCAGCGCCAGGGTCTGCCACACGACTGTGGCTGAAATGATTGGTTTGTTTGGGCCCACACAAAACAAGCTGGAAATTAATCTGTCCCTGCACAAACTGGCTCTACGGAGGCAAGATGCCGTCCTCATCCTCCTCATCCACCGATTCCTCACCCTCTTCAGTGTTGTGTACATCCTCATCCTCAGAGTATTAATTCATCCCCGCTGGAATCCACAACCACAGGTCCCTCTGTACGTTCTGGAGGCTGGTCTCCCTGGAAGAGTTGATAATTCATTTTTATGAACACTATCTTCTCCACATTTTGTGGAAGCAACCTCCTACGCCTTTCACTGACAAGGTTCCCGGCTGCACTAAACACTCTTTCGGAGTACACACTGGAGGCGGGGCAACTCAGGTAAAATAGAGCCAGTTTGTACAGGGGTCTCCAAATTGCCTCTTTTTCCTGCCAGTACAGGTACGGACTGTCTGACATGCCTACTCGGATGCTGTCACCGATGTAATCCTTTAACAGACAGACGCATGCTTGTCGCTGCTGCTTTGAGGATGCAGGTGCGGCTACAGCCCACACAATTCACAAAGACAGAAAAAAAAAGAAGAATTTTTTTATTGTTTGTGGAGCGCACTTTGGGGGTTACACCACCCTTTAACAGACAGACGCATGCTTGTCGCTGCTGCTTTGAGGATGCAGGTGCGGCTACAGCCCACATAATTCACAAAGACGGAAAAAAGGAAGAATTTTTTTATTTTTTGTGGAGCGCACTTTGAGGGTTACACCACCCTTTAACAGACAGATGCATGCTTGTCGCTGCTGCTTTGAGGATGCAGGTGCGGCTACAGCCCACACAATTAACAAAGACAGAAAAAAATTTTTTTTTATTGTTTGTAGAGCGCACTTGAGGGTTACACCACCCTTTAACAAACAGACGCACGCTTGTCGCTGCTGCTTTGAGGATGCAGGTGCAGCTACAGCCCACACATTTCACAAAGACAGAAAAACAAGAAGAATTATTTATTTTGTTTGGAGTGCACTTTGGGGGTTACAGCACCCTTTAACGGACAAGCCAGCTGGCCCTTTACTTATGACACAGGCGCACGTAGTCGCTGAATGGCAAAAGGGGCCAGAAATTTTTCCACCAATTCCTCACCCTCTTCAGTGTTGTGTACATCCTCATCCTCACAGAGTATTAATTCATCCCCACTGGAATCCACCACCATAGGTCCCTCTGTACGTTCTGGAGGCTGGTCTCCCTGAAAGAGTTGATAATTAATTTTTATGAACATCATCTTCTCCACATTTTGTGGAAGCAACCTCCTACGCCTTTCACTGGCAAGGTTCCCGGTTGCACTAAACACTCTTTCGGAGTACACACTGGAGGGGGGGCAACTCAGGTAAAATAGAGCCAGTTTGTACAGGGGCCTCCAAATTGCCTCTTTTTCCTGCCAGTACAGGTACGGACTGTCTGACATGCCTACTTGGATGCTGTCACCGATGTAATCCTTTAACAGACAGATGCACGCTTGTCGCTGCTGCTTTGAGGATGCAGGTGCGGTTACAGCCCACACAATTCACAAAGACATAAAAAAAAGAAGATTTTTTAAATTTTTTGTGGAGCGCACTTTGGGGGTTACACCACCCTTTAACAGACAGACGCACGCTTGTCGCTGCTGCTTTGAGGATGCAGGTGCGGCTACAGCCCACACAATTCACAAAGACAGAAAAAAAAAAATATTATTTTTTGTGGAGCGCACTTTAAGGGTTACACCACCCTTTAACAGACAGACGCACGCTTGTCACTGCTGCTTTGAGGATGCACGTACAGTGCACACAATTCACAAACACAGAAGAAAATGTTTTATTTTTGTTGGAGTGCACTTTGGGGGTTACAGCACCCTTTAACAGTCAAGCCAGCCGGCCCTTTACCTATGACACAGGCGCACGCTTGGCACTACTTTGTTGATGCACGTGCTGCTAATGCACACACAATTCACAAACACAAAAAAATTCAAAATTTTATTTTTGTTGGAGTGCACTTTGGGGGTTGCAGCACCCTTTAACGGTCAAGCCAGCCGGCCCTTTACTTATGGGACACAGGCGCACGCTTGGCGCTGCTCCTTTGTTGATGCACGTACAGCCACAGTGCACACAATTCACAAAGACAGAAAATATTTTTTTATTTGGTTTGGAGTGCACTTTGGGGGTTACAGCACCCTTTAACGGTCAAGCCAGCCGGCCCTTTACTTATGACACAGGCGCACACTTGGCACTACTTTGTTGATGCACGTGCGGCTACTGCGCACAAAATTCACAAACACAGAAAAAATATTTATTTTTTTTTGCACTTGGGGGGAGCACCCCTGATGGACAGAGCACCCCCTGGGCAACACTACAGCACCCCTTTAGGACTGGGACACTGCACAGGACTTTGGAGTGGACACAACCCCTATGGACAACTGACTGCACAACACAGTACAGCCAGCCCCTATGGACTTTGGAGAAGTGGACACAGCCCCTATGGACAACAGCAGCACAGCACAACACAGCCAGCCCCTATGGACTTTGGAGGAGTGGACACAGCCCCTATGGACAACAGCAGCACAGCGCAGTACAACACTACACTGCACTACACTACACTACACAGCCCAGCCAGCCCTAACTCCCACTGTCCACAGCCGAGTGAGAAAATGGCGCTGACGCGGGTACCTTATATAGAATCCAAAACCCGCGAGACCCGGAAGGCGGGATGATGATGTTTTGCCTCGATTTCAGATCCGAGTCAGGCGGGAAAAGTCGAGCCTGACTCGGATCGGGAGCTCGGGGAGGTTCGGATTTCAGAAATCCGAACCCGCTCACCCCTAATATATATATATATATATATATATTTATATATTGTGATAGGAACACTGGAAAAGTGGTCAGTGGTAGATACATTTGGCTGGCTCAGAGACACTTGGTGAAACTACTGTAAGTCTTGTGCATACGCTTGTGTTGATGGTGTAGGCAGTAAGCCCCACTATTTCTTTAGAGAGGGAACCTCTTGTCTAGTTAGTGCCCACATGGGCTAGTGTTTATTTTTATGTTTTGTCTTCCTTTTACGTTGCACAATAAAGACTGGTACCGACCAGCTAGTACGAGACCTCAGACTGGTGTACTATTTTTCCGGCTGCTGTGTGTGTGAAGAGGGAGTCCATCTACCCCAGAAGAGGGACCGCTACTCCAGTCATGTTACAATTGGTGGAGAATGCGGGCACACACTGAAAAGTGCAGCAAGGAAAATTTGTCTTTTAAAATTTAAAGTGGCAGACTCGTGATTATTGAATCCTGGAGAGTGGCGTCAGCCAATACTCAGAGAGGCAAGGTTCAGCTTCAAACCAGCACCTGGAGGTAAAATGGAGGACGTTGCAAAAACCTTGCTTCAGGCTACAGCCCCTCATCAGGAAGCTACCAGAGCTCGGCAAGAGTCCACCCGGGTGCAACTGTTGGCCTTGGGGACAGCCCAGAGACAGCAACAAGTCACCCTCGAGGAAATCTGCCGGGCTTTTAAGGAGGTGGTACAGCACCTGGCCGCCCAGTCTGGAGATGCCCCCACTGGTCCTCCCACCACCACTTACTCCATACGAGCCAGTCACTTCCTACAAAAATGACTTCGGGCGATGATGTGGAGGCATAGCTCACTGCATTTGAGAGAACAGCCAAAAGGGAGAGCTGGCCCAAGGAGCAATGGGCAAGTCTGGTGGCACCTTTCCTGTCTGGGGAGCCACAAATGGCCTATTACGATTTATGCCTGGCTGATGCTAAGGACTATGGCCCTCATTCAGAGCCGCTCGTAAGCAGTTCCGATGTTGTGAAACCACGCATGCGCCGGTGTTACACTGCGCATGTGCGTACGGCTGATTGCGATCTTTTTTTAAGTCGTTCGTCGAACAGCGAACAGGAAGTGACATGTAAAATGTGATTGCGAGAACAGCCCATTTTTGGGCCGGTGACGGGGGTGGAGATGCGAAAACGCAGGCGTGGCGAGGCATTTTGTGGGCGTCCCTAAATTATCTCATGCGAACGGCAAATGTGATCGGAACAAGTCATACGTCACTGTCTGATCCATTTTGCGTTCAAACTGCTCGCACAGCTTGTGGTCTGGTATACTCTACCACAATGTCGATGGTCTCGTCCTCCTTCCCGTACCTCTTTGATGTTTTTTCGATTTATCATTTCATGCCAGAAAAGCAATCAACTTAGAATTGAAACAAGCTTGGAATGTGTCTAGCAACTAGTTTTTTTTTTAGTAGCACAAAATCGTACGCAGGTGAAGTACTCAGCTGCTAATTTGTGGCTTAGACAATCAATTAGCGTACCAATTTTTCATATTTGATTTGTATTTTTTGTTTGTTTGTTTTGTGTTATTGCAACAATATTGGCATCATGTTTGTGTTTTAGCAACATTTTTAATGGTCCCGGGAATTTCTTATCCATTTGGTTCCTTTAAACTCCTAAATGGTTTTTAACCCTTTAGAATCTGTTTTGTTTTTTGTTTTTTTCTTCCTTTTTTGGGGCCGGGATTACCTAAAAACCATATTGAGAATAATGTCACATTACAATGGAGCAGATTTTGAATTGTTTTTATTTTTTACACACATTTTAATATTTTCAAGTGCATTTTCTTTTTTTTTTAAATACTTTTTTTATTGAAGCACAAGCATCAGTTACAGATATAACAAATAGTAGATACTGTGTGTGTAGCAAGTTGACATAGATATTTTGATTACAATATTACAAAGTTGCTACAAAAATCCACTAAGAAAATGTACAAAGTAACGTTTGCACATAATGCTCAGCTTCACCACTACTATTTCTACATTTTCCAACCAAAAAAAAAATGGGAAGTAACTGCTGGACAGCAGTCTCCACCCCTTGAAACTTGACACTAAACATTTTGAAATATTTATATGAAAAACAACTAATAGGAGACAATTTTAGACTCTTCGTTCAACTATTCAATTATAGATGGATAATGCTATAAGCAAGTATTTGGGATGCAGACTATAATAATATAATAAAACAGTAAAATATATAAAAGTAAACTGCATAAAAGTAATAAAATTGGTATCAGGGAAAGTACTAGTCTAATATTCTAAATAGTACTCACTATTATGTTCTATGTTTAAAGAATAACAATGACAGAGTAATTCCGTAATAAACAAAAAAAAGGGTCTCAGTTAAATAATAACATTTATGAAATAAGAAAAGTATATTTAAGTATCAGACAGGATCAGAATATTTAAATGAGAAATGCAAAAGAGATAATCTGTGGAACACAGAGCAATACTTTTAAATCATGGGATTGTTGGAGGAATCTTTCCGAGAATGTGCACCAGTAGGCAGGCCAATAGAAATAGTGTTTACACAGTATTTATGTCACAAATCCAACGGTGCTCAAAAACAATGAGGAAATGTACAATGGGGGGCTTGGGGTAACAAGAGGGCTAAGTATCAAAACAGAGTGTGGAGGCAGATATACAGTGTAAGGCAGAGAACACTGATATAAAAATGAAGTGGATAGTTGTGGTCCTGGAACAATTTTGTTCCCAAGAAACAGATACAACAACCCACTGTCTACATGCCTATTTGGTAGGGGGTGTGAAGCATACTTTGATACATTACCCACCTCATGATGTGGATCCCGAATTGTAAAAAAACAAGAAGCAGGGCTACCCTCACAACTAAAAAATACTAAATGTTGGTAGGGTGGCAGGGCAAAATTATCGCCAGTATCCTCAGAAAAGTATGCAGGCATAGCTACAGACTCAAGGTTCAGATTAAGTGAGGCAGATACATTAAACTCAGTCACAACATAACTCTGAGTTGGAGTAGCTGGACAAGGGGCTTGGGAATTCAATGGGATTGGGCCAGGATCTAAAAGAGATGACAGGCGATTAAACCAGTTATCTAGGTAGGGTACCAGGATCTTCGATAACTCCATCGCCAATTGTGTAGCGAGTGTTGTAGCGTCAGATGTTGAAAGTATGGCCTCCATTGCTGGTAAAACTAAGGAGATGGGGGAAGGATAAATCCCACAATGTGTTAGACAGGAGATGATAGCTATTGAATTTACCGCTAGGTTGCAGAGCAAACCCTTCAACAAACTAGCTGAGAATGTACATATAAATGCTTATGATAAGTACAGCAAAAGTAATTTAACGGTAAAGGAAGGTCATCACATTATCATATTTGTGTTTAGAATGTAGAATAAGTGTGTGAATCCCAACATAACAGAGTAAAATCCCTTAGTAATTAGTTGGAGATCAGAGCATGAATTCCATGGAATACTCACATAGGTAGAAAGAAAGAAAAAGTAAAAAAGAGGAGAGAATGAGAAAGAAATGGTAAGAGTAAGCGGAAGCACAAAAGGAGGGTAGGGAGAGAGAGAAATGAACAGCTGATTGAAGGGGGCAAATATATAAATGAGGGAGGACAATAACAAAACTAAAGGAGTGTACAAAGAAGGCAATTAGTAGGAAAAGTAAACAAAAACCTGACTAAAGAGGATGAAGGAGGAAGCAGGAGAGTCCCAAAACAGCAGTCACTGTCCCCAGTTTCACCAGCATACAATGCAGCTAGAACTTAGCCCCTGTCAGAGGCAAAAAGCAGTCCCAGTCACAGAAAGAGCAATCTGCCGTGAACCCTGCACTGAAATGATTAGTCACTCTCTTGTGTATCAAATGTCCCGATGCAAGTCCAGGACAGCAGCAGGATGTTCATACTCAAGCCAGCTCTGCAGGAACACAGGAGAAGTGGTCTAGATCAAGGATGTAGTGGTAGGTATAGGATTCCCTGTTCCAGCCAAACAGACAACAGAAAGGTAGGGCACAAGTAGCCAGCACACACCCTCCACGGATTAGGGAGAGCAGAGGAAAGACAGCCAACAGGATCACCTTTACCTCTGACAAGTGCAGGCAGGCTCCAGCCAGAAGAATCCCTCCACATAGAACAGGGGTGCAAGCAGTTGCTGGGACGAGCAGGAGGAGAGATTGTCACAGGCAGGACATCCAGCAGCCGGGTATGTACAGTACACACACTAATACACTGCAGCTGGTAAGCTATGCTTCAGTGGAGGGGGTTGAGGAAATCAGACAGGTAAGTCGGTATCGCTCTGTACTGGAACCCGGCTCACTCCCCCAGGCTATGTGACCCTGGAAAAGCAGCAGAGTGTCTCAGACAGGGTGTAGACAGAGCAGAGTTGAGGTAGCTTGTTCCCTGTAGTTTCGCACCAACAATATGTCAGCGGTCATGCAGGCTGTCCACATTAACAGCCAGACTTCGGTGGATAACTGTCCCTGAGGTCCAATTGAGTAAAATGTACACTCTTCCACAGCTAATAAAAGCCTTGAGGCAAAATCAGCTTTCTGGGCAAAGAGGAGAGTAGGATTAATAAGGATTCTACTCAAGACCCAGGGAGCTCAGGTAAAATGCGGCCATGCTAGATGCCCCGCCCACCGGAAGTCTTCAAGTGCATTTTCAAGTTTGCATGTGCGGCTTACAGCAATAATTGTGCCAAAAAATGAATACACAAAATTAGTGGCATTTTGCATAAATAAAATAACACACATTAAAAACAATTCACAAGAAAGGAGAGGGAAGTTTTGGCCCTTTAGGAATATGGGGCAAGCACAGAAGGATTATGGGAAAATTAGCCAGTGCTGTCATCGCTTTTTGCCACGTTTGGCTTGGTTAGGGTGGGTGCCTGAACGGGTCCGGGATGTCCTTTGGCTGGCCTCTCCAGAGGCAGATGTTGGGGCCTCTGGAGTAGGCAGAGGGCTAGGCACATTTGGAGGGATGGCTGTTGTTGTGCCAGAGGTGGAGGATCCTGATGTTCCGGCAGGAAGGGAGGGCGGCTCCACCATGTGCTGGCGAACGAGCTGCTCCAGGGCATTGGCAATTCAGATGTTGGCCCTGGTATTTTCTGCCAGGGCCTGACCAATGGTCACGTTGGCCGCAGCATTTTGCTCCATGGCCTCCACCACCCGTTGCAGACTGGCGTCCATCCTCAGCAGAATCTCCGTGTGGTGATCCGATTTAAAATTGAGATCCGTGAGGAGGGCCACTGCCTGTGAGGGGGATTGCACTGGACTGGCTTCTGCAGGGTCCCCAGCCGGATCTACTGCTTCCTCCCCTGCAGAGCCAGCAGAAATTCTGCGGCCAAGGCTCCCCTCTGGAGCAGACTCATCTGCCTGTGTCTCTGTTAGAAAAATGTGAAAAGAGTAACATTAGAATCTCCATATTGTCACAAACACATTTCAGAGTTGGTAACATAACAACATTTACCTGGGACAACATGAGGAGCCGCAAAGTCTGGCATGTCCGTATCCATGTTGGACACGCCAAACACCTCCTCATACTGCACACACCCCTGTGCCAGCTCTTCCAAGTCATTCAGCTCCAATGATACAGGGGTGGGACCCCCACCTGTCCCCCTTGCATGCCTAGCCCTCTCTGCCAGTTTTTGTTTCAGCCGATATTTATAATCGGTCCATCTGTGGGTGAAAAAGTTGGCATTATTCCTGCAGTATTTGGCCCTGTAACCACTTTTTCAAAAAATGTAGTTTTTACATACCGGCGTTTGACATCCCGGGATAGACGTTCAAACTCACCCACCCTATTGACAGCACTGGCTATCTCATCCCACATTTTCCACTTCTGGCTTGCACCCATATTCCGATCTGCCTGTGGCAGGATGTCAACACACATTTGGACCAAAACCTCCATCTCCTTTCTTGCGAATTGTGGCTCTCTTTTTTTGGGCTTCTTTTGTGGGCCTACTCGGCCCAGCAGCCTCTTCCATGGCATCCTCAACACCTTTTTGCAAAAACATTGATTACATTTAGATGCTCAGTTTTCACTAAATTCTGGTTCTTAAAAATATTTTAAGCCAAAAGAGTCAAATACTTACCGGGCGTCTCTTGACCATTGTTTTGCTGCTCTGTAGCCATTTTGAGAACACCAACTTGAACTACAGCAGACCGTTTTGATTTTTCTGTGACGTATTTTTACATGTGTCCGTATTATTCGCCCGCATCATTGATTGTGCGCTCCTATGATCCGTCCTTAATTGGAGCAGGAAAATATAGACTATTTATTGCTTTGGGCGACTCGAGTCGAGGTGGCGGGTGTTGATTGTTGGAGGTTTCGTGTGTAGTAGTGGATTTTTGGCGGGATTAGTGGTTTGAGGCGGGTTTTTGGAGTAGGAGTTGTTTTTTTTTTGGGGTTCCTTATTTTCCGTTCGTTTTTTTTATTGCGGTTATTTTCTTTGTCGGTTATTTTTGGAGTAAGTATTTTATTCAACTCCTTTAAAAAATAAGGTATATACAAACCAAATGTTCTTTTTTTTTTATTTTTTTTGGATTTCTTTACAGTTATTTTGGCTGGGCCCCATTGGAGTTTTTGGACTGTGACTTCTTAGTTGAATTTCTGTAAGTTTATCTTTTTTCCTGATTTACCAATTTGGATGTGTTGTTTTTCGCATATATTTGGTACATTACTGTTTGATTTCTAAGTTTAACAATCATGTATTATTAATAAATATAGCGTAATGTTTAGCCAAATATATTTCCTTTGTTTATCCCTTAAAAATGCGAACTATTTAGCGCACCAATGTTTCCTTAATCTCCATGTAAAAATGCGAACTATTTAGCGCACTAATGTTTCCTTAATCCCCATTTAAAAATGCTAACTATTTAGCGCACTAATGTTTCCTTAATCCCCATGTAAAAATGCGAACTATTTAGCGCACTAATGTTTCCTTAATCCCCATGTAAAAATGCAAACTATTTAGCGCACTAATGTTTTCTTAATCCCCATGTAAAAATGCAAACTATTTAGTGCACTAATGTTTCCTTAATCCCCATGTAAAAATGCGAACTATTTAGCGCACTAATGTTTTTTCTAACATAAATTTGTCCATTCTTGTTTGTCCACTCAATGTAGGGTGCATTTTTCAAATAATGTGTGCTCCACCCTATCTTTGTGCGCATTTTGCCAAATTTAAAAAAAAAAATTCTGGCACCCCAAAATTCTTAAACGAATTTCTAATTTTGAACTGTAGGTTGTTGCACTCATGACAATACCCCGGCATGTAAGCATCTTTGGATTGTGCAGCAAAGATAAGTATTTTTTGGAAAGATCATTTTCAACAACCATTAACTACCTGGCTTGCCATTTCAGGTTGATGTTGGTCATCTTATTTTGGCCATGCTTCCGGAACCCGACCAACCTCAACCTCGTCCCAGGCATAGGCATCGTAGGCGTGCAAGGCCCAAGATATATAGAACACGTGTCACCCTTTTTGGAATGCCCGATGATGAGGTTTTAAGACGATACCGTCTTCCTCCACAAATCATCATAGACACTCTCTCATTAATAGAGAGTGATCTGGAGCGGAAAATTGACAGTCCTACAGCAATACCACCACTTACGCAATTAATGGCGGTGTTACATTTCTGTGCCTCAGGATCCTTTCAAACCACGGTGGGAATAGTGGCCGGAATCGCCCAATCCTCCTTTTCAAGAATCCTGAGGGCAGTGATGGAGGCCCTTTTCAAGCACCTCCATCATTTTATTAACATGCCATTGGATATGGGTTCCCTTAGTGTGGTGAAGGCCAATTTTTACCAAATAGCTGGCTTCCCACACATCATAGGGATTGTGGATGGTACTCACATACCACTTCAGCCTCCAGCATGGCTGGAGGCAATTTTTAGGAACCGCAAGCACTATCACTCACTGAATGTAATTGTGGTATGTGATGCCTCCCTCCAGATCCTGTCCCTGAATGCAAAATTATCCGGGAGTGCACATGACTCATTCGTCATCCGGCAATCAGGGATTTGGCATAAATTAAACCACCTACAAGCTGGTGATGCGTGGCTTCTGGGTAAGTGGAGCCCTTTAGTTGAAACCAATGCAAAGCTTGATACACAGTGATCCTGATTTTTGTTTTTTATTTTTCACAGGAGACAGTGGCTACCCTTGCACGCCCTGGCTGCTCACTCCTTATTTGGCTCCCACACCAGGGCCACAAAGTGAGTATAATTCCACACTTACATTCACCAGGCAGGTGGTGGAGCGCTGTATCAGCCTTTTAAAAGGCCGATTCAGATGCCTCCACCGCTCTGGTGGCGAACTCATGTATTTGCCGGCTATGGTTTCGAAAATTGTGGTCCTGTGTGGGATCTTTCACAACATCACCATAAGGAGTGGTGTCCCAATGCAGCCAGAGGATGCCTTACCTGAGGATGGCCCCCCCGAGGTTGGTCGGAGGTCAGTATGTGGGGGGACCATACGCGATGATGTGGTGGCCTGTTTTTTCAGGTAATTATTGACAAACATTTACTTAATTGTCCCAAAGTCTACATGTATGATTGTAATGTGCCTTTTTAATCTTGTTTTTCATTTTTTAATCTTGTCTTCCTTTTCAAACTATGTAAAAATGATGCCTACTACCTGACCCACTAAATTGTCTACATGTGGCCACATTGGAACTAACTTGTGGATCAATTCTTTCATCGCCTCATTTGTGGATTCATGTTGGCCTGCTACTTATTTCAACAGTTCTTGAGTGTTGTTTGGTTTTTTTGCGTTTGGTGTAGGTTGTTTTTTGTAGTGTGTTTTCACTGTGTGAATTGCTTGTCACAATTCACTTTCTGTTTGTGTTTGCTGTGTATTAAAGTTTTATTTTCCGTTAAAAAGACTGTTTATTTACACATTACAAGCACATGTAACCTGGCTCCAAAAATGCCACCTTTCCTAATGCCAAATCCTGTAATGTGTGAAATTGTTAAGTCTTTGAACATGCTTTGTGGCTTATAAAAAACAACAAAGGTATTAGGGTGAATCAGTAGTTTGTTCAAAATAGGCCTAAGCAGGTTTCAGTTTCTATTTACATTACCCACCACAAGAAAAAACACAAACTGTTGGTTTTTCCACAAACCTATTGGTATGGTGAGGTGTTTAATGTGTCAGCTTACATACTTTCTACCCCTTTGTACAATCTAATTTACCTTACTTTAAAGAACATGACCAAATCGTGGACTTATGGAAGGTTAAACAATGTATTATTTTCAGTCAAGAAATGAGACTCGTTAACATACAACGCTATTATATTGTAAAAAATATACAAAACCAAATTACAAACACACAAAAAATCAACTCCGAAGGAGCGCCACCATGTGGTCCAGGACCACTAGCATGGCAATGACGTGGCCACGCAAGGCGGCCAAGCCCTCCTGCATACCATGCATCCGCCTCTGGTCCTCTGTTGGTAGAAAAAAAAAGGGATCCTTAATGAAATTACACCTTACATTATAAGTTGAATAAACAAACTAAACAAATAAATCTATTTGCAAACAAGATCCAGTTTTGTGGTAAAAAAACAAGTACTGGCAAATGCTAAGATGGTATCAATAATAAATTATAAATGAACACACAAAAAGGCAACACAAAAAGGATGAAGTACCCTTGTTAGGGTAAATCAAAAAACCCCAAGAATGAGTGTTTTCACATGTGTGATATGTATCAGTGGAAAATATCCAAGACATTGTATATCCAATTCAAAATGTATTTTTACAACAAAAGAAAGGTAAACATACCGGTCATTGGCCTGGATGGTCTTGGAGGCCCTCCATCCTCCTCCTCCTCGGAGGTGGGCCAGTGCTGGTGGGTTGAGGGAGGGGAGAGAGCGGAAATGGTTGACGGGCCAGAAAATCGAGGGGGTGGTGGAGGGGAGGGTGAAGAAAAGAGAGGGGGTGGTGGAGGGGAGGGTGAAGAAAAGAGAGGGGGGGGTGGAGGGGAGGGGGAATTTTGGGGGCGTTGCAAATTGGGAGAGGGAGGGGACTCAGCTATTGGCCAGGCAGGGGTGGAGGGGGAATTGGGGGAAGGTTGAGGAGATGGGCTGGGACTGGGCGTCGGTGTCAGGGGCCGAGTCCGGCGAAGAACTCTGCGGCGAGGCCGGATTCTGCGTTCAGCCCCTAAATGATTAAGGAAAAATGTTTTTAATTTTTTAGGGAGGGGGGGTGGAACCCAAATTTACAACACAAAAAAAATACAAACATTCTAAAAAAGGAAAACATGCACACACAGACATGTGTAAAAACAAAAAACAGGGCTATACTGCAAACAAACAGGCACACACAGACATGTCAAAAAACAAAACACAGGGCTATACTGAAAATAAACATGCACACGCAGACATGTCAAAAAACAAAAAACAGGGCTATACTGAAAACAAACATGCACACGCAGACATGTCAAAAAACAAAAAACAGGGCTATACTGAAAACAAACATGCACACGCAGATAGGGCCGCAACAAAAAAAACAGGGCTATACTGAAAACAAACATGCACACGCAGATAGGGCCGCAACAAGCAAACAGGGCTATACTGGAAACAAACATGCACACGCAGATAGGGCCGCAACAAACAAACAGGGCTATACTGGAAACAAGCACACGCAGGTAGGGCCGAAAACAAATCCTACAATCAAAAAAAAACACTTACTTGCAGCGATCCGTGCCGAAAACATGCCAGCAAGCGGGGGGTGCGGCACTGCAGATCCGAACACCTGCGCTCTAATTGGCCGATATTACGGCGTGAGCTGAAGGAGCGCAGGTGGTGGCGAACCTCCGCATAGGCCGATCGCTTGGCCCGGTTGGTGATGGGGGGAGGATGGCTGGTGATCCTCCGGTCCATGACCTCGGTGAGGACCAACAGCTCCCATGTGGTAAATGCGGAGGCTCTCATGATGGCAATGATTTTTTTAAGAACAAACAGTTTTACTAAATGCCAGAGAAAACTTTTGATTGACTAATGTACTTTGTAAATTAACAGGAACCATTTTATTGGTTATTGCATGAGTCATGTGTCCTACAGGCTCCAAAATATAATGTGAGTTATGATAGGCTTCATGCAGTGACATGCGTAAGCTAATTTAAATAAAGAAATTAAAACCTGAAAATAGGAATATCCTAAACACAGGAAAACAATAGGATATTTTGTTACAACATGTTTTTTTGATAAAGTAAACCATTGGTGAAACCGTACGTATTCTGCGGGAAAAATGACACACACGGACAACAATAAAGTTTATTAAAAATGAAAAAAAAAAACGGATGGCAAACATGTGAAGAGCAATTAAGCTAATTAATATATTGATTGGCATGATACGATTAAAGTATGTATGCAGAATGAACGAGCAGGTAATCGAAATCTGACAGGCCCACCTCCGGTTTGGACTTGTGCAAGCGTTCCCTGCAACCAAATTTGGAGATGGACGGTCGCAATTTTGCTCGTTCGTTAGCTATAGGAGGGGTTGGGAGACTTTGGGGCGGAAGATTAGCTATGAGCGAACTTACGAGCGAGCGCTTCAATTTACATTTTCTCGCTCGTTCGTCGAACGAGCGATCAGCCACTTGCATACGGCTCTGAATCAGGCCCAATGTGAAATTAAAACAGGAGATCCTAACTCGCTTGGGAGTCACCACCTTTGTTCGTGCCCAACAAGTACACCGCTGGGAGTTCCAAATGGATCGACCTCCACGCTCACAGATGCACGACCTCGTCCGTCTATCCAGCAAGTGGCTACAGCCTGAGATGCTGACAGGACCACAAATCGTCGAACGAGTCGTGATGTTGGTGTGACATGCATACATGGGGATACTCTGTATCATATTACTGCTGAAGTGAACATCGAGACGTGGTAGTCTCTGTGGGTTTGGTACCGGGCTTAATGTATGATGTGATATTGTGAAGAGACTTTGCTCACTTCTGGAAGTTGTGGGGTAGCTGGTTTTGCACAGTGGTAAATCACCCTGCCTCGTCTGAAAGGGTGACTGATGTAGTGGCAGACTCAGAAATGTTCCCATTTTCTAGTCTGATTGGCGAACTAGAGAATGCGGAGCGTGATGGTGGCTCGCCAAGTTGTTGTAGAGCCCGTTGATCATCTGCAGGATTTAGAGGTCAAAAGAGAGGTCTTTGCCGTAGAGCAGTTAAATGACCCTACTCTGGTGAAAGCCAGGGAGAATGTCAAGGTGGTCACATGGTAATATGTCAGGATCTGTTGTATCAGATGACTAAGAAAGGGGAGGAGATTGTGGAAAAATTAATAGTCCCCAAAGCTTACAGGAGAACGGTGTTAAATCTGGCCCATGGTCATATAACGGCAGGCCACCTAGGGGTAGAGAAAACCACTGAGCGATTCGTGCAGAGGTTTTTTTGGACCGGGGTCCATAAAGACATATCTGACTTTTGCGCCTGCTGCCCTGAATGCCAGTATCATGCTCCCAGACCACATTTCGAAAGTTCTCTAGTCCCACTACCAATTATAGAGGTACCATTTGAAAGAAAAGCTATGGACTTTGTGGGACCCTTGTTGAAGTCTGCCTGGGGACATCAATATATTCTGGTAATTCTGGACTACGCTACCAGATACCCGGAAGCGATACCGCTACGAAATACGTCAACCAAGTCCATTGCTAGAGAGCTGGTACATGTTTTTAGCAGGTTGGGAATACCTAAGGAGATACTAACTGACCAGGGTACCCCGTTCATGTCAAAAGTTATGAAGGAGTTGTGCCACCTGTTTAAGATTAACCAGTTAACGACCTCGGTTTATCAACCCCAAACCGATGGTTTGGTCGAGAGGTTTAGTAAGACCTTAAAACATATGTTAAGGACAGTAGTCGACAAAGGTGGTAAAGATTGGGATTATTTGTTGCCTTATCTGCTGTTGGCCATAAGAGAGGTTCCCCAATCCTCCACCGGGTTTTCACTTTTCAACTTGTTATATGGGAGACATCCAAGAGGGTTACTAGACGTTGCCAAGGAGACATGGGAAGGGCAGTCTAGTCCTTATAAAACAGTGATTGAACATGTTTCCCAGATGCAAGAGAGAATTGCAGCTGTAGTTCCGATAGGTAAGGAGCACTTGGAGCAGGCCCAACTAGCACAGCAAAGGGTATATAACCGCAATGCACAGTTAAGAAACTTTGCTCCTGGGGACAGAGTGTTGGTGTTGGTTCCCACGGTAGAAAGTAAACTGTTGGCTAAGTGGCAAGGGCCCTGGGATCTTAGAAAAAGTGGGACAGGTCAACTATAAAGTTTACAAACCGGGGCAAAGAAAACCAGAACAGATATATCATGTGAACCTGATAAAACCCTGGAAGGATAGAGCAGCACTGTCAGCCATCCAAGCCCCTCCAGTAAACCCAGGTCCCGTGGTACCTGAAGTGACAGTGGCAAAAACCCTGTCAGCCAGTCATCTGCAGGAGGTCATTAAATTTTTGATCAGAAATAGGGTACTGTTTTCTGACCTGCCAGGAAAAACTACAGTCATGAAACAAGACATAGTCATTGACCCATGGGTTAAAGTTAACCTAAAGCCCTATAGGTTGCCCAAAGACCAAAGAGAGTCTGTGTCAAAGGAAATGAGAAAAAATTTAGAATTGGGGGTAATTGAAGAATCACATAGTGAGTGGTCCAGTCCCATTGTGTTGATTCCAAAGCCCGAAGGGAGTGTGCGTTTTTGTAATGACTTCCAAAAGCTGAACAGTATTTCAAAATTCAATGCCTACCCGATGCCAAGGGTAGATGAACTAATTGAAAGGCTGGGGACAGCAAGATATTTGACCACTCTGGACCTAACCAAAGGGCATTGGCAAGTGCCATTAACCAAAAATGCCAAAGAAAAAACAGCTTTTTCTGCACCAGAAGGGTTGTTTCATTACAAGATGTTACCCTTTGGGCTACATGGGGTGCCTGCTACCTTTCAAAGAATGATGGATAGGATTCTAAGACTCCATAGACGACATGCTGTGGCTTATTTGGATGATGTGGTCATTCATAGTCCTGATTGGCAGTCTCACTTACCCAGAGTACAAGCAGTGTTAGACTCCATCTTTAAGGCAGGTTTAAAAGCCAACCCGAAAAAGTGTTGTCTAGGGATGGAGGAAGTAAAATATCTGGGGTACACCATTGGCAGAGGTTTGATAAAACCACAGCTCAATAAGATTGAGGCAATACAGAACTGGCCACAACCCCTCAATAAGAAGCAGATGAGAGCCTTCTTGGGGGTCACTGGATACTATAGGAAATATAATTATCCCAGTTTTGCCACCATTTCCAAGAATTAAAAATGGCCTTATGTACCCAACCTGTTCTGGTGACCCCTGATTTTGACAAAGAGTTTGTGGTACAAACTGATGCATCCGGTGTAGGCATCGGAGCAGTCCTGTCCCAAAGCAAAGAGGGTGAGGAACACCCTATTTTTTACCTAAGTAGGAAATTGAATATACATGAGAGAAACTATGCCACAGTGGAGAAGGAAGCTTTGGCCATAAAATGGGCGTTAGAAACTCTCAGGTATTATTTGGTGGGAAGAAAGTTCAAACTGATTACTGACCATGCCCCTCTGAAATGGATGTCAGAAAAGAAGGACAGTAACGCAAGAATAACGAGATGGTTCTTGGTGCTACAAACCTTTACATTTCCGGTAGAACACAGGCCAGGAAGCCAGCTGGCCAATGCAGATGCGTTGTCATGCGTTCATTGCTTGGGGGCTTCAGTTGTTCCGCCCCACAGGTAAAAGCAAAGGGGGGGATATGTGATAGGAACACTGGTAAAGTGGTCAGTGGTAGATACATTTGTCCTAAGTTTTTGACCTATGTGTTCTAAAAAAAACCCAGGAGAAAAGTCTGCAGTGAATCACATTTGAGTGTCGGCTTTTTGAAAAGCTGGTTTGGGTCTTGGGTGTGTGGATGTGAGGAGAGAGAGGGCTCCATCCACAGGCCACTACAGGTTTTGGCCTTTTTGGTCTGTTAGCAGGCTCATTAGGGTCTGTACCTGGAACTGGCTGATATAGGCTGTGTGTGATTGTAAGCTGGTGTCTCATACCTGGGAGAGCAAGCAGACTGGCTGGCTCAAAGACACTTGGTGAAACTACCGGTAAGTCTTGTGCGTACGCTTGTGTTGATGGTGGAGGCAGTATGCCCCACTATTTCTTTAGAGAGGGAACCTTTTTTCTAGTTAGCAACCAGACGGGCTAGCGTTTATTTTTATGCTTTGTTTTCCTTTTATGTTGCACAATAAAGACTGGTACCGACCAGCTAGTACGAGACCCCAGACTGGTGTACTATTTTTCCGGCTGCTGTGTGTGTGAAGAGAGAGTCCATCTACCCCAGGAGAGGGACCCCTAATCCGGTCATGTTAGAATATATATATATTTATATATATATATTGTGACAAGAAATCAAGAAATCACATATACCGGATAAAAGTCCACCACTCTTTATTACCAGCATAGGCTGGTTACAGCGTCATACATTCATACACCAGACTTGCAATGCAGGTTATTAGGCAGTTCTCCAAGCAGCATATGTTACAGCAGTACAGATTCACATCAGCTCATAATTGCACAGAAACATGTCAGTATATCAGTACTGGATCATATCACAGGAACAGTGGCCCTGACATCCCACACCCCCTTCTGGATGCTAGCCATTCTGTGCTCTAAACACATTCTTAAAGACTGATTACAGATGCAGTTTCATTAATTAGATGACAACTGAGTGAGGCAACACCTCTACTGGACCCTTCAGTCCTACTGCCTTTACTCTGCCAAACCTGAGCTGCTCCTCCTGCACAGGAACCACCTCTAGGGACTTGTACTGAGCCAGCCCCTCTGTTCTCTTCTGTGACTGCCCTCTGGTAGTCTCATCACTGAGGACAGTGCTGCACCCTCCTCCTGATGACAGGTAGCTCCACCGATCACCGCACATAACAGGTACCTGAACAGCAGGTAGACCAGCGCTTTTGTAATAGGTCTCCTCAGGTTGCAGCTGCCCTCTTTACTGCAGGCTCTGGGATCCTCTCACTGCTCATAGCAAAAGCTCCTCTTCTGTCCTCAGACCTCTAGTGATTCAGTGTTTATTTCTATCTAAACTGCAAACTGAAAAACAGAATTGTGAGGACAGTCAACATGAAGGCCTTTATTATTCTGCTGCCAACATGCCAACCAATGTCTCCCAGCCTACACCCATTGAGGGGGCCAAACCTTCTTCTTCCTAACCATCCATCCTGAACTCCCTGTCAAAAAGGGTGAGTAGGATACAGAAATAGGTGCTGGATGTCCCCAATTACATTTTTTAATATATACTATAGTACATGATTTAAAGAAAGAAGAAAGTTAGATGGTGGAATAGGAGCTTTCATCTATTTGGCTTCCCTCCATAGAGCAGCGATCTTGTGCTCAGGAAGTGTTCATACCAGAGCTAATTGGTAGTCTCCGTCTATTAATAAACTCCCTTCAAGAGATTTAAACACAGAACACAACAATTATAATAATTTGTCCACTGATAACCAGCCTGATCCCTTAACAACAGAGAGACCCATATGTGGTCTGCCAAGTTTTTGCCACTCTAGATTTTAACATCATACAACAACAACACTTAAGCTGGGTACACACACTATACGATATATTGTGCAATCTTGGTACTTTCAACCAATCTGCACTACGATTGTATAGTGTGTACACTCAATCTATCATTTACATACATCTTCCATTATATCCTTCAATCTGTTGTGCTGCATGTCAGATGGGATGATGCAATTAACGATGTGGTGCAATTTGTGCAGTGTGTACGCCGGACCACATGACCATGCAATATATTGAACAATCATACCTCTAATGTTTGTCACTGTTCTACATGATGATTGCATAGTGTGTACAGGAGCAACAATTAATTAGATACAATCACTGGAAACAATATATTGTGTCATCATTTAGAAGATTGCATAGGGCTCTATTTATTAACATTATTTTTACTAAAAATAATTTTAGTTTCACATAAATGTACTAAAGGGCAATTGGAGTAGAATTCATACATTTCTACTCCAAACTGTACTTATCACATATATGTAGTAAGCAGATCGCATTTCCCATAAATGTAATGGAAATGTGATCTGGCCAGAGTTACTAAAAATAAAATGTGAAAAAATACCGGGGAAAGCCCTGTGATAATAACGTCACCTGGAGATGTGTTATCCAGGGTTTCCCCCAGGGCCTGATTCGATGGTGGCACAGAGCGCATGAGCACGACGGAGCCGGCTCCATCGTGCGCATGCGCGAGACCCGGATAGCGATGGGCACTCTGTCGCTCCGGGTCTCGAAACAAAGGGGGCGAGCTGTCGATGTTGAGTGACAGCTCGCCCCCTTTGGTGGGCAGGCCGGGGGGTGGCTGCCCAAATGGAGAACACCTGTCATTTGGGGGCGGACCCACTGACATCACAAGTGATGTCAGTGGAGAGCTCTCGGCTCTGTTAGAGCCGAAAACTCTCTGGGGCTTGCGACCACAAGACCCTACCACAAGGGTTTTGTCGCAAGCCCGATGGTCGCGATGGTCTTGACCATTGCGACCATCATCATGGCCACTCGCTGTAGCTGTGGGTGGTCACCCACAGCTATGCGAGCGGCTAGGGGGCCGTCCTAAAAAAAAAAAGCCCTGCCCTGATTCAGAGCGAACGCTCTGTCAGAGCGACTGTGTCTGAGTCAGGGCCCTAGTTCCCTGACTCCTTCTCCGCTCTAACAAACCACAAGCTGATCGCGGGGTTGTTGCAGTCATGAGGGGATATGGTGAATCAGTTGATGCATGCACGGGCACCTTCTCACTGTATTTTTTAGAAAAATACAGTGAGAAGACTGCGGACGGGATTCGCAAGGACAGAGCTTTATCGAAGTTCTATCCCTGCAAGGTATTTTTGAGAAATCCCTATAAAATTTCCTAAATGTGAAATTAGGCAAAAATATAACACTACAACCGCATTTTAAATGCAGATTCTAGTAAATAGGGCCGGTAGTGTGTACGCTGGTATGGGATTGCATCATAAAGTGAAATTGGATCGACCATCACATCGTCTGTTACATCATTAAGGTATGTACCTGGCTTTAAAATATTTGCTTTTGCTTACTTTTTTGTAAATAAAGTTTTGCACAGTTTTAGAATTTAGGATATTTGTAAATATCATCTTTAGTTTTCAAGAGCATAAAACTGTTTACTAGCTGCTTACAAAACAACATTGTGTAACTTTTAAAGGAATTTTCAATGTAATGTTCCTGTTTGTTTTTTAAAAGGTTTTTTTTTACTTGTTTTGTTTAAAAAATTCAATAACATATATTTGCCATAATTGAAAAGTAAACAAAAAATTTGATTTGATTACAAAGATTAAAATAATTTAAGGTGATTAATGCAGTGGCTTTTGAGCAATTAACGAATATATTAGATCCTGACATCTGCAGATTTGGGTTTCCAGTCTGTAGCGAGGCGAGATAACACCTGTCCCACTCCAGGCCTTTTGGCACCTCCAGGCCGCAATGGCCAGTAATCAGAATTAGGACACTTTAAATGGAAAGTCAGCAGCAGCCTTCTTTAGCTGTATGTAAAGTATGATTTTTCTCCTTTATGGCTGCGACTGATGTGAATAACAAAAATTATCTGTTTAATTTAAAATATATTAATCATAAATTTTGACAAAATTATAATCATTGACAAGAAAAAAGATTAAATGGTGGTTCAGACTCCAGGGAATGACAAGAATAAAGATCAAAATAGTGGTCCAGACTCCAGAGCACGATACAAAAGAAGATAGTGGTCCAGACTCCAGAGCACGATACAAAAGAAGATAGTGGTCCGGACTCCAGGGCAACTGGCGACAACAGCAGACTTCCTATTTTTTTGCTGTATTCCATTCCCTTTCTCACTCCCCAGGTTATGGCAGCATCTGCTGATTTGCTGAGAGTTTCCAACTCTTAAGCTGCATACATACACAATGATTTTTTGAACGATTATCGTTAATGATATCGTTTATCATTCATTCGTTGTAAAAATCGTTCACTTTCTGAGTTAAAATGATGAACGATTATCGTTCATGCGCGTTCACGTTTGTAGTTTGTAGTTCAGTCAGACTGACCAACTGTACGATTTTCATTAAGGGAATAAGCAAAAATCGTTTGTAGTTCAAAAAAATCGTTCATTACACTTTAAAAAATCTGACAGATAATCTGACAGAAAATCGTTGGTAACAAAATCGTTGTGTGTGTATGCAGCTTTAGTCAATCAGCGATTCACCATTGTCTAGTCAGATGTGGGCTCGGGTGTTTGTGTTTTATTGTTTTGCCAAGACCCTGAACCAGGGGCGTAACAAGAGAGGAAGGAGCCCGTGTGCAATCTCCGTCCGGGGCCCCTTCCTCTCTCCCTGGCAGCTGGTAGTGCACTGAGATAAGCGCCGCAGCGGTAGAGTCAGGGCACTAATCTGTGGCCAGAGTCTACAGCACATGCGCAGTTCACTGGGAAAATGGCGTGGCAGCCATTTTCCTGGTGTTTTCCATACTGCACATGCGCAAAACTTTGGAAAAATGGGCGCGGCGGCCATTTTCCAGATGTGTTTACATTGCTGACACCAGCGCCCCAACTTGGGACTCCAGAGTGGTAAGTATAATAAGGGTGCAGGGTGTGCGGTGTGAGCCCCCCTGGACCTAGGGGCCCATGTACACTGCACACCATTTATAAATATGCCCCTGCCCTTGACTTCTACATGAACAAGAGGACCGAAGACATCCAAGGACATCTTAAGTGTGAGTGTGAGTGTGTGTAATAAAGTGTTACAACATTCGATGTGTGTGTCCTGTGCTGTTTGTAACATTTTCTTTAGTGGAACTATAGGTGCCAGTGGGTCCTTTATGTCTGGGCATGCTGGTACTTGTGGTTCTCCACATGTCTTGCATGCCAGGACAGGCTTGCTGGGACCTGTTGTTACATCGTAAAGGACAATATTAAATCTATTTTTTACACCATTATCTCTGCACCCAGGGGTGCGGGAAAGAGCCCTGGACTTTTAATTCAGGGCTGGTTGATCCTCGGGAAGAGGACCCTATTATACTTTTGGGGTCCTAACTCTCTGAGGATTTCCAGTCCTGGACTGACCAGTTTGGGGCTGGTTTTACATTAAGACAATCCCAGGTTGTTTATCTCTCTATTATAGTGTAATAGAGAGATTGCCCTTCTGCTCCACGGGAGTTTTCTGTCCTCCCTGAGCTCGCCTTAGGACACCTGCGTTACGGTTTGACAGGTGTACCGCCCCAGTCACATTCCACACCCTGGTGGTTCAGCCCGGTTTTCCTTAAATTTTCCAGTACTAGACCAGGCTCAGGGGCTGGTTATGCTTTTGTTGGTGTGTTCTCCTGTGTACAACTCAAGCTATAAAGGCCATCTGTCTGAAATAGCTACATCATCATCATTATTGGTACACCAATGTTAGGTTTGTGTGGTTAAACATTTGTCATGTCCATCTTTTTTAATGTTGCCACCAATTTATCTTCATACGATCATTAATTTGTCAAAAAACTTTGACATTAATTTTAAAAAGCTAGCTCTGTTGTCTTTGTCACTATTTCATTATTTTATGGTTTGTAGTTTATTTAGTAATGCAGGTAACATTGGGTGAATTCATGGAATACACAGTTAGTGAGTTTAATGGGACTTAAGGTTTGAAGGAAACATAAAGGAAGATAAAACAGCAGGTATTTTCTGTGCATTTAACGTGCTGGTGGAATGTCCCCTTTAAGAATTAGAATCTTGGTTGTGGGTTCTGGCCAGGGCCAGATTAACAATGGGGCAGATGGAGCTACAGCTCCAGGCCTCCAAATATAAATAGGTCCATCATCATAACAACATGATGTTGACAGGGGCGACGAGTGGAGGGGGGGAGCGGGTACTATTTACCCGGGCACGGGCTTCCTGAGGGCAGGGCCATCTCTTCCATTGGGCTTGTTGGGCAGTTGCCCAAGGGCCTGAAGCTTGTAGGGACCCGCCCTCCTGCAGCCGCGGCCAGTTGGTAAATTTATAATATTTTTATAAGCCGGCCGCTGGTGAACTGTATTCTGTTCTAACCTCCCCCACCCCATTACCCCCAGTGATGAGTACTCACCTCAGTCCCAGTTTCACTTCATCCACCAGCTTCAGACCAGTGGGAGGTCTGATGGGCATGCAGTAGGGTTTAATTTTATTGACCATTTACATTTTGAATGAATGGCTAGGGGTCCTAGTGCATTGATTTGCCCAGGGTCCACACTGCTGTTAAGACAACCCTGCCTGAGGGGCCCGGCGGGGGCCCGGGTCCGGCGCCACCACACCCCTCCCTTCTCCCTCCCTCACAGCAGCAAGCACACAGCGTGTGCTGAGCTGCAGTGGGAGACTACTCGTGGCTGTTGAGCAGTAGACACAACAGTCTCCTATGCCTGTGGGGGGGAAGCGATCACACTGATCGCGCCCCCCTGGCTTTGCACCGGGCTGAGAGGCTCACAGCGCCCCCCTCCCCTGTGCGCAGCGCCGCTGTAGAAGTGTGTTTTTATTTTTGCTTTTGCTCAAGGGGCGTGGCCATGCCTCCCATGATTAGGCCATGCCCTCTCTTCACCTGGGCCCAGCAGGGCTCTCTACGCCCCTGGATGTTGACTGACCATCTGCTGCCCACACAGTCAGCCATAAACATAAGTAGTAAAATTGTATTTCTATTTACCTCACAAAATAAAGCATTTTTTCTTTTACATATTTACGGAGACATTGGTGTTGAGATTAAAGAGGGCGTATATGCCATGTAGCTCTGGCTACACCACACAGCACTGGTCACACCTTATCTGTTTCTCATAATAGGCCCTTGATAATTTTCAGCTCCAGGCCTATGTGGCCCTCAATCCGGTCCTGGTTCTGGCCAACCTATAGTAATTATTATGGGAGGCGTTTGTGGTTTGATTGTTGCTGCAAAGCTTTCCATCTACCGCTGTGTTCTGTTACCTGTCAGTGATGCAGTTCCCACGCTGCATACAGACCTGCTCTAGCCACTTCATCTCAACCAGCAAGTATTCTGCCTTCCATCTGTTGCTGTGTATCATCCCATATCAGTGCGGCAGCTTCTACACTGCATACCAAGTTACTATTCCTCAGTGTAGAGGCAGCAAATACAGCAGCGGTCTTTATTTCATCATACTGCTGGGACAGTGCATGCAAGTTACCCTTTCTTATTTACTCTGTGCTTGGTGGTTGTCCAGGTGTTTGGTTTATACTATTTTGCTGACCTTGTATTGAATTCTCTGTGCTGTGTGCTATTGTCTTGGGCTGGTTAAGAGAAGAGTGCTGGTTCCAGAACTAGGGTTCAGTGTGCAGTATACAGTCTGTACACTGAGGCATCCAGTAAGCTGTATTACTTATCCTGACTCTCAGTTTCTGAGTTCCTCACTGGTTCCAGGTCCAGGTCTTGTGTTGGAGCAGTACCAGAGTTACAGCTTCCACAAGTTGTACTCTGACTACATAAGAATCCGATTCCTGGCTTGAGTTCTGATTTCCTATCTACCAATACTATATTGTTCTGAGCCCTGGAGTTCACCCTTGTTTCTGGAGTGTATTTCTGGTCTTGCTGGCCTCATAGGTCACTAAACTCCTGTTATAACCATGCGCAAGAGTTACATTAAGCCTTCTCGTTTCATCTGCACCTATGTTCAGTCCAAGGGACCTGAACCGGATCTACAGAATATTCAGACAGTGTGGCAGTAAAGAACAGTTTGAGAATTGTTAATGATTACATTAGTAGTAGTGGGTGTGCTCTCATGCTTATGACGCAGACTTTAGAGGCCAATTGTCCGGGATGGGAAATGGCACATCCACCTGGATGGGTGGGTTCTGTTATTTGGAGAGTGGAACACCAATGTTTGGTTTGTGTAGGTGAATGTTTGTCATGTTCATTCTTCAAATTCCGCCACCAATTTATCTTCATACTATCATCAAATGGTCAATAAATTTGACACCAGCTAAGTTGTATGTGTTATTATTATTATTATTATTATTATTATTATAATATTATTTTATGGTTTGTGGTTTATTTAGTGATGCAGGTAACATCTGGTAAAATCACATAATATACCATTAGTGAGTTTATGTTTTCCTTTTAAGATAATATAACATCAAAGGTGTTTATATGTCTCTTCTTCTGCTTCTGCGTCATCACTTAACTATCCTTCTGGCTGGGCATACAACTTATAGCTGTATGGAGTGATTCATGTGAAAAGCTGTGGTGTAGCAGGCTTTTGAAATTAGGGGGAGCAAAGGTGGAAAAATAGGCACCCCAGGCCCAGTTGTTTCAAAATTAAAATACCAACATCTATATACATTATTTGCATACAAATAACATGAAACCCCCTCATTCACTAGCACTATAGAAACAGTATAAATTAACACAGAAGTGGCCTCACACAGTAAACAGAGCACCCCATAAAATCGCCATAAAACATAGAGAGCATTCTTATGCACAGCATACAATACAGAGAGAATTTTTGTGAAATCCATACAATGCAATAGCACATTTTTTGGGACCACCATACGAAACAAAGAGCAGTTTTTAGATGCCATACAATACAGAGATCATTTATTTGACCACCACACAATTATCCCCTCATCACAAATTGCCCCTTCTCAAAAATCATTAACTTTTTAGCATCACCATAACAACCCAATTCAATATAATTATGGGTCTATTCATCATCCCTTAATTTCTACAAAAGTGGGTGAAAATTAAAATTTTCCCATACTTTTGTTAAAATTAAGGATCAGGGCCATTCATCATTCCTGTAATGCAGGAGATATCACGGATATCTCTTGGTTACAATTATTCCCCGATAATTTCCACAGTCCCCATACTGTAGCATGGGTACGTAAAAGTTATGTAATTTATTAAGTTCCACGAAAGTATTTTTTTCTGAACTTGTGAGTGATACTGTACACCATTCTGAGATGGCGTACAGCACCCGATACCATTCTCAAGCTGCTTGTGCAGCAGTGGGATCTTTTCAGAATCCTCTGTGTTTACTTACCTCTTGCCTCTCTGGCTCTCACTGGCTCCCTCCAAGCAGGTCCTTTTGTACTTGATTGCAGGGGCACCAAAGGGAGTTTGTGCGGCTACACTGAGGACCAGCAGCATTAACAGCGGCCGTGTAGGGGGAGGGGGACCACCAGCAATTGTGCGGGGGGAGGGGTGCTGGGAAGGACACTGGCATCCACGTGGGGGATGGGATGAATGACAGTGGTGAGGAGAGCAGAGGGACATGTGGTAGCAGGAGGGGGCTACAATTCTGAGTGGTGGGTGTCTGGGGTGAAAGACAGTGGCAGAAAGTAGAGAGTAAGGACAGATGCAGTAAGGGAAAAGTATCAGTCTGAAAAAAGAGCAGCTTTTCGGAAGTGATTCTTTTGTTAATAAGGCATTATTAATGCCTCAGTTTTTTTTTTTTAACTCTAAGTGAATTTAAAACATAATTATGACTATTGATAACTATGTAATGATGATAAGGCCCCATAGCCCCTAAAATCAGTAACTCCCCATCCTAATCATTAATTACTCCCTGATTCATCAATTAATTTAATTCATATTCATTACCTTACTCATTATCTCACTCAGTCTAAAAAAAAAAATGCAGCGTAATTAACCCCAATAAAAACATTAACTCCCTTTACCTTTATTAGCTCTATTAAAGGTTGTAACCTGCACTGTATCCAACACACACTGTAACCTGCACTGTATTCAACCTGCACTGTATCAGACCCACACTGTAACCTGCACTGTATCCAACCCGCACTGTAACCTGCACTGTATCCGACCCACAATGTAACCAGCACTGTATCCAGCCCGCACTGTAACCTGCACTGTATCCGACCCACACTGTAACCAGCACTTTATCCAACCCGCACTGTAACCAGCATTGTATCCAACTCGCAGAACCATACTGTGTGTCCCACACTGTAACCTGCACAATATTTTACTTTGTGACCCAAAGTATTCCGCACTGTATCCTGTAGGTAAGTAATGCTGTTTTTTATGGTTGGGAGATTTTGGGGAGCTTCTCAACAAAAAGGCTGATTGATCAGCTCTTTACATGGGCACAGAGGGCCTGATTCAGAGCCGCTCGTAAGCGGCCGCTCGTTCGCTCCGAGCGATGTTCGCACATCTGCGCATGCGTATGGGTCATAATGCGCATGCGCCAACCAGTCATTGCGGTCGGAAATCGAGCGCTCGCAAAATAGCGAGTGCCTACTAGTTTGAGTGACGGGATGAGGCGTTTGTGGGTGGTAACAGGGGAAGGTGCTTGAAAACGGGGAGTGGTGATCCGAACGCAGGCGTGCCAAATTGTCAAAACGGGCGTTTTAAGGGTGTGCATAATTAACAAAGCAGCGTCATCGACCACGTCACTTGGTTGTTTCTTAGCCTGAACTGTTCGCATGATTGCAGTAGGAAAATCCTACCACAAGCACTGCGAGCAGTTCAGATGCCTTTCGATGTACTCGATTAATCAAATAAATAGCGGAGATGACGTAGGATGCGAGCGGCCAGGGGGCGTCTTTACAAAATAGTGAGCGCATGTTTTGTTCACTCGCTCAGACATAGAGGCGTCAACAGACCGCAAAGAGCGAGCGCTCAATTTAAATAGCCGGCCCCTTTTTCTGAACGAGCGAGCGCAAATAGCGTCCAGCTCTGAATCAGGCCCAGAGTGCCAGTCATCAGTAGCCCAGAGTCACCAGGAGGGATGTACAGATTGGGCATTGAGAATAGGTATGTGCTGGGGGCATGTGCACTTGTGTAGGGGGCATTCACTTCTGCTGTTGCTATTTTACACATGGTTTAGAGTTTTTCTGTGCTGTTTTTTAACTACTACTACTTTTGAGCAATGATATTCTACACACGATTCTTAGTAAATTTCTGTGTTGGATTGTTTTCTATTGAAAGTACTTGCGAGTTGGTACGATTGGTTATTGCTAATGCATTACTAATATGCAAAACATTTTTAAACAGAAATAATTGGCGTGTGTTTGTGCCGCTGCTCTGTTGCTTAGTTTAGCCAGCCAGCCTTTGGCCTATGTATATGTTGTGAGGTGTCAAAATTGACTGGAAATAAATGTTATTGAGGTTAATAATACTATAGTAGCAAACATAGGTCCAAATTATATGATTTTAGCTGTTTTTATCATTTTTGGGAAAAAATACTGATCCAAAACTTGTGAGGTTGGTTTTAGCAAAACCACAACCCAACGGCGAATTATAACCAAAACACAGGGGTCGGCGCACATATCTACTATGCCCGTTCTCCCTCTAATCACCACTCCCACCCAAGCTCCACTTACCTGTTAATGAGCTAATCATCTCTGTGCGGTTGCCCTTGTGACACTCCTGTGTATGCTGTAGCTACTCTATGACAAAAAGCAGCAGATAACTATGTGAACTGTGAATTTCTGAGACTACTAAATGTGGGTATCAGTGACCAACAAGGAGGAGGCAGGGCCATGCTCTGCAGCAATAGACTTCATGGCCCCTACAAGGAAGGAGAAGTAATGCGCTTAGCAACATCTGGATGACCCGTCTGTGCATTGACTCAGGGCCTGATCAAGGTCTGTGGGAGCCCCTGGGCAACAAACTGGTGGGGGCCCCTATCAATAAAATGATCAAATAAAATATATTAGTGATGTTATAAAAAAAAGTATGTCTTCGTGTGTATATATAATTTATAATATATTTGAACCTAAAATCCCAGTATACAGTACTACATTTTAAAGAAAATGCAATAAACTGGAGTTTCAAGTGCAAATGTATATATATATGTATATATATATATATATATATATATATATATATATATAGATAAAAAGTCCAAATGGTCCGGCACTACTCCCATGTAAAGAAACGCTGCCTCCGTGCCCCTTGACAAAAGGGCAAAGTAGCCCTGAGACGTTGGTCTAATAAATATTGACTATTTGATCAAGTCCTCCAGTGCCGCTAACTATCGGGACTTTTATATATATATAGATAGATATATATATACACACACACACACACACACATGCAGTAATGAAGTGTGTATATATATATATATATAATTATATATATATATACACACACACACACACATACACATGAAGTGTATGTATATATATGTAATTATATATATAATTAACTAGAGTTTCATATGGAAATATATATATGTATACATACACACATACATACTGTACATGCAGTATATATACATACACATGCAGTAATGATGTATATATACATATATATATATATATATATATATATATATAGTTCGGGTTGGTCCACACTCACGTCCTCATAGTTAAATTGCTGGGGTAGCTTACCCAAAAGGAAGTCCAAAAACCACCCATAAAGAACAAAAATATGCAAAAAATGGGGTGCACTCACCAGTCTTCCAATAAAATCATTTTTTTGCATATTTTTATATATATATATATATATATATATATATATATACACACACATGCAGTATATGTATATATATATATATACACTGTACAAGCAGTATATATATATATATATATATATATATAAATATATATATTCACATGCAGTATATGTGTATATATACTGTGTGTATATATATATATACATACACACAGACTTACTGCTGTTTGCTCCAAGTGAAAAGCTGATGCAGAATCACATTAGGCGTCCGAGTCAGCAGCTCTGCCTCGATCACACATTAGTCTGCAGGCAGCCTGGGCTCCAGTCACAGTCTCGCGAGATTTAGCATCATAATCTCACGAGACTGTAACTGCAGGGAAGCTCCTCGGCGGCTGCTGTAAGTAAACAGCTGAGTTGCCGAGAACCGTAGTGGAGACAGCCTAATGCTGTGCTCCGTTTTTTAAGTTATTGGTGGTTGAGCAAAGTATGTGGGGGCCCCGTATGTGTGGGGGCCCCAGGACGACCGCCCCCTTCGCCCCCCTATAATCCAGCCCTGCATTGACTAGTGCGTCTCTTAAATATTTGACACCCCTTTGAGTCAACAGAGGGAACACACCACACACCCTGCACCCATTCAATATACTTACCTTCCCCAAACACATGCATCAGCGCAATGGAAGAAGCCTACACCAAGATTGTGTAATTAATTTAGACCCTATAGCACTTGATGGTGGAAACTGGCTTACTATAACACTGCATTTCAAGGTGGTGTGAATGCTGACACGTGGCAGTCTGCATCCATTGTTTTAAAAAAAACTATTTTTTAAAGAAAAACTTGGAGATAATAAAATTATATTGACAATAAGGTATCAGAGAACAATGTTTTTAGTATTTCTGATACATTCAATGAAATATAGTTATTAAGAAATAATGTATTTTTTTAAAGCACAAAGTAATCACATTCTGAGGGGAAGAATGGCTGAGAGGAGGAACGGCCGAGAGGAGGAATGGCCGAGAGGAGGAACGGCCGAGAGGAGGAACGGCTGAGAGGAGGAATGCCGCTTTTAGCGCCATGTTAGCAGCATTCTATCCGAGAGAAATAATGAAAAGCAAACAATCAATTATCCATTATACATCTCAGAACAATCATCCACAGTATTATTCCTACATAGGAAAACAGATCATCAGTGTCAGTGCAGAGTTTCAACAAGCTATTGTGCAGATACATTCCAGTATTCAGTATGCATTCTGTGTGGAAACAACACTCCATATGTCACATAATGTAAACAGTTTAGAAATAAAAGCGCAATTATCATTCTATAAAAAGGCTGTAGATTATCACTAATGATCTTGTACCACTAATGGAGACATATCATTGCAACCTATGTTGCTTTTATTGTGGTGCAAATTGGTTTAAAGTGAGAGGTGACAACACAGAATATTTAATGACCCAATAATACAGCCTAAAATATCACTGGTCATGCTCATATTGACAGCAAGTTGCAACACAATGAAAAAGTAGAAAACTGACCAATTACAATGGGCTGCAAACAAATGGCTCAAATAGCCAACTCTGAGTGATAATATATTTTGTCCGGGATGCGGTTATAGGGCCTGAGTCAGAGATGTACGCTAATGTGACCGCAACTGTGTCTCCATACGCAGCACAGTTGCAAAAATATGCTAATGTTAGCAAAGATCACCCGAGCATAAAGACGCCCACCACTGCCTTCACACCTGCGTACAACTACGCATACCTACTTAAACATTGGTACCATCAAAGTTCATCTGTGGCCATTTTACCCTTGTGGCCATCTGATCACATGCAGGCCAGGGAGCTCTTTTGCCATGCAGAGCTGCGTATGCAATTGTAGTGGCTAATTTATGCAAGCCCACGTAACGGCGTTCAAATGGCCAGGCACGTCTGCGTTTCGCCAACCACCCCCTGTCTCCACCCCCAAACGGTCACTTCCTGTCAATCAATCTACAATGGGCCTCCGTGGTCTGTATGAATACACAGCGGACGCTGTCTTCGCGCATGCGCACTGCTATGCATACGCATGCGCAATGGCAAATAATCGCTCAATCTGCATGCAAATTGCAGTTGCATTTATCTCTGAATCAGGCCCATAGTCCCGACCTCTGGGATTTGAGCGCTCAGAATGTCAATGCCGGAACTACGACACTTATCAGACTAATGGTGCCTGCATCCCAACTGCCAGGATATTGAAAGTAAGTACTAGGGGGAGGGTTAGGCTGCTGCATAGGCAAACACAGGGGGGGTTCTCCATCTGCCTGGAAACCCCCCCACCCCAGCACATACCACGACCACAATAGAAATAGTAATATAATAGAATTTTACTAGTGCTGCATGTTCTTCTCAGTGTCACAAACAAAATAATTAGCACCACCTGTGGATCTTTTAACATGTATCAGCCAGTAATAAATAACCTGTGCACCAACTACAGTAGGAGATCTGGAACACATGCACTGTTAGGGATGCACTGCTATAGAGCCCAATATGTACATATATGTCCAGGGAAGTACAAGGTTCTTCTGCTGCTCCTCCAGGCTCCCAGACTTGCTCCCATGCTCTGGAATGGTGCTCACATCTAAAATAAATACATTCAGCTCAGGCAGGATGGCTTACTGACGCATCAAATGACTTACTGTGATTCTGTATATGCTGGAATTATGACACACAATACACATTGTATGACGCATATTAAAGCTGGATAAGTACTAATTTTGCACTCTTCATGGACTGGCCACACTTGATTTTACAGCATTTGGAAACCCCCCTCTAGACATCCTGCGTTTGCCACTGGGCTGCGGGGGGGGGTTAAGGTTTAGGCTGCGTGGAGGGAGGGTTTGGTTTAGGCGCTAAGGGGAGGTTAGATTTAGGCTGCCGGGAGGGTTAGGGGTAGATGTTAGGGGTTAGGTTAGGCTAACTTTCCTGTGGGCGTCGGGATTGTATCCTGGTCGGGGTGCCGGCATTGGGATTATGACCGCCGGGATCCTGAGCGCAGACATCCTGTACCCATCCCATTTGTATATAACTATTCATGAGAGAGACCAGATTGAGAGATTTAAACTGCATCCTTATCTGTGAGTGAAATGTAGTAACCTAAGAGTGAGGGGCCTTATCTGTGAGGGGCCAAATGTAGTAACCTAAAGGTGAGTACACACCTAAAAGATATAACTGCAGATCGAGTGAACGGCCATCATCTATCCGGCAGCCGTGGAACCCGCTGGCAGGGAGGTAGGTCTGCCCTGCAGAAGCCGCTGTGTATGTATGGGCGGGCTACAGACCGCCTGTACACACTTGCAGATGGACAGATATGGCTGCTGACATATCTGTCCATCGGCTGTGCAGCACAGCCTATGCGATATGTCTGTGAAAGACGCAGTTCACAGACATATCGTCTGTACACATTGGCCGACGGCCAGCAGATATATTGGCCGATCAATTGATCAGCCAATATATATCGGCCAGTGTGTTCCCAGCATAAGAGTGAGGGGCCTTATCTGTGAGGGGCCAAATGTAGTAACCCAAGAGTTGCAGAAAGTACTGAGATTTCAACAATATAGCTATAAGATTTAAATTATAAAATTTTTATAAGGCAAAACTAGATTATTGGGTTTCAACAGCAGATTCAAGGCATACTAGCCTACATTCAGCTCCCTCCTTCCGGGAGGGAGCTGAATGCCTGCATCCAGCGGGGGGCGTGGCCGGTTCATGATGCTATTTTGGGGGCAGGGCCAGGGGCGTGACCGCACGATTGCTTCATAGTGGCTCCGCCCCCTCTTCACAATGCCGAAAATAAAGGCATTGTGAAGCAAGGGGTGGAGCCACGATGACGCGATTCAGTGCGAATTGCGTCATCGGGCCAACCCGCTGCGTGGGATTCTAGTAGTAGTCTGATTCAAAGTAACAAGCAGGGGTGAGTTCTGAAGAGGTTCTCAATTGCAGAGTTGGGTCACAAGCACAGGTCAGAACAAAAACACAGCAGCAAACTCCACACGGATAATGGGAACATTAGCATGTAATGCTATTACCAGTAAGGGTCTCCTGCTGAAGGTTGCTATATTAAGCAGCTAGCACTAATCAGCACGCACAATGAGATCAGCCTTCAGAGGAGCCTATGATGAGCATGTGACTGCAAGCATCAGGGTGCACAGCTAAACACAATAGAACTAATGGTGAAAAACAAAGTGGATCTGCGCTGTAAATTATTAACCAGATAAAAATCTAAATAAAAATATAAAAAAAACCCACATCCAACCAATTTCAGGGCTGTGTACATTTAATAAATACAATTTAACTTAATACATATCACATAAATACATCATTGCATAGAGTGAAAAGAAAATAAATCAATACAGGTGTATTACCTAAATAGCTGGCCTTGGGACTCCGAGTGCTGTTCACACCAGCAGCAAGTAGTGACTGCTGCTTATTGTTGCTGGTGTGAACGCTGTATGGAGTCCCATTCACAGCAGGTCTATCCTCAGGAGACTATTGCAGTACAGTGATCCGAGGCCAGCTACTTGCAGTGCAGATGGCACATTCCCCACGTTTACCGGTAACGACAGGATTCTGGAACATACTTTCTCCGGCAACTTTACTCTCCTAACTAGGCTGCCGTAAGTTACATACCTTGCTCATAGTGGTGCAGGGGGACGCCCCAGACCACTATATACCTCTACTCTAGTAGGCTAAAAGGTGACTGGCATAACTTTGAGGTCAATTTAATAACATCTAGACCAGTGGTTCCCAAACTTCTTTGAATCACGGCGCCCTAGTGTATTGGTATTGTTTTCACGGCACCCCTAAGCCAAAGTTTGTTATTGAGAAACTCAGGAAAAATTGTAGCAAAGTAGTAAAGTGATGTCAATGGTACTTACCTGTCATCCTTAGGTTCAGTTATGTGGTTGTAGGCAGGTTTGCGCTTCTGTTTGTCAACATATTTACCATTGACCATAAATAATTTGATTTGGTGCTGGGCCACCAAGCTGAGGCACCCATGAAAGTTGCCCTGAGGCACCCCAGGGTGCACAGTTTGGGAATCCCTGATCTAGACTGTGAAAGTATAGGTCTCTATGGACTTTCTTGTGGTGCAATAAGAACATTTGCTGCTATATGTTACATTTTATCTAGTATATACTATACATTTTTCTGATCTAGTTAATACACCTGCATTGATTTATTTTCTATGCACTATATGCAATAATGTATTTATGTGATATGTATTAAATTTAATGCAATTGGTTGGATGTGGTCTCACTGTGTTGATACACTAACCTTAATTAGTGAATGGTGAAAAACAACCATAAAGAACCTACTGTATATATCTGAAACTCAACACTGTTACTTGTTGTTCCTAATATGGAGTTGTAATAAAATCTATTGACTTTCTATATAGGATGGAATCAAGCCTAGAAATCATGCAGGAAATAGTGACATCCAAATAGTTAATAGGAATTTTTCTACGCTCAACAAAGTCATTGACTTGGGATATAATAGGATTAATTATTATCATTATTATTATTATTATTATCATCATCATTTATTTATATGGCGCCACAAGTGTTCCGCAGCGCCTTACAAAGTACATAGACAAATAAGTAACTAGTGACTTACATTACAATATAATACAATACAGGACATGGATAATAAACATTTCTATATTAGCGACCCTTTATGCCCACGTAGGCAGCCAAGTGTTAGTTGCCCTAGTGGGGAGTAAGATAAATTACATTACAGTAGGGAGAAGCACAAGATGGTAGAGGGCCCTGCTCGAAAGAGCTTACATTCTTTAATAACTATATCTGTCAAAGTAACAGTGAAGTCAAAATGAGAAAAATATTATTAATGAAGTTTCTCTAATGCAGTAAGTTAGCATCACACATGACATGTTCCAGTTAATAGCCCCTATTGTATATTCTGATATAAGATAAATCTATATTCAAGCACTTGGCAGTGCAAGCAGTATGCACATACAATAGCTTTCACAACAACAAGAAATTACAGAGTAATGTTAGTTCTAACAATAAACTAATTGGTGGACCACATTGCCCAATCCTTTCCAGTGAGAAAGGTCCCTTTTACATACTGTATGCAATAAACTATATGTGCTTAATAGATATAAAGGGAAGAAACATCCATGGTAACTAGGTATTCGTTAAAGGCAAAGAGCCTTAGCATTCTAGTGTTAGACAAAAATGCACTTGTGCCTTATAATTATCTTGCTGTAACTTTATATTGCAAGATAGGAGATAACAATAGAGAAATGGAGAAACAGGTTGCTATAATGAATTGTTAGCTGATATTATCTGATGTCCTGTCAGGAAAACAGTTAATATATGGATTTTGGTAAGACCTACCATATAAGATTGATGGGAAACTGCTCCTTGAAGACCTCATCCATTTCTTTCATGAGACAATTAGTTTGTGCTGGTAAAGATACTTGTGTCCACTCTTGTGTTAAAAGACATGTTAGCAACAGAATTGCATTGGACATAAGTACAGGTTGAGTCTCCCATACGGAATATTCAGAAATATGGAATTTGTTTTAGCATTATTGAGATATTGAAACATTTGCTTTTTGATGGTTCAGTGTACGCAAACTTTGTTTAAGGCACAAAATTATAAAAAATATTGTATGAAATTACCTTCAGGCTTTGTGTATAAGGTGTATATGAAACATAAATGAATTTCATGTATGTACACACACTTTGTTTGAGCCACAAAATTATTGAAAAAGTTGTATAAAATGACCTGCAGGCTGTGTGTATAAGGTGTATATAAAACATAAATGCATTCTGTATGTATATTTGGGTCCCATTCGCAAGATATCTCATTATGGTATGCACATATTCCAAAATACGGAATATTCCGATATCCAAAATACCCCTGGTCCCAAGCATTTTGGATATGGGAGACTCAACCTGAATTGCAATCTGACAACTGCCCTCTGATTTTGGCATCATAGAAAGTAGTATTTTGAACTTCAGCTCAAACTACTCTTTTAGCCAACATTACAGTATCTATTATTATTATTATCATCATCATCATCATCTAGTATCTATAATCTCCTCTCTTAGCCCACCCTTCCAATCATATACCAATTTCATAAGATTGTATAGAACCTTCTTTACAACTTGATATTGTTTCTAATTGTTTAATCCAACAAATTGTAATAGATACCGGGATTGATTTTTAAAGAAACTGAGTTTCATACTGTACATTTGATTGTCACAATTATCATGAAAAATGATTAAAAAATAATTTTTAATTAAGCTCATAACTGTCCTTTGACTATTGAAAAGTATTAAAATGAACCATGGGCACAACTGATGTGACCTTACTAAGATAAGAAATTTATGGTGATGATAATGGAAAATTAGATAAGTAAAAAAAAAAATGTCTATTTGACTCCTGGAAGTTTGCAGGAAATTAAACTCCCCTTCATAGCTAAGGACAAGACCTGGACTCCTTTACGATCTTGTAGTGACTCCCTGAAGAAATAACTGAGAATTGGAAATAGTGCCTGATAATTCCGTATCTGTTTATGAGAGGTCTAAACTGGACCATGTTGGCTTTAAATGGGGCATCATGGGTGGCACTCACCAATTCTCTTGTTTAAACTGTTTAAAAGAAATTCGGTCTCTTTTATAATTATGTAATTTTGCAATTTGTCTAGCAATTTATCTGAAATGTCAGCTACAGTCATATGCTTAGACACCAAATCAAGTGTGGCAATCTCGATCAAAAAAGCATCTGTTCGATACACCATACCACCAACTACAACAATTTGTGTTGCCGATGGTGGGAATGTTTTTGATTCTGAAATCCTTAGCTAGTTTGTTATTGCAGTGGTTTTCAGACAAACATTGCCTTTGCAGCAAACAATGACCTCTCTCATTTAAAGGTTTGAAATGGCAGCGATACAAATCAGTGGGACACTTGGTAAGTAAAAGCAAATTATGTCTGATTAAAGAGCAAATCCTTGTTTACGCTCAATAAGAACAAATAGCTAATTTGCAGGAAACCTTAACAAACAATAATTCTGCTGCTGCACATCTCATGTCTCTCTATGTCTTCAAGGTTCAACAGAGATGATCGTCAATGCCGAAGTTTCCTACAGCAATGCTGCACTTATTTTCAAATGAAACCTGTACACATGTCAAATTGAAGATTTTCTTTATAATTTATCTTTGACTGAGGAAGCTGTTCCCTGGGGCTTCCCTTGCATACAGTTATTAATGTGCTGCTAGGACTGCCAAAACTAGACTACATGAACAATATTAGGCTTGCTGCTGACTTGTATGTGTGCCTGTTTGCCCATATCTTGCATTTCAAGCACATCTCCATCTCCATGACTGAAGGGTCATAACTGAGGCATTTTCAACATCAAAAATGATGTGCCCTTCCCAATTATTATGTTTCAGATTTAGGCAATCAATGTACCTCCAAGTTCTGGAAGAGTTTCTACACCGCCCTTGGAATGAATGTTTATCTGTCATTTTTTTTGTCCATAGTCAAATGGCAAAACTGAAAGAAATAATCAAACACTTGAACAATATTTATGATGTTTCATCAGTTGCCTTCAGTATGATTGGGTGGATCTCTTAGCCCCTGTTGAAGTTGCTTGCCACAGATGTGAATACAACAAATTTCCCATTCTCCATAACAATTTTAACTGGTAGAATAACTATAACTTTTCTGCAATAACAGAAGAATTAGACAGAATTAAGAAACATTAATTTATAAACAAGACACTGCAGTACTATACCCAAATTTTATTCTGGATTCAAAATCTGGCTTTCCACTAAAAATCTCAACTAAAATACTTTGGACATCCTGGAGTAATACTGGAAAACTGCTGCTGTGAGTCACAATGTGAATCCATTGTTCTACTCAGTGGCAGGTCTGGACTCATCTTACATTTAAATAAACTACAAAAAGTCCATGGAGTGGACTGATGGTATTAAGGTTTATTAGGGGGCTCTCTATATAAAAGGGCATATAAGGGCTCTGATGCTATATAAAGGGACATGTGGGAGCTCTGATGGCATTTAAGGTGCATGTAAAGCAGATGGCATATAAAGGAGCATGTGTGTGTCTGAAATCTGAGAATTAAAATGGTTGAACTGTATGGCGATCACTAGCATGTTCTGTGTGTGCTGTACAAAGGTCACTAGAATGCTCTGTGCTTTACAGTGATCACTGGGATGCATTGTGTACTGCATGCCATTTGCTGTCATTCTCTTTGTACTGTACAGTGATTACTGGGATCCTTTGTGTACTGTATATATGTACATAAACTACTGTATATCCACTTCATGTTTTCCTTTTTTGGGGGGATGGGGGGAGAAACATTTTTACACTGAGGCCCACCATTCATGCATTGTAAGTCATAGAGATCAGAAAAAATAAAAAGTGGGAAGTCATACCATTTGATAAACTAAACAACCTACCACATCAAATGAGGGGTTAATTATTTTTTTTATTCAAAAGTGGAATGCACAGTAGTTTCCAGAAACAATGTGATAGTGTAAAATAAAATCTCTTTCATACATTTACCAAATATGTGTTTAACATGGATTTTCATACAGTAACTTTGTGTATACTGTAGCTGTAGGTCTTCTGAAAAGAATGGTACCCCATTTGTAATGGTACAGGAGGTTTAGCGTTGGAGGTGTCAGGTGTATAAATACAGTATGAATAATACAGAGATGGACGTTTATGCGATCGCAGCTGTGATTTTGTACGCAATGCAGCTGCGAAAATATGCTAATAATTCCAAAGATCACCCGAGCATAAAATTGCCCAATTCTGCCTTCTCACATGCATACGACATTGCTTACTTGCGTAAATATCAGTAACATCGACTCACATCGAGTGGCCATCTTGCCTTTCAGGCAAGTCTGACCTGTCTCAAACACTGCGTCTCTCCTGACACAATGAGAGCGCTCATGCTGCGTAGGAGATTGCAAGGCCTAAATTAAGCCGACTTTCAATAGATCGCAGCGAGGGAGCTGCTCTGCTACGCACGAAACCCTGACCCAGAAACAGGTTTAGCACCGGGTGCCCAGCGAACATGCAATGCGCTGCGGGAGAGAGGCGGCCCACTTCCGTCCCATGTAACAGCATTTAAACGGTCAGACACGCCTGCGCTTTATTAACCACCCCCCATTACTTTCCCCAAACGCTGACTACCTGTCACTCGCTTTGCGGATGGATTCCTCTGTGTGTCTGTAATAGTGCGGCTTATACACATGCGCGATGGCAAACAATGGCCCGAGCTGCGTACGTAAACGCCATTGCATCCATCTCTGAATCAGACCCTCTTTCTCCTAATCTGAAATGCACTTTGCATAATATTATCTGGTAACCAATCTCCAGAGAGAGAATAAAAAGGGACCACAAGTGGGGATTACCCTCTTTCAAATAAGGATACCCTTCAGTTTATAGAAGCCAGTATAGGTGAGACATGGACACTGTAACGACTACTCTCTATCTCTGGACTTTTTTATGTTTTCTCTAAAGTACTGTAGGTTATTATAGTTAGGTGAACACCAGGCATTAATAACTAAGTAGCACAGCTATTCATAAAAGGACCCTATAAGTCTTGGAGCCAGCATGGGGGAGATCTGGGCATTAAAACATGCCTCCACTTCCTCGGTTGTTTAATGTTTACACAAGTCATCACCAAACATGAACTACAAAGGGGCAATAGCATTTGAACTCAGGGTCCTCCTGAGTTGCAGCCAGGATGGGAGAGATTTGGGCCTTCATCACCAATCCCTGGACCTCCTAATGCTTTCAGTTATGTAATGTGCCACATTGTTTTTAGTTTTATAATATGCCATGATGGGGAATACTGTACCCCTTAAGTGTCCTTCCCACAACCGCTGGCTCTTCAGATATTTCTGCATTGGCTGAGTACACCAGTGTGACTATGTCATTATGCACAACCTCTTTCCCTGGCCCCAACCTTTAGTGCATACATTAACACCATCAGCTTCTAATAATATGAATGCACCTGACTTAGGGATGGAAATCGGAAGCCGATGGTTAGCAACCATCGATGTTTCCAATTCGATGGAAGTATTTTTACCATCAAATAGCGGAAATTCAATGGTTAGCAGCCATCGGATGCAGCTTTCTGATACCCATCCAATGGCTGGCTGTTTTAGCTCAGCTAAATTTTACCTTCTGTCATGTGTCGGTAGAATAGATTCACAATGTAACGGGGGAGCCTGGGGGTAGCCCAGCTTCTCAGAGAGTACTGGGCACGCCCCCTCAGTGATGTGAACGGGGGTGCCACAAGGCCCTGTCCCCTTTCACAGAAGCCCCGCCTCGTTTTGGTTTGAAGTATAACTATCGTGATGGTTATACTATCAAATTGTTGCAATGCAATGGCTAGCTGCCATTGCATCACTGGATTTGATGTTAGAAGCCCGGCAACCATTCAATGCCGAACTTCCGATGTCCATCCCTAACCTGATTTATTTATGCATGTAGTAGACAACATCAAGTAAGACAATATAAAAATATCTAAAAAAATGGCACTGTCACTGACAGTGCAATCCAGCCTTCCAGGACCTTCTTAAAATTGAGATAAGCTCCATATTTTCTTCTTTAAAAAAATGTTTTAAAATTTTTTATTTTTTTTTTCCATTTTTTTTAGATATTTTTTATATTTTTCTTACTTGATGTTGTCCAAGTTCATGCTCTCTGTGCAAACCTTTATTGCACAGTTACTGTTGTAATCTTGAAATAAATTGTATACCCTTTTTTAGTAATATCAGCACATCATTATGATTTTTATATATGCGCATATGCACCAATGACACGTTAAATGCACCTGAACACTTTATATTGCTATTAGTATTAATTCTTATTTTTAATATATGTGTTTTATGAAACTTGCACTGATACACTGCAGCTTGCCTGTGAGAGTGGTTGAAATATACCCTCAATTACTTAATTAATTAATTATTTGCACAAGGCACTTAGCACTTTCAGGCGCTCCATATCAAATCCATTTAATTATATATATATATATATATATATATATATATATAGTGACAAGAATCACATAGAATTAGTAAAATCCAATAGATGTTTATTTTCTCACCACAGGCAGGTACACAGGACAGTGCAGTGTTCATAGGCAAGATGTTACAGGCTGGTACACAGAACCTTCCAAACAGCAATACAGTTCTTTAGTGGACTCACAGGTCCAGGATCTCTAACACTAGTCACCCCCAGGCCTATAACCTAGGTGACTAATTCACCATCAGGATCATCATCCCTGTGCACAAACACAATTTTTAAAGCTAGCTAACAGGTGCTACTAATCAGCCTAGCTGCAGTTCATCTTTGACCTTAAACAAAACCTGGACTGGATCGATGTTCAACTGCTGTTCCACATTTAAACCAGTGAAATCCTGCTGTCCCTGCCACAATATATATATACATATATATATATATACAGTATATATATATATATATATATATATATATGTGTTGGTGGAAACCCCCCTGTAAAAATCCTGCATTTGGCCCTGGGGGTGGGGGCTAGAATATTAATTTATTGATGTTGTGTGGTACTGTAAATCATTTAACAGTGGGTGGGAACTATTCATTTAATGATGATGGATATTTAATATAATAGTGGCATCTTGGTAATGTCTATTAATTTAAGATGGGAGGAGGGTTATTTATTAAATATTAATGCTAATTATGGGCTTAATAGGATGGAAGGTATATTTATTATTGGGGATGGGTACATGGGATCAACAGTGATTATGTTGATCCCAGAATGGGAGATGTGAAATGACTGAGCAGCGAGCGCTGCATACCGTGATTGCATGCACTATCAGGATTCTGTGCTGACTGACCCAAGCCCTAACAATGCACCTGTGCTGCTGCGCTGCGTGTAACTTCCAGTATCCCCAAAAAACTGCATGCCAGAAAACTCTTTGTAACCCTGGTTGTCTCTGGAATGTGTGTGCATAAAAAACAATTAAATCGCCTCCTGAATGTTGATATACAGACCATATTGACTTTCTGAATGTCAACATTGTGCTGTAGAACACTTATTCAACATTAGGACAATGTTCCGTATATGTTGCCATGCTTGCTACTATAAATGTTATTCACTAGTTAATTATGTTTAATTGCTTTATTATTCAAATATTTTATGAATATATTAATACATTTTACTGACCTTATTGATAGATTGATAGTTATTTTTTTACATTATTAATTACTAATTGATTATTAATTGATTTAGCACTGAATGTTGCGCTTCCTGTGTTCATCTCTTTTTTTATTCTAAAGCAATTAAGGCTTTGTGTGATACCCCGAAGTAATAAGGGTGACTGTGTAGTGCGCATACAGATCAGAGTTTCCTTGGTGGAAAGTCTTCTTTCAGCAATAGCTCTTCACTGACGTCAACCCCAGCAGAGAGGTAAGGGGAATCGGTATGTAATACCGTCGGCCGCATGGCCGGCAGTTCGAATCCCGGCAGTGTCAGGCCGACAGAGGAACAGATCCCGGCAGCGGCAGCCCGACAGCGCTAGAAATCCCAATCATCCATAGGTAAATATTAACTAACCGAACCTACCCCCCTAACTCTAACCCTCCCTTAGCGGTGACTAACCCTATCCTCTCCCCCAAGTGCCTAAACCTAATCCCCCCTCTAAGTGCCTAAACATAACCCCCCCCTTCCCCGCTGCCTAAACATAAGTCCCCCAGGGAGGTGCCTAACCCTAACCTCCCCCCAGGGGGTGTCTAACCCTAACCCTCCCTCCCCCTACCCTAACCTCCCGGGGGGTGCCTAACCCTAAGTCCCCCCCCTGGGAGCCCTAAACCTAAACCTCCCCCCCACGGCTGTCCACTCGCGGCGCCCGGCATCCCTTCAATCGGGATGCCAGGCGCCGGTCTCCCAGCATCGGTAAAATGAGCGGCGTCTACATCTAGACACCGGTCATTTCACCCTCGCCGGGATATGACAGTCGGGAAGCCGGCTGTCGGTATAATGTCAGCCGGCTTCCCAATTGCATCCCATGTAAGGATTCCCCTGACACAGAGAAGCATCATTGTTTAGATGCAATCTAACAACAATATTTATTACACAATCTGGTGTAATAATTGGAACATTCTCACCTAGTGCTGAGTATCACTGGTAAATCAGATCTCTGTCAGTACTTGGGGAAAGTCAGGTTTCATAACAACTGCTGGCTCCCTACGGTAAGTGTAAGTGACTCTGGATGAGGGTTGCTTGCAGCCCAATTTTCCTCAAACTGATTTCTCTGTTCACTGATCTCTTCTTTTTCTTGCTCTTAGCAGCTGTATATAATCCCACTGCACAGCCCTGGAGCTGTCTTTCTCCCTCTCACCTGGATGTGCAGATCACCCAGCACCTCCTTGTCCAGCTCTGCCTCACCTGTGACAGTAACTAACTGTCCTCTCTGTAATGGCACTTCAGGCTGTGCATGTGCCCTAGATGAGCCTGTTGAATTATGGGCCAGTAGTTCAATATGGCTACAGCGGCCTGAGCAGCACCGGCAAACAAATGATTTTGCACATTGCAGTCGCAGGATACCACATCTGTTTTAGCTTAAGTTTTAATTTACATACACAAAATGTACAAGCGTACACTTCTTTATAGGGTTGGTCCAGGGGCATATCTATAATGGGTGCAAGGTGTGCAGTGCACACGGGCCCCTGGGTTCAGGGGGGCCCACACCGCGCACCCTACACCCATAATTTCTAATACTTACCTCTCCAAAGTCCCACGTTGGCTGGAGAGGTGCTACACAAAATGCCTGGAAAATGGCCGCTGCGGCCATTTTCCCAGCGTTCTGCATATGCGCAGTGGGGAAATCGGCGGGAAAATGGCTGCCGTGCCATTATCTCGGTGTTCTGCACATGTGCAGTAGACTCTGGGCACTGACTAGTGACCGGAGTCTACTGAACCTGTCAGTGCACCGCGGCCGCCGGAGAGAGAGGAGCGGGCCCTGGACGGTGAGTGAACACGGGCACCCTCCTCTCTAAATATGCTCCATGGTTGGTTTCTTTAAATATACTTATACATGTCACTTCTTCTACCTCCCTGATGTAAGCTTCTGGGAAAATAAAATGACATTAAATAACTTTGACAAACCAGCCTTTAGCATTGAGGATTGATCTATGCTTGAATGTACAACCAAACCATCACGAAACTGAAGCAATATGCATGAGAAACCAAATAATTTGAAAGAAGTCACTTGCCCTCCTGAGAAAAAACATTAAGTTAGACATGTCTTCACATTGCACATATTATCACAGGCAAAGGGTCAAAAAGTCATACTGTACAAAGCTCGCAACACAAATTGAAAACTTTCCTTTTCTTCTAAATGAGCAGTAAGTACAAACTTTTAAGGCTCACAAGTGAGTATTAAAGAGTAGTAGAAACTTGAGAAAAAGGAAATAATATGAGAAATGTAAGCTCTGTTACTGTACAGTAAGTCTAAAATAGACAATTTATGTAACTCAGACATAGGTCATTGGGTGGGGAAATGACTCAGTTAATAGTTTGTTTTTGAAGCACTTAAATTATGGAAAAAAATATAATTTTACATTTTCATATTCATAAAGAGGACTTTCTGGGTCCCTCAGATATTTTCTGTGTTCTAGGACATCATAATTGCTATTATTTGCTGTTATAATTTGCTTGCTATCATTATACCAAGACAAGTATCTGAACTAACTGAATGAATATTACATATATACTGTAGATTGGAGCTATATTTTTGAAATGTACAAATCATATAATTATTTTAAGTACTTTAGGTATAATTGCTTGATCGAAAAGGAAATAACACAAAAGTCTAAAAAGAATGTGAATTACAAATTGATTTATTGAGGAAAAGCCCCTAAAAAACAACAGGGGTCATACAGAACCGTGTCATTATATCTCGGTTACCACTGGGGTAACAGTTTGAAGGTGCATTACCAATTTTTGGTAATTACCCAGCTGTTATAAATGTAATGCTTGGCTGAGCTTTGAGAAAAGCAGTGCAAATAATAAAACACGAATACTAATAAATGTTTGGGCTATAGGTTTAGTAATATATAATAATAAGCTTATTGTTGAGGAAGGATGCGAGAAAATAGGACTATATATTAAATGTGAATACTATTTATGACTGGGTTGATTGAAGGGTGGGACTGTTGCACTTATTAAATGTGTTTTAATACAGCTAACATAGTTTTAGGATAAATTCATGCTTCAAATCATTTTTGTATTAATGATACGTCATCATGAGCATTGTTTTCTATTTTAATATATGAAAATAAATTGTGTTTACTTTAATTACATAAACCTTCAAAAACTTTGGCTGTGTCTTTTGGACAAATTCTAATGAGTACCACTGGTCTAAGCAGAGTCATAGCCAGAACTTTGTAGGACCTATAACAACATTTTGAAGAGGCCCTCATTCCTTCTAGAGACACCTCTCTCCACAGCAGCTGTTCTTTTTATGCCCCTAGTAGGACCCTAGTCAATTTTATAACCCAAAGTAGGGTCCTAGTTAATTTTATGCCCCATAGTAGTGCCAATCCTGGTTCACATTATAACACACAGTGCCCCCATTTCATATTATGCCATTGATTAGCTCAGCTAAACCTGTGAAGCTGAAACACAAGTGGGGTAGATAGCAATATCAGTGTGGAACTTTACTGGAGGAGAGTGCTGCGGGGAGGCATTTTTTTTTCAAATTACATAAGTTTTTTTACAAAATACATTGTAAATGGGGACAGTTGTATGATGGGTGGTGAGTGGGACTGCAAATATACTTTTTCCCCATTAACAGAATAAGCATTAATTGGAAACGTGTGCTTAAAGGCACACTCCTAGTAATATAATGAAAACTTATTGGCAGACACTACGTTGGTAGGCATAAATTGAGGTTAGTTCACATAACAAATGACTGAACCAGGTGAAGGTTTATTAACCTGATAGGAACAGGTCAACACAGGGTTAATAGCAGGTATAGCAGGTACAAGTTGTCAGAATTCCTAGTTACAGCCAGGAACAATTGGGTTATGTTGGATATTGTGGTGTGCCAGGTGTTCACTGTACATGGCTTGTACACATTGGTGGCAGTGGGATGCTTAATATATGTATATACAAAGTGCGAAGCTGATATTTGCCCAGCTGACAGCTGCTCCTGCCATAGCAAATAGGTATCCAGTGTAGGATCACCTGTCATCTACATCCACTCTCCAATCGACATCGCATAATACTTGTAGTTCTAAAGTCTTGTCTTCTACTTTAGTTTAAAGACCTTCTTCCCCTCAGGTATCTAAAGATGCTCTTGAAGGCTGTCTAGTGCTCTTTCCTGGATTGTTTGCAAACCGGCGTACATGGCTGACAGCGTGGGTTATGTCTTATCGTGTGCCTATACTTGCTTACATCAAAGATCCAGTAGAACTCTGATAAGGAATTGTATTCATCTTTTCATTTCTGAGCCTGTCATTGGACACAAAGCTTTTGTAGTTTTCATGCTTTTGTTGATTGGTGTGCTGACTGCATATAGCCTATGTCATTGTAAACTTGTCAACCATAGCTTCAAATGTAGCCTTGTTGATATATGTTAGTAGTCCCAGCAATTAGGTTTTGTATGATCAACAGACCTATCAATTGGTGTGCAGGCCCAATTAGTAACCGCTTGACATTTGCTATTTGGTTCTCTTGTCCTCTGCTTGCAGGACATTCATTGTCATCTTTTGGAGCTATGGTAGATTTCAACTCTTGCAAATCGCTACTTGACTTTGTTTCTTGGAGGGTGTTACAGCAGACAAAGTTTACAATTCCTTGCTATATGTTCTAGGAGGTTTTCCTTTGTTGCTTCTCATAAAGTTCCTGCTCTGTGGTTGATCACTTGAGTCTATTACATGCTTCCAGCTGCAGGTATATCTATCAGCACAAGTTTTTGTGGTGTCATGATGTCTTGTCTGTCTTTAGCTGAAGTTATCTCATAAAATACTATGCCTCTTGGCTTTAGAAGCCTTTTTTTGCTGATGTCCCATAATCTGTATGTCACTATCCCAGCCAGAGACTCCAGAGACAGTCCCAGCCACTTACCTCACCGGGTGTTGTCTTGGCATTCGGGGGTCCCCAGCATATCCACTTCTCCTCCCACAGCTTGCTTCAAACTCATTGGCTTCCATGTGCAGCAGTCCCTCCAGAGCTGACTGCTGGGCACAGCCATGATAATCTGTGTGAGATGACTGTCCATCCTCCAACAGGAGATCAGTTTGCTGTCACCTGACATCTGCAGCCATTACCTGCTCTCCCAGGGGTATATAAGGATTCTCTGAGTACTGAACACTAGCCAGTGCAATGTGGTCCTCAGCCTAGCTGTGTGATGTAATCCGAGTTCTTGCGGTTATTCCTGTGACTGATCTTCAGTGCAGATTATCATCTTACTGCACCACTGGCTCCAGTATCCAGTTCCATCCCGGTGATCCTGCACCATCATTTCCAGTCCGATATCCTGCACCATCAGTTCCAGTCGATATCTTCTACCATCAGTCCAGTCCTATATGCTGCACCATCGGTTGCAGTCCAATATCCTGCACCTTTGGATCCAGTCCAATATACCATTGGTTCCAGTTCAATATCCTATACTATCAGTTCCATCCCGGTGTCATCCAGTTCAGTTCCATCCCAGTGTTGTCTGGTCCGGTTCCTTCCCGGAGATTTGGTCAACAGCTGCCAGAACATGGAAACTCAAGCAGAGGACTGCAACATGCACGTCAGGCGCAGCTAAGCCTAAATTCTGTTGCCGGGGTCCCTGTTGAAAACCACCAGCATGTTAGACTCTGCACCTCTGTTCTGGTTCTCAGCCAATCCTCCAGTACTGTTCAGCTTCCTTCAGCCTCAGACTACATATCCTGAGCCATAATTATATAAGACCATCCAGTTTGCAGACTATAGCCTGTGCTCTGTTTACAGTATCCCAACATGATACATGAGATAGATTTTAGATAACGCTTGTGACTCCTTTCTTTATGATATGTGTATATGCTCTGCATCCAAATACATGTAAATTATGGATAATTGGTCTTTCCCAGACCATGCCTCCAATGGTGTCTTGTCATTGACTGCCACTGTAGGTGCTTGATTCAAGAGGTAAACAGCTGTTTGCAATGCTTCTGCCCAGAATCTTTCATCTAAACCTGTAACATTCAACATGGTTCATGCTCTCTCAACTATTGTTATATTTGCCCTCTCACTCACACCATCTTATTCTGTGTAGGCAATATTTAGATGTGTGTGTCATCCTCATAGCATCATCAATGAGTGTCATGGAGTATCAGTTCCCAATCACTGGTCCACATATGTCTGTATGCACTCATTCCAATGGTGTTTTAGCTCTGGATGCTGACTTGGGAAAGGTGCAATGTGTTTGCTTGCCTTTCACACAAATTTCACACTCTAGTCTTTCAGGATTATTCAATGACATCCATGTCACCATGCCATCTACTAGGAGCTTCTGTACATTGTCATACCCTAGATAACTTAGTTGTCAGGTTGCGGCCTAGGATCGGCCTTTACTCACCTCAGTGCAGGCTTCTCCTCTCGAGCAGTCAGATGCAAGGTGTGGCAGCGAGTGACATGCTGAGGATTATGCCTGGGGTCTGCTAAGACATCCATGTCAGAGGCAAATGCAGGATTTCTAGAGGGAAATTTCCAAATGCTTGATTTTAAAGTAATGTGGCCATAAAGAGGACATAATTATCACTTATTCAGCTTTAATATGCATCATACAAAGTGCAGTATATGTCATAATTCTGACATATACATGACCAGCGATTACAGTAAGCCATTAGATATGGAGGTAGAGCCATCCTGCCTGAGCTGAATGTTCATTTTCAAATATGGGCAACATTCCAGAGCCTTGGAGCAAGTTCAGAAGTCTGGGGTAGCAGCAGAAGAACCTAGCACTGCCCTGGACATACAGTATATGTACATATTGGTCTCCTTATGCACTGGATGACAGTATTAATAATTAACCCTGTAAATGGTCTATAGCAGTGCAACCCTAACAGTGCATGTTTTCCAGATTTCCTAGCTGGAGCACAGGTGTATTAATTACTGGCTGACACATGTTAAAAGATCCACAGGTGGTGCCTATTATTTAATTAGTGATATAGAGAAGAACATGCAACTCTAAAATTCTGTTATATTACTATTTCTATTGATGCCATGGTGTGGGCTGGGGAGAGGGGTTTCCAGGCAACCGGAACCCCCCCTGCATTTGCCTATGCATGTGCTGCTCCATGAGTTGGTTCCTGCGGTTACCATCATGGATGCAGCCATGACAGTCTACATCACCTGATTAGCCCTTTACACAATGATAGCATTGGTTGTAGTTAGCTGACTCTGTCTTCCAATGGACTGCTACCTTAGGGTATTTAGCCGGGCTCTGGTCAACAGGAAGTACAACGTTGTTACTTCCACTCTATACTTGTTGTTGCAGCATTGCAGGTTCCAAGTTCCTTTCATCTAGTGAAATATTCCTAGTGTTTATCAACAGTGTATGTACTCAGTATGTCATCCATGTACCATCTTCTAAGTGTCATTCTCTTGTGCAAGTTCTGCATCTGGATTCGCAGTGTGTGTTTGCAGTACATCATCCAAGTGCTATATCCTAAGTGTCATTCTCCTGTGCCAAGTCTGCATCTGGATTCACAGTGTGTGTTCACGGTATATCATCCTAGTACTATATCCTAGGTGTCATACTCCTGTGTCAAGTCTGCATCTGGATACACAGTATCTATACTCAGTACATCATCTAAGTACAAACTCCTAGTATCGTTCTACTGTGCTTTCCCTGCGATTGTGTTCTTCCGTTTCCCACTTGTGCTGGATACCTGACCAAAGGGCTACGACCTGCTTACTGGGTACATCTTAAACCCAAATCCCAATTGGAGGGGTCACTGGAGCACACCTCCCAGGAAGTTAGACTCTTAGCATCTTTGGTCAGGTCTAGCCAACATCTGGTACTTGTGGCTGAGGAAGGCAAATACTTAATTTATGTACAATGCTGTGCTGACAAAGTGGACTTTTTGGTCTCTGTATGGCATTTACAACCTTCATTATGGAGGGACACTCTCAGGGACTCCTCCATTATGCTGGATAGAGCTAGAGAAAGACACGGATGGCAGCCACGCATGCACAGAAGTCAGAGGTGGTGCCTCCGGCAAGCCGCTCCTGGTCCTATTGTCACGAACAGAGTTTCTTGGCATGGTGGTCGACGGGTATTACCTGTGAGGTCACTATGGCGGGGGGCAGCTGGCGGTGGCGCTGGTGTTTGGCGAGGGGCACTGGCTGTGCGTGGTTCTATGCGGGCATGTTGTCACTTTGGGCTGGTGAGGCCTGGTGGTGCTTCCGTTCCACTCCGGCATGGGCGCCGCCATCTTGCCTCCAGTCACGTGACCTAATCACTCAATCCTGGTTTGTCACATGCTCTCTCTGGCAAATCACGGCACAGCACTTGGTATTTAGGGAGGTTCAGAGCCTCACTTCATTGCCAGTGCAATGTGTTTCTCAGCATAGCTGAGAGAGAGTTCCCTGTGCTCACCACCTGTTTCCTGTGATACGCTACCTGCCTGCTTGTCTGCTCCAACCCCGCTGGACTACCCTGCATCCTCCATTACTTCCCCTTGCCTGAGTACCTGAGTCTGCTGTTCACCCTGCACCTTGCCTCCATTGACACTCTGCTGGATAATCCCTGCCATTCCCATTCCCATTCTCTGCCACTACCTGAACATTCTCTATTAACCAGTCACTTCCTGGACATTGTTCATTGCCTGTCACTAACTGGACTTTTTTCCATTACTTCACCACAGCTCCCAAGTGCACTTATGGCCTGATTCAGAGCCAGACGCTCTGACAGAGTGCTCGCTCTGAATCAGGGCCGGACTATTTTTTTTTAGAACGGCTTCCTGGCCGCTCGCATAGCCGTGGGTGACCACCCACAGCTATAGCGAGCGGCCAGGACGATGGTCACGATGGTCAAGACCATCGAGACCATCGGGCTTGTGACGAGACCCTTGTGGTAGGGTCTCATTGCCGCAAGCCCCAGAGAGTTTTTGGCTCTAAAAGCCGAAATCTCTCCCACTGACATCACTCGTGATGTCAGTGGGGCCGCCCCCAAATGGAGGCGTTCACATGGCCGGGGGCCACTCCCCCGGCCCGCCCACCAAAGGGGGCGTGCTGTCACTCAACATCGACAGCACGCCCCCTTTGGTACGAGACCCGGAGTGACGGATTGCCCGTCGCTATCCGGGTCTCGCGCATGCGCATGACGGAGCCGGCTCCGTCGTGTGCCTGCGCTCTGGGCCACCATCGATCCGGTTGTGAGTGCTCAGTGCTTGCGACCGGGTCTGATTCAGGCCCTTAGTGCTATATCTGGACTTTAGTTTTTGTCATATTCATGTCTATCAAACCACTCATTAAAAGTTCCACCTTTGCATTTAAACCTGCTTCAGTGACTGCTCCTATCACCACCCAGGACCCACAACAAAACCAGAACCTCACAGTTTGCACTGGCCCCATGGACCCGGCCACAGAACAGGAGTCTGGAGTAGATTTATTTCGGTGCATTGCTGGCCGTTTGGAAAACCTAGAAACCATGCAGCATCAAATGGCTCAGTTTTTACAGAAAATGTCTAAAAGACATGATAATCTGCTAACCTCCTTATCCTCCCCTGGGGTAACAGTCGCTACACTCTCTCCTGCATCTGGAAATACTGGTAACAGGACATCTCTCGCTTACACCTTCCTATGCTCAGCAAATTTGATGGCAACCCTAAACTCTGCCGGGGGTTTCTGAATCAGGGCCTGATTCAGAGCCGGACGCTATTTGCGGTCGTTCGTTCTGAAAAAAGGGGTGGCTATTCAAATGAACCGTTCGCTCTTTGCGGTCTGTTCACGCCTCTATGTCTGAACGAGCGAACAAAACTTGCGGTCGTTTTTTTGGAAACTACACACCCTGGCCGCTCGCATCCTACGTCATGTCCGCTATTTATTAGATTAATCGAGTACATCGACCAGCGTATGAACTGCTTGCTATTCTTGTGGTTTTTTTTTTCCTACCACAATCTTGCAAGCAGTTCTGACTATAAAATAACCCAGTGACGTGGTCAATGACGCTGCTGTATTAATTATGCACACCCATAAAACGCCCATTTTGACCTTTAAGCACGCCTGCCTTCGGATCTCCACTCCCCGTTTTCAAGCACCTTCCCCTGTTACCACCCACATACGTCTCCTCCTGTCACTCAAAATAGCAGGCATTCGCTATTTAGTGAACAAACGATTTTTGGCCGCACTGACTGGTTCGCGCATGCGTATTACGATCCATACGCATGCGCAGTTGGGCAAACATCGCTCAGAACGAACGAGCGGCCGCTTACGAGCGGCTCTGAATTAGGCCCTCAGTGCGATATACATTTCACCTTACAGCCTTATAACTTTCCCACTGCAAAAAATAAAATGGCTTACATAGTGTCTCTGTTGTCCGGCTCAGCCTTGGATTGGGCTTCCCCCCTCTGGGAGTGTTCAGATTCTCTGCTGGATAACTATACAGCCTTTGTGTCATCATCATCACAGACAGTGTAATGGTTAGTATTACTGCCACACAGCACTGAGGTTGTGGGTTCGTTTCCCACTACGGCCTTATCTGTGTGGAGTTTGTATATTCTCCCTGTGCTTGCATGGGTTTCCTCTGGTTTCCTTCCACACTCCAAAAATATACTGGTAGGTTAACTGGGTCCCAACAAAAATTAGTGTGTGTGCGCATGTGGTAGGGGATATAGATTGTAAGCTCCACTGGGGCAGGGACTGATGTGAATGGACAAATATTCTCTGTAAAGCGCTGTGGAATATGTGTGCACTATATAAATAACTGGTAATAAATAAAATAAAATCATTCAGGAGGATCTTTGATGAGCCCGGACGTACTGTATCAGCTTCATCTGGTATTATGACTCTGAGACAAGGAATCTGTTCTGTCAGCCAGTATGCCATACAATTTCAGATTTTAGCATCAGAGCTCAAGTGGAATGAGGAAGCCCTCACCTCAGCCTTTTGGCATGGACTCTCGGACCAACTAAAAGATGATCTGGTCCCCCGTGAGCTTCCCACCAATCTAAACGACATGATTTCGCTCTGTAATGAAACCGACCTACGCTTCAGAGAACATCAGGCTGAAAAGCACAGGTCATCTACCCTTCCCTTACCTACCCATCCATCCCCTACTCCTATGGATAAGGAGCCTATGCAGGTGAATCATACCCATCTCTCCAAAGAGAAGGATGTTAAAAAAAACCTCTGTCTGTACTGTGGAGATTCGGGACACCTGGTGGCCTCATGTTCCCGCAAATCGGGAAACGCTCGTTCCTAACTGACACTGGGGACATCAAATTAGGAGTAATGAGTCTGTCCTCAAATAATAAAGATTTCGTAATAACCTTAGCTATAGATCTAAAACCTAAACCTGCCTTTGTTTCTGCTCTACTAGATTCTGGAGCAGCCAGAAATTTCATAAGCTCCAGCTTAGTTGACAAACTACAAATTTCTTGTTCATACCTCACGCATGTGATTTCCTTGACTGCCGTGGATGGTCGACCTCTGGCTAATGGAGTTGTCACCAAGGAAACTCTACCAGTGCTAGTCCGTATTGGAGCACTCCATTCTGAGTCTTTGAAGTTTTTAGTGATACCTGAGGCGTTCTAAGACATTATTTTAGGACTACCCCGGACTTCACCTGCACAATCTTTGGTGTTCTATGCAAATTGTTTCATGGGGGACAGACTGTCAGAAATCCTGTCTTCCCAAGATACGACCTGTAAGGAAACCAGCTTCATTAATATCTCCAGCAATTCCTAAGGAGTATCAAATGTTCACTGATGTCTTCTCCGAACAACAAGCGAATGTCTTACCTCCTCACAGAGAATGGGATTGTCCTATTGACCTGCTGCCTGATAAGATGCCACCTTGTGGTTGCACCTATTCTCTGTCCTTACCAGAGACCAAAGCAATGTCTGAGTACATCCAGGAGAATTTGGAAAAATGATTTATTTGCCCTTCCACCTCTCCTGCCGGAGCTGGGTTCTTTTTCGTTGCCAAGAAGGACAGCGGCTTAAGACCTTGTATGGACTACCGAGGCCTGAACGTTATAACGGTCAAAAATCGATATCCGCTTCCACCAATCACAGAGTTATTTGACAGGGTCAACAGGTCCATCATATTCTACAAGTTAGATCTGAGAGGGGCCTACAACCTCATTCGTATTAGCTCAGGTGACGAGTAGAAGACTGCTTTTAATACTAGGGATGGACATTTTGAATACCTTGTGATGCCTTTCAGCTTGTGCAATGCCCCCGCTGTCTTTAAGGGCTTCGTTAACAAATTTTCTGGGATCTATTAAATGTGTCAGTCGTTGTCTATCTGGATGACATATTGATTTTCTCGTCTTCTCTAGAGGAACATCATCACCATGTGAAGGCAGTGCTGTCTTGTCTGAGGAAGAACCACCTCTACTGTAAACTGGAAAAGTGTGTCTTTAGTGTACCTAGTGTGCCATTTCTTGGTTACATCATCTCTGGCTCCAGCCTAGAAATGGATCCCAAAAAACTGCAGGCAATCCTGGATTGGTCCCATCCTCAAACCTTGAAAGCCATTCAGAGACTACTCGGATTCGCCAACTATTATAGATGCTTTATCAAGGGATTTTCATCACTGATGGCTCCCATTATGACCCTGACCCGTAAAGGCACTAATCCTGCCTTATGGTCACTCGAGGCAGAGACAGCCTTCCAGCTTTTGAAACAAGCCTTTATCTCAGCTCCAGTCTTAAGACAACCAGACCTGAATAGACCTTTCTTGTTAGAGGTTGATGCCTCATCAGAAGCAGTAGGAGCAGTCCTATCCCAGTGATATGAAGACAACCGAGTTCATCCCTGTGGGTTTTTCTCCCAAAAGTTCTCTCCTGCTGAAAGAAACTATGCTATAGGTGAACAAGAACTCTTGGCAGTGAAGTTGGCGCTGAAGGAGTGAAGATACCTACTGGAAGGGGCTAAATTTCCCTTCACTGTCTTCACTGACCATCGGAACCTCCTCTTCCTCAAAAACATCCAGTGTGTGAGCCCTTGTCTGGCCCAATGGGCAATTTTCTTTGCTCACTTTCAGTTCACCCTGACCTTCCAATCTGGAGCCCTTAATCAGAAAGCAGATGCTCTGTCTAGATCTCTCCTCTGTAACGGCAATTCGGAGACCCTGCATAGTGCCCCTGTCCTGGAGTCAAGAGTGTTTGCCACCATACAGATACAGCCGCCTACTGGAAAAACTTTTGTGGCCCTGGAGTTAAGGAAGAAGCTCCTCACCTGGGCTCACTCCTCTTGTTTTGCAGGTCACTCAGGTACTCGAAAGACTCTGGAACTTTTAAAGAGAAGTTATTGGTGGCCGTCCATGAAAACTGATGTATTGGAGTTTATTTCCTCTTGTGCCTCATGTGCTCAGCATAAGTCTTCGCGTCAAGCCCCAGCTGGTGAATTGTTACCCCTGCCTATTCCATCACGTCCATGGACACATCTCTCCATGGACTTCGTAATGGATTTACCTAGTTCTCAGAGTTACACCACCATTTGGGTTGTGGTAGACCGATTTTCGAAGATGGTTCATTATATACCTATAAAGAAACTGCCTACTGCTCCTGACTTGGCTCATCTGTTCATCCAGCACATATTTCGCATCCATGGACTTCCTACCGAAATAGTTTCCGATCGTGGCACTCAATTTGTGGCAAAGTTCTGGAGAGCCTTATGTTCTGTTCTACAAGTAAAGTTAAACTTCTCCACGGCCTATCACCCTCAGAGCAATGGATCCACAGAGAGGGTCAATCAAGATCTTGAGACCTTCCTAAGGATCCTCATGATGTCATCCGAAGACAATTGGTCTAAATTGCTACCATGGGCAGAATTTGCACATAATGCCTCATATCATTCCTTGACAAATCAAACCCCATTTCAAACCATCTACGGTTTTCACCTTCGTATTGAGTATCGAAGCCTTCCTGCCTGCCTTTGATGTGCCAGCCGTGGAGGATACTGTACAGAGATTTGCATCTAATTGGGCTCAGGTACGTTCTGATTTGGAGAAGGCGTCCTCACGTTACAAACTTCAGGCAGATAGGAGACGTAGGTAGGTACCTTGCATGCAAGTTGGAGACCAAGTCTGGTTGTCCACCCGGAACATCCGTCTCAGAGTACCTTTGATGAAGTTTTCCTCCCGGTTCACCGGATCCTTTTCCATCACAGAAATAATCGACCCTGTGGCTTATCACCTTCAGCTGCCTGCTTATCTAAAAATTCCAAACTCATTCCATATCTCCCTCCTAAAACCCCAAATATTGAACAAATTCCGCAAGGTCCTTCCTGTTCTGCCTCGCATCCAGACTGAAAGAAGCGTGGAGTTTGAGGTCTCTCAGGTCCTGGATTCTCGCATCCGCAGAGGACGGTTGCAGTATCTCCTGGATTGGAGGGGTTACAGTCCGAAGGAGCGCTGTTGGACCGATGCATGAGATATCCATGCTCCTGCCCTGGTCATGAGATTCCATATTGCTCATCTGGAAAACCCTGCACCTTGCCTCCACTGACACTCTGCTGGATAATCCTTCCTCAGCCTGCATTCTTCATTTTAGCCACTACACCTAATTTCTCCAGCCTGTCATCAACTGGACATTTCTCTATTAACCAGTCACTACCTGGACAGTTCCCATTGCCTGCCACTACCTGAACATTCTCTATTAACCAGTCACTTCCTGGACATTGTTCATTGCCTGCCACTAACTGGACTTTTTCCCATTACTTTACCACAGCTCCCAAGTGCACTTAGTGCTATATCTAGACTTTAGTTTTTGTCATATTCATGTCTATCAAACCACTCATTAAAAGTTCCACCTTTTCATTTAAACCTGCTTCAGTGTCTGCTCCTATCACCACCCCGGGCCCACAACAAAATCAGAACCTCACACCTATTGGCTGGCGGCAGATGTGGCACGAGGAACAGAGGCAGCCCAAAGCACTCCTCTGCAACAAAAGTTTACCAAACAAAGCTAACAGATATAATATAGACAAGTCAAATGTCTCATCATTCTCATGATTTATTTAATCAATAAAGAAAGATAAAACAATCAGTATTTTAGGAGAACAATTTTAATTTATTTAGGTGTACTGATTTAATAGGGTGAATAGCTAAACTTTAATGTGACAGTAACAGAACACCTTGCAAAGTTCTTTAAACCTCTTTGCACACCGAAGCATATTTTGTGTGTGGAAGCTGATCAATAGTGCACAGATGAGGCTGATCATTGAGGCACAATGGTGCGTAGCCAGTGTTTTCCTAACTCAGTAAATTTGTATCATAAATGAAATCATTGTCCTGTGCTTCCTGGATTCTGACTGTTCTGTACTTCTTGTTCTAGTAACCCTTCAAATGTGCCTTGCCTTGTTTGCTTTGCCAGTCTGATGTTCTGCTCTTGAACGGTGTCTTGCCTCCTATGATTTTTGTTTTTGTTTTCTATATTAAACTTTTATTATATGCAGAACCCAATAGTGTACAAGGTTAGAGAGATTCTTTAAAAAAATATTAAATCAGGGTAAACATTCTTGTAAAAATACTAGATCAGAGTTCTCCATGCATGACGATCCTCCTGCTTTAACCTGAGTTTTGTGTAGGCATCCAACTGCCAGAGATCAGTGAAAGTGCCCTGCTGTAAATGGTCCTGAGTGCCATCTGTGCTGATCAGCCACAAAAAAACGCTGTCATCTATGATGGTGCCAAGCTTCCGTTGGTGTGTGTTATCCCCTGCTTGTCATGGTCAGAGGTCTATGATAATTCCCAAAACCTAAGGTTCTTACAGTTGCTCAGCTATCCGATTTCCTGTTATAAATCAATGCTGTTCAGTGACAGTAAATCTCGCTAGTGTACATAGGTTTCCATTTGCCATGGATTTGTGAAAGTGTTCAAGTATCAGAGGGCCTGATAATAGTCTGTTCTAATCAGCCACAATAGGGCTCGCTAGTCCATGCAGCCACCCAATTTCCAATGCCCAATTTCCAGAGGTCAATGGCGGGGCCCAGCTGTCTGGGGTCCTGCTAGAAATCAGTCATATAACTTATTAGTGCATCTAGGACTCCCTGCTGCCAGTGCTCTATGTACAGTAGTTGTCTTGCTGCAAAATTCAATTGAAATGTTCATGCAAATGCCCAGTTGCCAGAAGTTCTACCACAAATTTGTGCTCAGCAGTCACAAGAGGTCTCATTATTTTATGGCGCAACCAGCTTAAAAGGGTATTTACTGGTTCGGATTAAACATTCTGTATCTAGTTTATACAGCAGACCTCCAAGCTAAGGTAGATATCCAAGAGTGGCACATTTTAAGGCCTACACTATTGTCCAATGTATTGCTTAAAAAGCTAGCGCCCTGCTCCCTCATTTGACTGAGCTCTGGCTGTAATTGCTACCACTGGTTGTCAGCATAATTTACTACTGATGTCTCAAACTTAGGGGTATATTTCCTAAAGTGCAGGTTTTTAGAAGTGGAGTTGTTGCCCAGAGCAACTAATCAGATTCTAGCTATTATCTTGAAGGTGCTAGATAAATGATAAGTAGAATCTGATTGGTTGCTAAGGGCAATACCTCCACTTCTAAAAACCTGCGCCTTGGTAAAATATACCCTATTGGCGCTAATTACCAAATCCTAAGGATAGAAATCTGTCCCCATAACAAACATTTTCTACATCTTGAAAATGCTTTGTTATTTGTACAACATACAGAGTCTTGGTAAAAAAACAAAAACGTTTTTTCTTCTGTCGCGTTCTTGCTATTATGCATTATGACTTATTTTCACTATTGGTACTTTTTTACTTTTACTATAGAGTCTTTTCAGTATTATATTTATAAAATAAGGAGGCAGTGCAAAAACACATTCCTTTCTCAGCAGGCTTTGACTCTTTACAAGTAAATGCATCATCAGTTCACTGGCCTGGAAAGTGATATCAAGTATGGCTGTTATCAGAAAATCAATAATGCCATCATTTCAGTTCTTCAGGAGATTCTACTTCTTTGTTTCTTTAAACTTTCTAAAGTCTATTAGACTGCTAGATATAGTTAGATTTTTACATTTCAGCTATACGTCCTTCACCGTCATCAAAAACTCTTTCCAAGTTGGCTGACAGAATCGTCATCAAGTACTTCATTTCTGTCTCCTTTAAGCCCCAAAGTTTCTGCTGTCTTAAATCAGAAGAAGACATGATGTAATGAGTATAGTAAGAGTTATAAACCTGCACTTTCAATATAGCACTCAGGACCTCATTCAGAGGCGGTCGTTAGTTGCAAGCGGTCGCACTGAATCAGCGTGGCCGCTTGCATCCTGAACGGCCGCCTGCTTGTCGATCGTTAAGCTGTGGGTTGCCACCCACAGCTTAACGACCGACCAGGTTGATGGTTGCGATGGTGATCACCATCGTGACCATCGGGGCTTACGACCAGACCCGAAGGTTGGGTCTGGGCACTCGTAAGCCCCAGGAAGCTTTCTGCTCTGATGGAGCAGGAAGCTTTCCACTGACATCACTGATGATGTCAGTGCGGCCGCCCACAAAACGGTAAGCGTTCGTTAAGGAATGCCTCAGTTTTGGAAACCACCCCCCCGGCCCGCCTACCAAATGGGGCAAGCTGTCGATCAACATCGAAAGCTGCCCCTTTGGTAACGAACTCCGGAGCGACAGAGTTTCTCTGTCACTCCGGGGCTTGTGCACGCGTAGTGCGGCCGCTGCGTGTGCGCAGGACTAACCAACGAGTCGGTTACAAGTGCATCGGCACTTGCGACCGACTCTGAATAAGGTCCTCAATGCTTAAATGTACCAAATATAAATAACAAATTTACTCAATACTAACACATATAAAGTCATCAGAGTGCCCTGTACTGACTAGTCTTGGTCTGGATGGGTATGTAATCATTATGTTGACAATCACAATGTAGACATTCAAAAGGTTGACACCTAATTTCAATTGACATAATGTATATATGGTTAAAATGTTTACACTCAAAATGTTGACAACTTCAAATTGTCGACACAGTCAAAATGGACACTCAAGAAATGTCGACACCATCAAAATGGTCACTCTTGAAATGTCGACACAGTCAAAATGTCAACACAAGAAATGTCAAAAATATAAATTTTAGGGTAAGGGTTAGGGTTTGGGATTAGGGTTAGGCTGAAAATGGGTGTCAACATTATGTACATGTCGACATTATGGTGTCTAGATAATGAATGCCGACACTATAAATGTCAACAAGACATACCGAACCCATGGTTTTTAGCAGGCACTCTTGGCTTACCTGATAAAGAGAAAGAGAAAGCCAGTCCAGACTCTATAGCACAGGCACCGGCAGAGGATTTAGGGAGAAGGTCACTGTGCACGGGTTTTGATTTGGATCAGAATTCGAGATCTTTTACAATGTGAAGGAACAGTGGTGCATATAAAGGAGAATACATCATCTCCAATACTGCATTATGCCACATAATAAAGCACAGCAGTATACGTTTTAAATTCCTTACCAAGAACGCATCGCTCTGCCTGTGCAAGCTACTGTTTCTCAACAAATTTGGTCATCTTGCTGCAACAAGTAGTCTCCCCCAGCAGAAATCTAGGTGCAGTTGCACAAGTAAAGGGATCCATGTGGTATTTACATTGTGGAGTGACGGTTTTGTGCTCTGCAAATTGTCTATATTTGATCGATCTGTTATGTATGAATATCTTGTAGTCCATCAATTTGCTAAGAACTAGTACATCAAAATACTGTATAAAGCAACTCTCAGTAATATTAATCAGACACTGCCCAATGATGCCTGTGGTGACTAGTAAATGAATAGACCGAATACTGTTTCAGCCCATGAAATGGAAGCATCCACTGTGTGTTGACAAAGGGTTTACTTTAAATACATTCTTTTATCTTTCATCTTAAACTCAAGATATTTCAAATCACATATGGAAACATTACTTGTTATACACAGGAAAAAGTGTACAAATATGTTAGTTATATCCAGTACTACTATGATATTTATGTTCAGAATCATAACTGATTCTATAGGGTTCAGGTATCATTAATAATTATACACAAATAGAGATCAGGGAAGGAAACAGACAAATCTTTTCCATAGAGATCAGGGAAGGTACAGTATTATAATCCAGGGGCCATTTAATATGCAAATATAATATATGTTTGTGGCAGCTGTCAATTTACATCGTTATAATATAGGATCAATGATTTTATTAAATGGCACTGCTCTATTATGTAATCATTTTTTTTCGTTCTAACTCAGGTGTTGAACTGCATTCTGCGGAGACCGGCTTGACTGGAATCATGGATGACGTTAATAGCTCTATTGCATAAGAATTGTGTAGCAGTGAGAACTGCCTTTGGTGATAAATGACAGGAACTAAAAACTTGAAACATTGGAGTTGGACCAGTAGGAAACTTGGAGGAACTGGACTGGGACTGGCAGGAAGGCTTGCTAAGCTGGACGGGGTACCAGTAGGTAGACTTGGTGCATGCAGCTGGGAAGACAGATGGAGAATTGTGGTAGCATGGGAGTTACTTGATACGGCTGGGAAGCCGTATGGAGAATGATGTTAGCACAGGAGCTACTTGATGCGGCTGGGAAGCCATATGGAGAATGATGGTAGCAGAGGAGCTACTTGATATGGCTGGGAAGCCGTATGGAGAACGATGGTAGCACAGGAGCTACTTGATGCAGCTGGGAAGCCGCATGGTGAATGGTGGTAGCACAGGAGCGGCTTGATGTGTCTGGGAAGCTGTATGGAGAATAATGGTAGCACAGGAGCTACTTGATGCAGCTGGGAAGCCGTATGGAGAATGATGGTAGTACGGGAGCTACTTGATGCAGCTGGGAAGCCATATTAAGAAAGGTGGTAGCACGGGAGCTACTTGGTGCGGCTGGGAAGCCATATGGAGAATGGGTAGATAACTGGACTCCAGGTATAATGGAGGATGACTGTAACTCTGGTTAGGACCGGAGGGTAACTGGACTCCATGTGTAATGGAGGATGGCTGGAACTCCGGTTAGAACCAGAGGGTAACTGGACTACAGGTGTAATGGAGGATGACTGGATTATCACCGGATAGGACTGGCAGGTAACTGGACTCCATGAAATTGGAGGATGGCTGGTTCACTGGTGTGAACCAGTAGGATTTCCAAATGCGCCAGGTATAGCTATTAGCAGGACTGCTAGATGAACTGGTCTGGGAACCAGCAGGTCTTCTGGGTATGCCAGGTATTGCTGTTTAGCAGGATTTCTGGGTATGCCAGGTATTGCTGTAAGCAGGATTTCTGGGTATGCCAGGTATTGCTGTTAGCAGGATTTCTGGATTTGCCAGGTATTGCTGTAAGCAGGATTTCTGGATTTGCCAGGTATTGCTGTTAGCAGGATGACTGGTCTGAGAACCAGCAGGTTTTCCAGATTTACCAGGGGTTGCTGCCAGCAGGAGCCTGGGATACACTTGTACACAGAGAAACAGATATAGCACAATCTGTACACCACGGGAAGTAACGAGATGTTCAGGCACAGAATGCTATCAGAGGAGGATGTATATACCCTGGGTCTGGCAGGAATTGGTGGATAAGGTCAGTTGGTCTGGTAGTAGCACTCTCAGTGGTGGAGGGCACAACATGCAGAGAGAGCAATCATCTCTGCAGTACTGAGAGTCAGAACTACACCTGCGATTCCAATCAAGGCTAGCAGTGTTCACAGACAGAGGAGGGCCCAGGTGAATAATCACTGTGGAAAGGAGAGCACAGTCCAAATACACACACAGAAGTTTTACAGCCAGTATGATTTAGAGCAGATCTCCCATGCGAATTGCACACACAGATCCATGGAGCAGCTGGCAGAGGTTAGTCTTAAGGCAAAAGGTAAAACTAGCCAGGGTTGTGACACATATTTAAATTACATATATTTATATTTACAATGTCTATATGGTTCTTTAAATTATTTGTTTAATTATTATATTTTTTGTATTGCTTTTTTAACTGATAGATCTTTACTCTTTCCTATTTTGGTTATAATGGGTGAGGTGTCTCATATACCAATTTCTGAACATTCCCATTAAAATTTTAATAACACGGTTCTGTCGCTTTATTTCTCTATTAAAGTGTTTTTCATTCTTTTTTTTTTAACCAAAGAGCACATTAGAAATATCAATGTACCTCTGGGCTAGTGCACGGCACAAAATACTTATGAAACGGCTGTCATAAGAAGTAAGCCTTACTGTGTTCAAATCTCCATTCGCAAGTATGGTCTCATAATAGTTTTATAGTTGTGCAGAAATAATTACTTTATTAAAATGTAATTTAATTTGCCTTCAATTCCCTAATCTCATTTGTTTGATGTCCTTTCCATGCTAGAAATTCATTAAGGGACAACACAGTTAGGCTGCTTAATGCAGTCATGTTAATATATGTATAGTTTATGTGCCGTGTTGTGCTCAAGGATAGATCACAAAGAAAAAAAACAGACATACATTTTGACAAAAATATTTTAAAAAGTTAAAGACAAGAAGGTTTTTTTTTATAAAGTTTCTTGTATTGTTCATGCATTTAGCACCTTTTACAGTAACAAAGTGATATCAATCATTATGGTCTATTGGCGTTAGCCGCTGTACGGATTCCTCTGCTTTGTTTTGGCCTGCAGGTACAGAACTAAATCATAAAAATACACACAATGAACTGTCACTTGGCAACTCCTTCTCATGTTTACCATTCTTATTAGCCTGATGGATTGTACGGAAGGCAGTGGAAACATAGTGAGCGGAAAAGAAATGATAACACAATCTAATTTGTATTTCTGGTTGTCAAGCGTTCATTTGTTCTGCTTTGTCTTCTATGGAAAACCGATGGCGGCAGCAATAATAGACAGCTGTAATGAGAAAAAGTGCAGTCACCATAGTTTTTTCTATTGTTTAAAATGTAGTTGGAGTTATATTGAAGACGCAGTTTTGGGAATATGATTCTATCTGCCTGCATTCCTGTCAACATGTTAGAAATTATTTTAGAAAAAGGATTCTATAATAGAACACCAGGTGTGGTGACAAACAGTGTCTGCACATAGCAGATAAAAGGAAATAATCCCAACGTACGCAAAGCTAGACATGGAAAATCTGTGTATGCCTGAGGTAGTGCTGAATAAAATACTATTTATATACATTTTCACTTTCATGTAGATTGAATAGTTGTATAAATGAAGTAATCAGTCAGTAACAAAATAAAAAGGTAGACTGCATAAATTCTTTAATCTGGCTTTACTGGATACAGTTTGCCTGATTCTAGTTATCTATAATGGCATGACCATTACTGGTTGCTATATTCTATTTATTATTATTACTATTATTATTATTATTATTATTATTATTATTTTATGTTGCACCGCCAATTGTCTAGAGGGAACAAATCACAGTTAAACACAAACAATTAAATATAAATAGGCATAAACAAACAGTACAAGGGAAGCAATCCAACAGTGAAATATTTAAAAAACAAATTAGTGACAGTTATAAACAGTAACCCAGAAAGGATATTGGATGTTGACTCTAAGTGTGAGCGCACTGGAGACAGGGAAAATGCAGAGAGAGAACAAGAGGGTGGAAGGCCCTGGTCATGAGCGCTTATTATAGACTAGGCTAGTCAGGGTATTACTGGGACATGAACTATGAAGAAAAGATTTCCTGATCTCTATCTACAGTATCTGACCCAGTACTTTATCTATAATACATCCCACTGCACAGTACTGTATATAAAATAGTCCTCAGCTAACAAGAATACAGCACCAGTGTACAGTATGTTATAAAGCCTCCAACTGTCTGGTATTGAATACAGCACAATGAGCAGCATGTTATATAGCCTGCAGCTGTCCAGATTAATACAAGTTTCAGTTGCAGGGTTTATTGGCTGCAGGAACCAGGGCTAGAGTTTGGTGCTCTGAGTAGTCGGAGCTGATAAGCTGTTCTCCTATTGTCTGATAATCATACTGTGCTTATTTTGAAGCAGCAGCTCACCTAGTAGGAAAGGTAGTAGATCTTCTAAGGAAGACATGAAAAAGTTGCCAATAGCAACCAATCATCTTCTACCTATCATTGTATAGAATATACTGGATAAATGATAGCTAAAAGCCGAATGGTTGATAAGGGAAACTACTCCACTTGTGATACCAAGAGCCTCTAAGGTCGTTTGGCCCATAATATCTAGTGATCAAGAACTCCCCTGCTTTAAAAACACTATAAGGGGTAGAAATCTGCGTGACATTTTGGTAAGAACGGATATCACAGATCATCATCCCCAACAGGGAATGTTTGGATCCAACAAAAAACTGGGGTGTTATAAATGTCCGTCATGCATCACTTGTAGTTACCTATAGGCGGAAAATAAGTTTAAGCATCATCTATTTCTATTAGACATGTCCTAAATTGTTTGACCCACATTGTGATAAACTTTATAGTATGCCCATGTAGCCTTTACTACATTGGCATGACCAGTTGCTCATTTAAAGAGCGTATGGCGATCCACCGCTTTGCCATAAGACAGTCATTGGCGGGGAAGAACATAGAGCAGCCTGTGGCCAAACATTTCAAATTGCACAACCATTCACTAGTGTCCTTAAAATACATGATTATTGATCATGTCCCCCCTAAACCTAGAAGTGCTGATAGAACCCTGGACTTATTGAGATTAGAGACCAGATGGATACTTAGGCTAAATACGCTACAACCCAACGGTTTTAATTAAAAGATTAACAGGAAATCTCTGTGAAAAGTATACTTACATCATTTGTATTATGCACTTGTTCTACAATTTATAAAAATAGGCAATTGAAACCCTTTACCCCTATATATGTTTGTAGGCTATTGTTATATATATTGGTATATAATGTTTTCATATTATATATTGCAGGCTTTTCATAACATTAGTATGTTTATTCAGCACTCATATATTTTCCATTTTATAGTGAATACTAATGTGCGGTTATGATCCTAGTTTACCCATGAACACATGGTTACATTATTTTACTTGTATTACAGCTACCTACCAGGTGCTGACATCACTCACACTGTGCCGCAGTATGGGGCGTGTGTGCCGCTCTCATCACCGGAGGTAGCTTATTGAACACACAAGAGGATTAAAGGTAAGCACAGGACACATTATCTTTTATTGCTGTAACCTTGAGAACGGGGCTCTGCGCAGTCCCGAAACGTCAGTACATGCTATTTGTATAAAATGTATATTGAAAAGCCTGGAGTGACCCGTGTGGTTTATACTTTCATTGGTGCTAACCTGAATTGCTATATTATTAATAACGGGTGCACCCAGGAGGCTGTATATCTATTAACCATATATATTTTAATGATTTTTAAAATTATCCAAACTTAATTACATTTAAAAATGGTGTCGTTTTTAAAAGATGAAAAAAATTATCCAGTTATTGTAAGTTGTTAAAACACAGACCCCAGAAGTACTTTCTAGATACTTACAAATGCCTGGTACTGCGGATGTTGTGGATGGGGCTGACTTTTAAAATGCGATATTCGCTTGCATATGTCTTTGCCACTTAATTGTGTTAATTCATTAACTGGACCTAATGACACATTTGAACATCAATTAACCAATTCATCTTAGCTTACTTCAGTAGGACAGTTATGACTACTCAGGGCTGACAATATCACACACAAACACATAAAAGAAATATATAACACCTACTGAGCCATTTCGTCCACCATGACCCTCCCCTACTAGGTGGTATATAAAATGCATTTATAAGATATTAGGAAATATTTGTATGGCACTTTTGATATTTTTTCTTTTTTTGTCCAATACCGATAAGTGATAAAAGCTCCATATAAATCCTTTCTATTCTCCCAATACTCCATTATGGTTCTTCATTTCTTATGTAATGTGATTTGAAAAGTTTTCTTCCAGTTTATCTAGTGAAACAAGACCAAGACAAGTTCACATAAGCAGCTTAAAGCTTCAGCTGACAATGACACATTACGTTCCTAAAATGATTGCAGTAAGAATAAAGGCAGACATTCCAATATTGGAGATAAGGCTCTTTGCTCTAAACAAAACATTGCAAATGACAAATTGAACTTTGTTAGCTTACACAATGGAGAAACATTTAATATCTTCTGATAAATTGCTCACATTGCTATTAAATTGAAGCGTTCTTTTTATACAACATGAATAATATTATTTTAGGGAGTGAGACTTTTTGTTTGTAAATTATGATTTATCACACATAACTTATTATTGTTAAATGAATAATGGAGAAAAGCTAGGAGGTTGGGTATTTACAATATATAGTAGAAAATAAAATAGTAAAGGATGAAATTAGTATTATCAATAAAATGGGTCTTCCACAACCAGTGTTCCAATCTCAGTGTAGAAATATGGGGCCACAGAAGCTATAAAATCTTTAAATTTGGTGATACACTTATGTACATGTAGCCGAGTGGCTTGATCCAAGAGGGTACCATTATTATAATCAATACATATATATTAAAGACAGCCGCGCCGGGCCCGAGTGAAGGGGGTGGAAGGTGTGGCCACGCCCCCTTAGGTAGAAAAAAAATTGCAGCGCCATGGAGGGAGGCGCTGTGAGCCCTTCAGCAGCCAGTGGGGGGCGCAATCAGTGTGATCGCTCTCCCCATAAGCATAGAATACTGCTGCGGCTGCTGCTTAGCTTAGCTTAGCAGCAGCGAGCAGTCCTCCAGTGCAGCCCAGCATACAGCAGCATGTGCTTGGCTGCTGTGATGTAAGAGGGAGGGCGGGGGGCGGCGCCGGACCCCTACAGCAAGCCTGGGCTCGGGTAATTAGTACCTGCCCCCCTCCTCTCGGTGCCCCTGATTAAAGAGCAAAAAGAGCAAATGTCAATCTATTAGGGTATTCCATTGCCACTACTTGCACATAGTAGCTATAATGTGTAGCTGCTGATATGCAGTATGTGATCTATACTTATTATCTAATGGATTTGTTAAGTCATGTATTCTATTATGGTGGCCTTTATTACACAAATTTAACACTATTATTTATTGATAAAATACCTTTGAACTAGTTGACAAATCAATATTATTCAATCAAATAATATATGATTTATATTTGGCATGAACTCACATAATGCACCTGAGCATTTTCTAAAGCCAATGACATATTCTGAGTTTGTGTCTGCCTAGATCAGTGGTTCTCAAACTCGGTCCTCAGGACCCCACACAGGTCACGTTTTTCAAGTCACCCAGCAGGCGCACAGGTGTACTCATTACTCACTGACACGTTTTCAAACAACCACAGGTGGAGATAATTATTTTACTTGTTATTTTGTAAGGAGACCTGGAAAACATGCACTGTATGGGGTCCTGAGGACCGAGTTTGCAACACAACATTCGCAGTTCTAATTGTCTACAGGCAAAGGGATGAGGTCTAACAAACTCTCCAAAGAGCATTTCAGGATTTGATCTATTTTGTCACAGTTCTTCATTTTAAATGACTATGACTATGGGCCTGATTCCGATCCAGACACAAATTACATTGCAGTTGCGATCTCTCACAGATCGCAATAGAGAAAATATGCTAATGACTCACCCGCCGTTCAGTCCATGGAGATGCCCACTGACAGCATCTCACATCTGCCATTCACTGACAAAAGCGGAAACATCAAATGCAGATCAGGCGGCCATCAGCTTTCTGAGTAATTCTAGAAGGTTTCCAGACACACAGAGGGCTCTCCTACAGCGAGCAAGAAGGTTTCCAGACACACAGAGGGCTCTCCTACTGTGAGCAAGAAGGTTTCCAGATACACAGAGGGCTCTCCTGCTGCTAGCAAGAAGGTTTCCAGATACACAGAGGGCTCTCCTGCTGCGAGCAAGAAGGTTTCCAGATACACAGAGGGCTCTCCTGCTACTAGCAAGAAGGTTTCCAGATACACAGAGAGCTCTCCTGCTGCTAGCAAGAAGGTTTCCAGATACACAGAGGCCTCCCCTGCTGCGAGCAAGAAGGTTTCCAGACACACAGAGGGCTCTCCTGCTGCGAGCAAGAAGGTTTCCAGACACACAGAGGGCTCTCCTGCTGCGGGCAAGAAGGTTTCCAGACACACAGAGGGCTCTCCTGCTGCTAGCAAGAAGGTTTCCAGATACACAGAGGGCTCTCCTGCTGCTAGCAAGAAGGTTTCCAAAAACACAGAGGGCTCTCCTGCTGCTAGCAAGGAGGTTTCCAGACACACAGAGGGCTCTCCTGCTGCGAGCAAGAAGATTTCCAGACACACAGAGGGCTCTCCTGTTGCGAGCAAGAAGGTTTCCAGATACACAGAGGGCTCTCCTGCTGCGAGCAAGAAGGTTTCCAGATACACAGAGGGCTCTCCTGCTGCGAGCAAGAAGGTTTCCAGATACACAGAGGGCTCTCCTGCTGCGTGCAAGAACACAGGGGCTAATTTATGAATGCTCAGAAAGCAGTGTTTAAACTGTCTGGTTTCTCTAGCGCCACCCTTTACCTTCCCCAAACCCTTACTACCTGTCACTCACTTTGCGAGTAAACCCACTGTGTGAGTGTAATCGCAATTCAGTCACTGCGCGTGCACAGTGCGGCTTACACATAATGGCTAACAATCGCTCAGTCTGAAAATATATCGGCATTTGCGTCCAGATCGGAATCAGACCCAATTAATTTTGTGCTCATCGTTCTGATTCACATATCAGTTCTCTTCTGTAGTTGTGAGCGGATATTTGGGAAGCTGTCACAGGAAAGTCTGATAAAAGTAAAGTATAAGAATAAAGATAATTCATATTAAACTATAAAAAAGTGCTTATTATAGGCCAATGTAGTAAATGCAGGTCTATGGTCCAGTACTTACTGGCAACACTAAGCAGTCTTGCTGTCAGTAGATGATGACAAATGTTATATTACAGTAATACTGGCATTTTCATTCATAGCGCATTCTCTAGCAGCTAAGATAACACAAACTTAGGCACTTTAGGATATTTGCTCCTCACCACAAATACTGCAGTTTCCTTATATGTGCATAATGGATATATGTAAGTATACAGTGGCTTGTAGCAGTCTTCTGACTACAACTCAGGCTAACAGGGTTTATCTCCCCCTACTGATATCATTGTTATGTTCATGGTGCTTGTGTTATGTACTCTACATGTTCTGTTTCTTTCCCTCTCCTTCCCTCTCCTCCTCTGGGTCCTTCACTCTGGATTTGGACTTCTCGCTTTCCTGGGATCCTGCCTCACTGGGGGTCATGTCATGGTAAGTCTGTTTTCCTTTTCCCGGACCCTGACCCATGCTTCTGAAACTTGTCTCACTTAAACTACCATAAGAACAGTTTTATCCTGCTGTCAGCACTGTGGCAACAGCACTTTGATAAAGCTTTTCTTCAAGAGACTTACATCACTTCCCCTTACACTATACTCCAGACAAAGGTCTTTACCCAAACTTTCTTTTTGTCCACCCCCACAAAATGAGGGGTTGCTATCCTTGCTCACCTTAGGGTACCCTTCACGGGTAGATTCCTAATAGTAGTGAATATCTTCAATATGGTTCTGTAACAACCCTTAGACACTTCTGCCCACTCCTTTCCACCTGCTGGCCTGACACCTACATCTTCCCTCTGTTTTGTGACGCTCTTGAAGGACAATTCCTTGCTTGATTTTTGGGGTAGCCAGGGACTACACCTTTTATTTCTCCTCTACATGGGTCATCCTCCCACATAGATTATGTTTTTGTAGACTCATGTCTCTCCTCTAAAGTGCTCTGAGCTGATATAGTCCCATTCTCCTGGACTGACCATTTGGCTAATGTGGTCCTTCTGGATGTGTTGAACCACCTGACAGTCCTTTTCCTGGTGATTTGGTGAATCTTTTCTGCTCAATCCCCTAGCATGCTCTAAGATTTCAGAAGCGCTGAGGGATTGCTTTGACATTAACTCGACTGCAGCAATTTCTCCCTCTGTTCTCTAAGATGCCCACTATATGGAGTAAATCAATTAATCTCTCTGCTGCCAAAATTAAGCATGATCGGGCTCTACCTGCTGACCTACACTACAATCTCAGTTGCAATTGCTTCACCTCTCCCATCTTGCTTTCCAGAGCACTGATTCTCTTACCCACCTATGACATGTTCATAGCCAGCTCAACAAGATGCTCTGTCTGCTAGATTCTGCCAACACTGCAATTGAAACGCCATTTCTTCCATCTGCATCCTACGACTCTAAAGTGATTGTTACTGCCTTTCACTCTTTCTACCATGACCTGTATGATTTACCAGCCCTCCTCCAACCTCTTTGACCCTGCTAGTCCCCGGTATAGTTACCTAGCTGAACGCTGCCTCCCCCGCTTGCCACCAGAAGCGATAGTTGCCATTAATGCGTGGCTAATTGTAGAGGAAACTTTAGCTTCCATTACTTCATTAAGAACTTTTGCCCCTGGTCCTGATGGCCATTACTATCATAAGTTTAGTAGCAACCTCACTACCTATCTTACTGACCTGTTTAATGCCATGAGGGATTGTGCCTCTTCTCTCACTACAATTATGGTGATCCATAAGAAGGCCAAAGACCCATTTCACTGTAGCAGCTATAGGCCCATCTCCCTGCTGAACTTTAACCTTAAAATATTTGCCAAGAACTTTGGACCTCATTCAGAGTCGGTCAAAGCGGCCGCACGGTCGTACGCCACCGATGTTCGCTGTACTGCGCATGCGTAAAATTCGCAAAATGCGCGTGTGCAAACTAGCCGCTACGTTCAGAAATTTCTCTCTCCTTGAACACAGCCAGGTCGGTAGTTTGAGTGACAGAATGAGGCGTTTGTGGGTGGTAACAGGGGAAGGTGCTTGAAAACGGGGGAGTGGAGACCCGAACACAGGCGTGCCTAATTATGCAAACGGCGTTTTGTGGGAGTGCATACGGTTTATGGGAGTGCATAATTAACAAAGTAGCGTCATGGCACATGTGATATGGGAGGATTTTACACTGACATGATCGTAGAGCTTAAGAGAGGGTATGGTCAACCTTAAGCTCTACGACCAGTTTCGATAGTTGCCGATGGTCTCGATTAATCCTTATATGCCCGGAGATGACGTGCAATGCGTATGAGAAGGGGGCGTATTTTTTTGTCTTCCGACCGCTTCTTCCCCTTGGTCGGCCAGCTACCGATCCGAACTTAGGGACGCAACTTGCGAGGGAATCATTTGCATATCCGGACCCTTTTCCCGTACGACCGTGTGGCCGCTTCGACCGACTCTGAATGAGGTCCTTAGTCACTCGCCTCAGTGCTTTTTTCATGGTCTTATTTCATACTACCTGACTGGCTGTATGATTTAACTTTCAGCCAGCATTGACACTCATAGATTTAATATCACAATGCTCTGTTAATGCGCACAGTGAATAAGAATCCTCATAGAGAATTACAGATGCATAATAATCAATGTTTTCAAGCTCAATAACCTGCAATAGCCTGACAATGTCTTGTGCCTTATTTACCTTGGATATATCTTCTATTGAGAATTTGAATATTTAGCTGACAATCATTCATTCATTCTACTGGCTGTACCAATTGTCAATCAACAAGCATGGAAGATCATTGGCTAAACATCGTAATTTACTTCAAGTATGATGATTCATGCCATACAACCCTGCAATGGCTTGTTTAATTCATATTTGTATTATATATATGTATATTTCACATTTTATTCCATGGCCAAACTCTCTATTAAATGAGAAATGTTCGCGGACCCGTGTTTTGGTTTTGGCAAAATCACCCCCAAGTATTTTGGTTTTGCATTTCTTTATAAAATTGATAATAACAACTAATATCATGTAACTTGGACCTGTTTTTGTTCCTATAGCATAATTAACATCAATAACATTAATTGCCAGCCAATTTTAACCAATTTTGGTACTTGAAATCATGAGAGGGGAACTTATATGCAATAAAAATAATGCAAGATCCATTTTTTAGATCAGAGGTCCGATTTGCGTGAAGATCTGACCCGGGACTCGGTTATACTCAGAACCCCAAAGTCCAGGTGTGTTCAGTTTTCTGCAAAATCAAACAGCTCATCTTTATTTTAAATACTGTAGTGCTTTTCTTTCCCATTTACTGCATACAATGTGAACCACTTCCCCAACTAGTCCTATTAGCTGTATACCCTGTCACTATTTGCCATATAACATACATATACCAGGGAATAGAGGACTTTAAGATTAAAGTGATCATGTGACCAAGCCCGGATAGGAAACCAGGGTGGCCCCCAAGGTGCCCACCACTATGAGGAACCTACCCTCTCATATTTAAGTACTTTTTATTTTATTTTTATTACCAAACACCTTCACTCCCTTTATAAACTCAACTACTCCCCTCTTCTTCATACTATAAAAGCTGTACTCACCTACTGCAGCAGTCTATTTATCTCCTGGATTGCTCACTTTATGGCTGTGAAAATGAGTGTGTTCCCCCATCTGATCCATTTCTAAATCTACCTGCCACAACCCCACCCTGCCCCTCTTGCTTTTACCTCCTTGCAAAATACCATCTAGTTTTCTATATGGGCAGACAAGAGACCAGGGCTCCAGGCTTCCGTACTTCAATGCTCTCCTGCTGGGGTTGGGCTTAAAGTTCCTAATTTCAAAAAAGTATTTTTTGCTGCTCAACTAGCACAATGTGTATACTGGCACAGCCCCTCAAGGTCTTGTGTTTGGGTGACATTGCATCATATGTTCTTTTTCCCCTGGCAACCTCCTCCGTGCTCTGGACCTAGCACCTCCTCTTATGCCCATCCAGTCATTAATCTTTCACTGACACTGTGGCTTTGATGTAATAAACCCTATGCTGTGGCCATTATCCTCTTGATTTTACCCCATCTGCCTTTTCCCACTGGTTTGCTTCCAACCTTCATTTCCTCCTTGATATTGCCCCCTAGGGAGGCAATTTGCACCTTCCGTTCTCATCAAGAGTGTTATCCTTTACCTACTTCATCTTCAAATTCTGCACTTCTTTCACTCTCATCGTTCCTGGAACTCCTCCAGACTCCCCTCTCCCTTTGAATTCTGCTGTTGCTCGAATTACACATCCAAAAGGCCTTGTCTCCCTTTTGTATAACCATGTTCTAATCACAACTGCCCCTTACCCCATGTCTCCATGAACAGCAGTGAAAGAGGCATCTGGATGAGTTTTTTATACTTAAAATTGGCTAGACATATGGTCCGGTGCTGCTAGCTCCTTGATCTGTGCTGGCATCATGGAGAATGCTTACAAAATGATTGTTTTGATGGTATCTGGATCCCAATTGATCACATAATATCTTTACCTCCATCTCTTCCCTCTTTTTGAGGGGTGCCCGGACACAGGGTCCTTCTATCACATTTAGTGGACATTTCCTGTCCTAAAGGGATTCTGGTCAACATTGCAATTATTCATGGATTCTCTCCTCGGTTCTGCAATTCCTTTCTTTCCCGAGATTTAGTTTCCACTGCCGCTTCCCGATTTATCAAAACACCAGAACAGACTTGCCAAACATGTCCTCAGTGCTTTCACCTGCCTGATAGCATCACTATAGAAATTTCAAAACTCTCCCACTAAGTCAGCCATTCTCCAAAATGTCTGGTTCATATATGAGATGGAGTGCTTGACCAATGTCCTGAGGGGCTCCTCAGGCTTATTCTTCAAAGTGTGGTCCTCATGATACTCCCATTTTGGAACAAGAGTTCCTTCCTTTTGAAATCTTATCACATCTTTTTGAACCCTTTTCATCCATCCCATGCCGCTATTTGTGTGGCCACCCCTGTTGCCCAAGGGTCATTTTTTATGTCCGCTTACCATCATCGCCTGTGTGGGCGACTCTTTGTTGTTTTCATTGCTCTCTCTGTATTGTACCCACTTAGTGCCTTAAAAATGTATTTTGAAAAAACTGTAAGAGGGTCAAGCATTTGTACTTAATTAGGCAAAAGTATACTTGTACACTTGATTGACCAGTTTTGATTCAATTAGGAACACAACTAGAACTTTGGTGGATGCATAGAAAATATTTGATAGTGCCCCAAGATTTCTACATTTGCCAATCAAATTATTGTGCAAGACACTGGGTGTCACAGCACGGCTGTGAATACTTCATCTTTCTCCTCCATAATGCTGCCAGGACCCAGGACTCTAGCCTCTGTGCCTGTCAGTATTATAACAGAGAAAATTTTAAGAAGTCAGCTGGTATCACCATGTTTGGTGGATACCCATAAATGTTTCTATTTGTCTTTGCCATCCTAGGCATGACAAAGACAAATTTTACCTGCTTTCTGGTCCCTAAGTTACTTATCCTCTTCTTTCACAGGGCTCCAGGATACACTCTACAGAAGGACTAGAGTGACGCGAGTCTTCTGCATTCCTTCCTGAATATACTGTACTGTAGTTCAGTGACTGAAGGCATAAAGCAGTATGCAAGGAAGGAGCAAGGAATTAGTCTGTTTCTATCATCATCTAGATTACCATATTTGCTTCTGCCATAAGGGGCAGGTGACTGGAGTGACCAGGGGGTAGAACAGAAATGTATAAATGCCACAAATGTGGGGTGAAACTTCCCTGCTCAAGACCATACCCTTTCCAATGTGTAAGGTATTGTAATTATCCTTGAAGGATGCAAAACTCCCATACACGAATACATCAAGCTAGTACACTGTCCAGCAGTGTAAATTTTCACCTCTTGTAATTACAGTAGCAGTGAAAGTATAGATGATATGGACAACGGCACAGCCACTTTTTAGAGCATCTTTTCTGCAACTGGAGCTAAAATGCTCTGGTATTTTAATATCCATCAATTGGTAAGCTGGATATTTTATTATGAAGGGCCAATTGGATGAGATGGAGGCAATCAAGAAAATAAGGGGCACTGATAGTGAGAGCTTACAATCCAATGAGTAGGAGCTGACACAAGAGATGGTAACATGGGGAGGAGTTAGGAAGTGGGTTGAAAGACTTTAATGAACAAGTGAGTTTTTAATAATTGCCTGAAGCATTGTAAACTATCTTAAAGGCCTGATTCAGCAAGGATCGCTATTGCTAACGGTCGATTGTTACGTGCTGCGCATGCATTGCAGTGCACATGAGCGAAGGCACCACTGCAATCTCAGACACCACGCAGAGCTATCACAGAATGATTGACAGGCAGTGAGCGTTCAGTGGTGGTGACGGGAGGTGGTCGGAGAAACACAGGCGTGCGTGACCATTTGAACGCCGTTGCATGGGCGTGCATAAATTAGCCTTTGCGATTGCATACACAGCTTTAGTACTCACTGCGTACAACGAGGTTAGCAATGTAGAAGTAGGTCAAGGCTTCTGTAATTCTGCATGAGGGGTCAATGGTACTCGATGTTTCTGATGTTTGCAAGGTATTACGGATGTGAGAAAGGGGAAGTGGGCGTCTGCATGTTGTCCGTACAAGTGCTCTGAGATCAACAGCATTAGCATACTTTAGCAGCAGACCTGCATGCACAATTGCAGCCGTGATCGCATCAGCGATCCTTGCACCACTCACTGCGCTGCTGGCCGCCGGACGGAGAGGGGGCCCGTGACGGAGACTGCACATGGGCCCCTCCTTCCTAGAAATGTCCCTGCTTCCCCCACCTCAAATCTTTACACAGCTCGTGCCCCCGTGCTAATACCAGCCCTGACCTCAACAAAACAATGACATAAGTGGACAGGTCAATGCCTCCCGCAAGATCAGCGCACCTAAATAATTCATACAAAACTGGCTACACACAAATGAAGTATTAAATAATTACCGTATATACTCGAGTATAAGTCGACCCGAATATAAGCCGAGGTACCTAATTTTACCACAAAAAACTGGGAAAACTTATTGACTCGAGTATAAGCCTAGGGTGGGAAATGCAGCAGCTACTGGTAGTAATCCCTCCCCTGGTACTGCCCCCAGTAGTAATATCCCCCCTCTGGTAGTTCCCCCAGTAGTAATACCCCCCTAGTAGTGCCCCCAGTAGTAATATTCCCCCTTTGGTAGTGCCCCCAGTAGTAATACCCCCCCTGGTAGTGCCCCCAGTAGTAATACCCCCAATAGTAATACCCCCCTGGTAGTGCCCCCAGTAGCAATATCCCTCCCTGGTAGTGCCCAGAGTATTAATCCCCCCTGGTACTGCCCCAGTAGTAATCCCCCCCAGGTACTGCCCCCAGTAGTAATCCCCCCCTGGTACTGACCCCAGTAGTAATACCCCCCCTGGTAGTGCACCCAGTAGCAATACCCCACCTGGTAGTGCCCCCAGTATTAATCCCCCACTGGTACTGCCCCAGTAGTAATCCCCCCTGGTACTGCCCCCAGTAGTAATCCCCCCCTGGTAGTGCCCCCAGTAGTAATACCCCCCCTGGTAGTGCCCCCAGTAGTAATACCCCCCGTGGTAGTGCCGCCAGTAGTATTAATCCCCCCCTGGTAGTGCCCCCAGTAGTAATCCCCCCCTGGTACTGCCCCCAGTAGAGAGATGTAATATATATATATAAAAAAAAACACTTACCTGAAACCCCGCTCCTGGTCACGACGCTGCTCTTGGATCCTCCGGCCGCTTTGCATTATGGGAGAGACGTCATCATGACGACGTCTCTCCCATTACCCACTGCGGTAGCCGGAAGATGGCTCCTGCAGTGGGAGCAGCAGCAGCCGATGAGAGCCTGACAGGCTCTTATCGGCTGCTGATTACAACAAACACACAGCTGCCGGCTTTCGGCGGCTGTGTGTTTGGCAGTGTGTAGTGCTGACCGAACTCCGTCTGGTCAGCGCTACACACGCGGTGCAACTGTGTCACAGAGACACAGTCTGCACCGCGGCCCGCATGGTACCCTACTCAGCTGAATGACTCGAGTATAAGCCAAGGGGGTGCTTTTTCAGCACAAAAAATGTGCTGAAAAACTCGGCTTATACTCGAGTATATACGGTATAAGACTTTAGCTGTCTGATTTACAAAATGGGAAAACCTACTGATTAAATACAAAAATACACTGTACATGGTGAGCGAAGGAGGTGATTTAATGATAATGACTGCTGAGTTTACTTTGGGGATATGGGGATATGAGCTTTTGCTATCAAGTTACTTAAAAAAAATATATATTTTTTTAAATGCACAAGGAAAATGATTTTACAAACAGCTCTCTCGGGGTTATTTACATTCCCGATTGCCCGTGAAGGTGAAGGAGGGTAACAGTCTGCTCTGACATTGAACAAGAGGAATTGTGGAAAATGAAAAAACATGTTCAAATTTAATAGAAACATTTCCTTAATACTCTTTCACTCCATTACCGTGTAACCAGAGACCTAAATTTAACGGAGAAAACATTCTTGAAAATGATTTTTTTCCCCTCCAGGTTCTCACACAGTCATATCACTATTGAGATTGATGTGCTATAAATAATATAATACAACCTCCCTGTCTGCTTGGAGATTTGAGGCATACTGAGGTAGGACATGTTACCCTTTTTGGAACATGTGACAGTTTTCCATAACAAAAGAGTGCCCTTCTTTTATCATGAACATTGTGTGCTTTGCCCCTTCAAATGATTGAATCCGTCTTGTGTTAAAAAGGCAGTTTATTGAGTATACAACAGACTGGGTTTCAGCATGTTGCCACAGCAGGCAGTACTGTATAGTGGATATCAGCACGTATTATCACAAAGTGTGAAATAACAAAGAACCATATATATATATACACGTATATATCTGAAGTACTGTCATATTTATTTGTAGTAGCACAAAAAGTATGTGTACAATGTAATATTCATGAATAATTTTACAAGAGACCAAAATAAAAGAGAAAATATAGCCAAATGTCTACCTCTGACATTGAGAGTTCTTAAGTTGCGCACCCTTCATAAATCCGGATGACCACTGCAGCTGTAACTGGAGCGGACTACAGAGTTAGTGCTTATGGCAGATGGGACTGAGGTAGAAAGGTGAACATGGCTTTCACTGCTTGTAACTTTCCTTTTTTGTTTTTTATACTTTTTTTCAACTTCTATCCTATAAAGTATGTTTGAACCCACTTATTGGCTAAGAAAGATACAGTCCACCATGTCCTTCTTGTAACAAACTAGAGGCTCACACCCTCCCCTATCCCAAACTTTTTCAAAAAATATAAACCTTTCTTTTGCAAGCAATTAAAAAAATATTCTGATCTCATAATATATTGTGCTAGAGAGAAAGCAGTCTTCTTTTTGTATTTTTTATATTCACTTTGATACCATCAATCGAAATAGTAACTTTACTGGTAGGCCATAAGGCCTTACTTATGTATAGCTGAATCTTACTTCATTTATAGTAGACAAAAGAAGCAGTTTGACAACAATTGGGAAGATTGGGAATTGTAATATAAATATAAGTAAAGTTCCTTCAAGAAAAAAATATTTTTTTAAAATCTGCAAGGCCACCCAACCCTCCAAATAATGTTTTAATTTCTTTCATAATAAAACCGTATTTACATAGAATGAGGGTGATTCCTGCACCAAAGATTTTGCATGTTAGTGATTTTCTAGCTATTTATATTTTCCAAAATGTAAAAGATTCCTTTAGTGGAGTGAAATTATAACTACTGTTCTATTTAAATAGAATATCAAATTAGGACATACATGTTAAATTACATGTCATATCCTTCAATTAAAAAGCATGAACATGCAACAACACTTATGTACTGTAGGTGTAGAGTTGCCATCTTGGTGCATAATAGCATTTCTGTGGTCAAAACGGAGGTATGTCCTCACACACCTATCCTCAATACGCCATGTGGCGCGTGACTCCTAGCGTTATAGAATTGCCATGTCCCATGTGACTCTGTTTGCACCAAGCATCTTTTTTTGATCTTTTTCAGCTGAAAAATGCAATGTGACAATCAACTTCAGGAGACTGCACTGATTAATTTGATATGTGACACTTGTATATCTGTGTGCGACTGAGTCTGTAAATAAAGCACAATAAAAATTGGCGTGGAAAAAAGCCACGTATGTTGCATGGTAGCACTGCGTACACAGATTCTGACTCACTCACATACAGATATACAAGTGTCATATATCAAATTAATCAGCAGTAAGAGACGAACTTTTAGTTGAAAACACCATGGGCCTGATTCAGATGTGGATACAGAAAACACAGCAGTTGTGTGTCTGGACACAGCTGCTGAATGTAAATATATTAATGCTGCAGGAGGCATCTGAAGGAACTACTGGACTCCTGACTACTGGACTCCTGCTGCGTCCCAGCATCGGATCACCATCGCGACCATCGGTGTTGCCGAGGCCAAGAGATCTGCATCTTCTGACGCAGATCCTGGACTTGGTACTCACAGAAACCGGGGCAACATGCCCCCATTGCCGGGAATGCTGACCGGCACCATCCCCTACCCTTCCCCAAACAGCATGAGCATGTCAATCAGATTGCCGCTGTCAGGCACTGCGAGCGTGATCGCAAAACTCGTTCTGCACATGCACAGTATGGGTCCTGCGCATGCGGAGTACACACACCATCACCCACCATAGTTAGTACAACTAGTTAGTATGTCTAACCTGAATCAGGCCCAATATCCTTTATTTTACTCAGAAAATGACTATGTTAATACCTATATCCTCAGTCATGTAGTAAAAACTGCAAAGTAGAAGGATTTTTCTATCAGGGCACAAGGACAACTGAAATAAGTCCCCAGTGTTCAAGCAAGGATATGCAGGAGGCTGCCATGTCACATGTACACACTAAACGATGTATGTACCCAGTGATGTCGCCAACGATCCCGGGCCGACATATCAAAAGGTCCGTACACACGGGCGATCTGGTGCCCGACAGGCCGCCACCCCCCCCCCGCCGCATAGCATTACATGGGATCGTCAGCCGCATCGCCTGATCTTACAAGCTGCACATAAGATCAGGCGATGAGGCTGATGACCCCACGGGAGCGCGCACTACATGATTTAGTGCATACACACTACACATTTTAACGATTTGTTGTTCCGATGAGTCGGAATCGGCCAAATCGTTGAAGATATTGTGTAGTGTGTAGGGGCCATTACAGTAGAACTGTGAAAGAATGCGGTTGTTGGTACTGTACTGTAGCTGTAATGGTAAAACCAAATGGGTCACAGCAGGTACTGGTACAGATTTTCCTGCAGCTGCACCTAAAATAGAGACCAGCAGACTCTTTTATCTGCGAATATACAGTAGTAAATAATTAAAATTCTGGTCAGAGGCAAATGCCCTTGTGTACATTAAGACCTGTTGCCATTTGAAAAGGAGAGAGGGTGCATGCATATTGGAGCCCACACCGGAACTGAAAGTCCATACAGTGTCTGACTGTACATGCATGACCTGGATACACAATGCCCCCACATCTGAGCCTCAGCAATGCAAATTTCATCCCTGATTATAATAACAGTTAATTTCATTCTATGAATTCCAATTAAAAAGCAAAGGGAAAACATAGAATAACGTCTTAGTTGGAAGTCCTGTTTTGGGGCAGATCACTATGAAGAAATATTTACACTATATTAATATCTACGTTACCTGATTTTCCACAGTTTAAAACACTTGACATGACCTTATCCATACATTTTGTTCAATGTTATACAATGTGTATTTACTATACCCAGCCAATTACTTGTATGTGGAGAATACAAGGTACAGCAGATATATACCCTTCCGGTAATATAAGCTACTTTGTAAGTTATGATAAATGGCTACTGTTTATCAGGATTTTTGGTGTATTTAATTACAGCTGAACATAAATAATTATAATGTCATATTTCCAATAGATGATTATGGGAACAGGCACATTGTATAATATCATGAGACATACAATCAGATCATTTTCTTGGACCCATGAGCACATTGCTAAATAATATTAGCTGTACGTTTCACATTGCTAAAGGTGAGATAATGTTACTGAGGACGATCATGTATGCTGCACGTACCAAGTGTGGCTTTCAGGTGACTGTTATAAGCATTGAGGTTAATGAGCCCAAAATAGTGTTTTTTAAGTACTGTACTGTAAGTCATTTTAATTAAATTCGGAGATGACGCTTATCCCATTAGATGCTTAGAGAAACTTTATGTTATCTAAAATGTAATCCTTTGCAGGCTCTTTTAGTGTTAAATGGTTTAAAAGGTCTCGCTTCAGATAGAAAACAATTTGCATACAATTACTGTCAGTGATATCTCATCATGGCCTCCAAGTGAATGCTATAATGGTCAACCTAAGACTACTAGGAAACGCAGGAATCTATAGTTGGCAATCCGTAATGTGGTGATTTACACACAGAGCAGTGACATAACCGTTCAGTGGAGCTGCCATATGTTTCTTGAAATGTGCAGTGTAACAATTACATTCCAAACAGGGGAACTTTTACACTCTTATAAAAAACGCGTCCCTTTGCCTTGTCCTAATAATGTTTATACTTATTTATACAAATGACACATGTATACCTAAATACCAAATACTCCACAAATCATTCATTTACAGTTGCATAGAAAGAGAAGAAAAATAGAGGAGACAGTATGTAAAAACAAATCTTCATCTTTGGGTATTCAGTGTCATAGGCCTTCAGTAGAACACGCAGAAAGCTTTCTGTAGTAGAATCTTTGATTGGCTGTGTAATGAAGGGACTTCTGTGCCAAGGGCAGATGTTCTCATGGCTGCTTCTTTCACATCGCCTGCATAGATGAGAATAATAGTAATCAATCCTTATGGTATAAACAGGCCAGACAGTATTTCAGTGGGTGCTGCAGAAATGATTTGTTGTGTTCAACTGCTTTAATGAACACAATACTTATATAAATACACCATACTGGCATGCGTTCATTAACATTTTTGTAAAAAGTGGATGGTTATTTACATCATGCCAGGCGAAAGTTGGAAGGATAATTCCCATTGATTACAAAAATAAAGCAGAATATATACTCTGTCTTTCTCTCTCTCTATATATATATACAGTATATACACATACACACACACACACACACACACTAGCGATCCGCCCCGGATTTGCACGGGAGCAATTTTGAATTTACGGCAATAGTTTTTATTAACCGAGGTCCTTAAGACTGCATTGTAGACAACATTAGCTGTTTTTCCTCCTGACATCAACACGAAAAGATTTGGGGCCTGATTCAGAGGCGGTCGCTATTTGCGGTCGTTCGTTCAAAAACAAGGGGTGGCTATTCAAATGATCCGTTCGCAAATTGCAGTCTGTTCACTCCTCTAAGTCTGAACGAGCGAGCAAAACATACGCTCGTTTATTTGTTAAAAACGCCCCCTGGCCGCTCGCACCATACGTCATGTCCGCTATTTATTAGATTAATCGAGTACATCGACCAGCGTATGAACTGCTCGCTATTCTTGTGGTTGGTTTTTGCTACCACAATCTTGCGAGCAGTTCTGGCTATAAAATAACCCAGTGACGTGGTCAATGACGCTGCTGTATTAATTATGCACACCCATAAAACGCCCGTTTTGACCTTTAAGCACGCCTGCGTTCGGATCTCCACTCCCCATTTTCAAGCACCTTCCCCTGTTACCACCCACATACGCCTCATTCTGTCACTCAAAATAGCAGGCATTCGCTATATTGCGAGCACATGAATTTCGGCCGCACTGACTGGTTCGCGCATGCGTATAACGATCCGTACGCATGCGCAGATGTGCGAACATCGCTCGGAACGAGCGTACTGCAGCTAGCGAGTGGCTCTGAATGAGGGCCTTAGTTTGGACGTGACGGGCAGAAGGTCCACGTAATGTTGCCCATGAGAACAGTCTCCACTTAGGGACAGACACTTAAGGTGGCTGAAGTTGACCTGTGCTTTATTTATTGTCATGCCAAAGCAGACTCTTACCGGGAATTGGACTCGTTTGAAATTAAAGAATCATTTCTCACATAAAACTGACATTTTGTAAACAGGGTTTACATAAATTTTCCTGGAGAAACCGGATAATATGTATCACTCTCTACATGGTATAAAATAAAGTTCATCGTTATGATATATCTTTGTCGGTGAAGCAGCATAATCTATGAAAGAGCTCGGACGACAGTATTTTCATTGACTTGCTTCACTAAAAACGTCACTGCTTTTGTCATATATTAATGTTTCATACACCTAAACCTTACTCGACAAATGCTCTATAGAATAGTGAAAATTGCATCAAAAGCCGTTCAGTGATGCTCGAGATTAGCCCGAACATGTTATATATATATATATATATAATATATATATATATATATATATATACAGTGTATATATATATATATATATATATATATATATATATATATATACACACATATATATATTTATATATGAGCAGGGTCCTCTACCCTCTTGTGCTTCTCCCTACTTTAGTTTCATCTACTTCTTACTCACCACTAGGGCACCTAACACTTGGCTGCTTATGCTCTGCTGCTTATATGGGCGTTATGGTCGCTAATGTAGCAATATATATTATCCATGTCCTGGTCCTGTATTGTATTGTTCTGTAAGTCACTGGTTAACAATTTGTCTATGTACTTTGTAAGGTGCTGTGGAACACTTGTGGCGCCATATAAATAAATGATAATAATAATATATAAATAAAAAATATTCGTTTGGGCTACTCTGTTGAAACTCTGGACAAATTTTGATGGGGTTTTCACTTTTCTATACAGCATTGGTCATGGAAGGTTTAGGTGTATGAACCATTTAACTGTGACAAAAGGGAGAAGAGCAGTGACGATTTTAGTGAAGCAAGTTACAGTAGCCAGGGTGCTGCTCCCTCTCCAGCGTGATGTTTCCACTCAGCCACACGCCCTCTGTAAACAGGAGGCAACTCCCATGGAAGTCAGTGCTGTTCTCGGACAGGGGCAACATGGCGAGGAAGCTCAGGAACATTGTGCACAGGATATTGGTCATCGCAATGTTCGGCAGCTGGGGAGGGGTGCGCATGGAGTCTGCACAGGTGCCCCAGCCTCAGGGACATGCTGTTCATAATGCTTAAGGTAGCTGCAATACAAATCTCTCAATCTTGATCCTCCTGCCCTTCCCAGCACATCCTAGTAGCCGGGTCCCAGCCAGATTCAGGGGAATGTGGTGACATGGCGTAGGTTGTTATGAGATGCAAGGGGCTGTGGCGAGAAGAAATTGTTCCCATGCAAACCCGCGTGGGTCGTTAGTGAAACAACATAGTCAATTGGTTGTGATGTAGCGACAAGTCATGCAGTGGTAGTATCAAGTTTGTGAACCCTTTAAAATCTCTGCATATATTTTACAATAAAGGTGTAAAAATAGGTGTAAAAATAGACAAAGCAAGCCCAATAAATTAAATAGCACACAAAAGGATACACTTTATTTTGTTAATTTATTAATCAAAAAGTGTTTTTTTTACTTATAGGTTCACTTTCTTTTTTATAATTTATGTCCACATTATTTGAGAAATTCAGAAAATTCTATATTGCTCACAAACTTCCTAGTACCAATGCACCTTCCGATGAAGTGAATAGCAGGTTCTATTCTAAATAACAATCTAGAGTGAAACATATACAGAGATGCAGAACGAAGACATGTTGGAGCAATAAAACTGGCTGTTTATACATATGAATAACTCCTGTAAGTTATTATTGCATGCCATAATAGCCCGTGAAGAAAAACAGAAATTGTCAGTCTGCCAAAAACCTGTGAGAATGCAACAAAAGTATCCTTTTAACCTTAAGGTGCCCACACACATAGCGACATTTTACACGATTTGGCCGATTTCGACGAATCGTGACGACGAATTGGTTAAATAAAGTACAAATCGTGAGTTTATACTCACGAGCACGATGCCGATATGCGTCCCCGCTCGTCGTACATCGCATCTTCTGATCTGCCGTGCTGTAGGGCAGATTAGCCAATCTAGGATACAATGCATTGGCTGCAAGATAGATCTTTAGTCAGATTGGACATTTTTAACTCCAAATCGTGATCACGACGGCAAGGGAGCTCCCGTGAAAGTTCATGAGGAAATTGGCCATAAAATCGTATCGTGAGGACATCGGTATGTGTGTGGGCACCTTTAGTCTGAGCAAACTTGCAAGTTCATATTAAATCCAGAGCCTCTGTGTTTGCATGCAAGGGCGTAACAAGAACTTTGCGGGTCACAAAGCAAGATCTTAAATGGGCCCCCCCAGAGGCTAAAAAACAAACACATAAATTTGCCCCACACAGAGCCCATTCAGGTTATGCCACACAGAGCCCATTCAGGTTATGCCACACAGTAGTGCCCTATAACCTGAATGGGGTCTAGGTGGGGCAAATGGATATGGGTTTTTTTTACCTCTGGGGGAGGCATTTAAGATCTTGCTATGTGGCCCACAAAGTTCTTGTTGCACCCTTGTAAGCAATCACAGAGGCTCTGGATTTAATATGAACTTGCATGAGTCATCAAGTTTGCGCAGACTGCCAATTTCCACTGGAGCCAGGCCTGGAACCTATGTAATTTACGAGTGTACCCATTTTTAGTGATTGTGTGACAGTGCGTGGCCTTGACAAAGTTCAAACCCGGCAAAAACATAATCCTGGTCAAACTACACCATCATGCCAAATTTGGTAGCGTTAGGTGAAAACTGTGGCCATGCAAACAAACAGACGGATGGACAGACATGCTTTCTTGCTTAATATATAGACAGGGGTCGTTTCTATAATGGGTACGGGGCACCACACTGGGTACCCTACACCCATATGTTGGCACTGGTGTCAGCACTTTCAAAATCGCGTGCACAGTAGGGAAAATACCGGGAAAATGGTCCGCGGCCATTTTCCCAGTTTTTTGCGCATGCGCAGTAGGGAAAACACTGGGAAAATGACCACAGCACCAATTTCCCAGTGACCTGCGCATACACTGTAGACTCTGGGCACACTCTAGTGCCCAGAGTCTACCGGTGCGCTCAGTGCGCAGCCGGCCACTGGAGACTGCACACGGACCCCCTGCTCTCTTGAAACGCCCCTGTATATAGATATGTAACACTGTGTGTTATAAACAATATTAACGTCTATTACATGTGGTTGAGTGATAAGTATAGAGTCCACACTCATTAGTTGAGTTGTTTATCAATCCACAAATTTGGCAAATAAGTAGTACAGCTGCGTAAAGAGAAATGATGGAATACAAGTAAGCCCTTTGGTAATGTAAAATTGTAATGATAGTCTGGCTTGTTAGGGATATAAAATACCCTACTTAGAATATTATATAGCAGCTATACTCATGTGCAGAACAGATGTCTTCCTTCCCGGCCGCAAACCCACCACCCCCGGCAGTGATGTAGTTGTCTCTGACCACCAACAACACTGCCAATTTTGCACCCCAGAATGCTGTGCAAATGGCACCCTGGGACATATGTGCCTGTGACAGAAGTACAAGGATGGAATGATGAGTCTCACTGACACACACTCTGCTGCACCGTGTTTGATGGAGGAGAGGCAATGCCAAAGGGATGGGATTTATAATTTATGGCACGGGAGGGGGGGTTAGTGACTTTTAACAGTTTATTGACCATGGGGGGGGGATACATATATATAGTGATATATGGCGGGGGGGGTTTAGTGCAGCGGTGGGGATATATGGGTGGGGAGCTTATACTTATAAGGATCTATTACCACTTGGAGGGTGTGGGTTATGACACTGAAGATCTTTTGACACTGGGGGCTCTATTGCCACTGAGGGGTGGTACTGTTACAATGGGGACATCTGTACATAGAAAAAAAATGTAATGACAATTTCTAAGCGTTTTTGGGGGAAAAATATTAGCCAGGTAAGTATATTATTTTAACAAACCTAAAGAGGTATGTTTTACAAATATAACCCCTATCTCATGTATGCAATCATAAGACAGTCATTCTTTCCTATTTTCTCATGATAACAGGTTCAAATACATTTAAAGCCCAGCAGGAAAAGCAGAATGGTGTTTGCACAAGAGGAAATTGATGGGCAGAATACTGCAATATTATAAAAAAAATCCCTTTTTACTCAATACCTGTTTAACATACAGAGTATAATATTTTTGTTTTACATAAGCCTTTTATTGTACAGTTGGTAAATTGAAAATGAATCTTACCTGCTGTCTTCCAGAAACGCTTGCTGTAAATATTAAAAGAAAAATCCATTAATGCTCCCAGATAAAATATTAAAGATCAAGCGTGTTCTAAACAACCGGTTTGGTGGCTTTGAAAATGACAAGAGAGCCAAGGGAAACCTGCAGTTTATTTCTGTTTATTTCTTTGTGTGCTGATTAAGTAACACGAACATAATTCACCAATTATAGACTTATTTTCTAGACATGAGAGTCTTCCAATACTGCCTTTCCTGTAATACAAGTAAATCCTGAGAGCAAAAAATATATATTGTGTTTGATGATGGTAAATTGACATTTGCCCAGGACCAATCACTGCTCTGAGCCTGACTAGAAAATCCTCTTAAGCCCATATAGCTCCCTACAATGGAGCGTAACCTTTCAGAAGATTTAATGTGTGCGATGTGCAAGCCGTGCCGAGCATAGCATACAGTAGGTAGGGAGTGGAATTTAAAATGAATAATAAAAAAAAATGTAATACTGAAATATATCTAAGGGCACTGCCAACAGCTAATTGACAATACTGCAATCTGTACTTTAATAATGTAAAATATGTAAACATTAACAATCCTTATAGAGGAACACTGTACTCATGAGTGTAACTACCATAGGTGCAAGGGGGTGCAGCTGCTATGGAGCCCAGAGCTGGGGGGGCATCTTCCTTGTCATGTGTTATATACATTTTTCACCATTGGGAGGTACATAGGAGCCTTCACATACCTAGTTACGCCCCTAACTGTACCAATCGCTCTCTCTTTTTCACTATTTAATCCATTGGTTAAGGACATACACAGTAGTCAAAGAAACTACTTGGCTACAAATATTAAACTGTATTTACAGTGTTATGAAGGACCCATCACTTATATTATATTGCACTTGCAAAGCATACAATTTGTGTGCTTGTGTCTGTCTATCACGTCAAGATTTTCACACAGCAGCATCAGACTACACAACTAAGGACCGTATTCAAAGGTCACAGACTTTTCGCCTGCTGGACTTTCCGCTGTCATCGCTGGTTTTGCCTCCGGAAAAGTATCGCGCTCGTCCCCGCTTTTAACCCTATTCAATTGCAAAGGACGCAAAAATGCGTCCTGGCGAAACTCAAACAGGTGAAAAGTGCTGTCAGATTTGGGGAAATCAGCCTGACACCTACCAAAAGATGCATTGACATGGGGATCACTATAGATACCCCCGAATAGCCCTGCTGAAAGTATTTGGGGTGCTGAAATGCTCTCAATTGCTGCTAATTAGAGTCTTTGCACAAGTGGTGAAGAAAAGCATTTAGCAGTTTTTTTTTGGCAAAAAGAAGTAGTCCCAGCAAATTTGGGGTACATGAAAATGTTTGCTAGCATGGTTAAAAATCGCTAAAGTGATGTTTTAAAAAACTCACCTTCTGCTAACACCTGCAAACAAAAAAACACCTGGGGCATACTTGGGGGACCCCCTGGCGTCTATTTCGCTAGTTTTCAAGTTTGTCCCCCAACTTGTTTTTTTTTTTCGCCCCCAAAACGAAAGTACTTTTTTGGGGTGATCTAAAGTATTTATTTTTTACTTTTTTTGATGCAGTTTACCTTTGGGGACTGTCCTATGGCTGCAGGTGTGTTCCTGCAACTTTGCACTCCAAACCCCCAATTCTGCACTTTTTCTCACCTCCATTCAGAGGTGAATCTTTTCTGCTGGGTACAAGGCGCAGACTTTTTGTACTGGCGAAAAGTCTTTAGAACTGAATACGTGGATAAGTTCTTGCCTGGCAAAATGATGTCACCGGCGAAATTTTTTAGACGAAAACGGCTTTCCGCCGGCAATTGAATACGGCCCTTAACTTCAAATGATAGGTACTGTTGTGAAAAGAAAAGTACTATATTAAATAAAATAAGCAAATGTATATTCAGTGCAACATGTACCCACACTGTCACTCTCCAATGTCTTTCAGGAGGGGCCCTAATATAGCCTGCAGAGCAATGCAAATCTGAGGTAAAAATTATTTATTTTTGTCAGTAGGTATATTTAAAGTACAGATGATTATTGGATAAACAATAGTCAATGTGCAATGTCTCTCCATCTTATTCTCTTTATCCCAGTGACCGTGTAGAATTCTGATTTGTGAAGCCTATGATAAAGTTATATTAATAGACAATAGATTGGGACAGCTGTTTAAAACAAAACAAAACAAAATGATCCAATATACACTCATCCGTGATACTGTGTCAGATCAATAGTTAGGATCTAGGAGTTATTCATAAGAATGAAGATTTTTTTTTTTTAATAAACACTAAAATATACTGTGTATTATTCATTCTTCCGGTATTAGTCATTGAAAATCTCATTACATAAACCTGCCTTGTCATCTCGACTCTAGAGATATGATGTTATCGAGCTTCATTATTCATTGTCATGGCTGTCAGTTGTATACGGCTTCCTAAGGCGAAGCTTAGGACTGTGTTCTAGTTCTGTAGGGTTTGTTATCTTGTCAAAACAGTGGGAAGGTGAAAGTAATGAGAGGGGAATCTTAGAGCATAAAGACATTCTATTATTGGTTGGAGATGATGTAAATTAGACCAATGGAGAACATATGAAAGTAATCTGAATACAAGTGTATGAGGTTTGCTAAAGTGTCAGTCTGAACAACTAAAATCAGGTACCATATGTAGCACAATTTACTGCGAGACGGCACCCTATGTGGCCAGAACTGGTCTCCTTTCCCACACTGGTGGAACATTACTTTTAAACATGTTATTTTTTCTTCTAAACTTGCAATTTAATAAAGCTCAGAACAGTATAAAGGAAATAGTAGGATATGGAAAATATACAAGAGTCAAATGCAGTGGCGGTTCCCACCTCTAGTTGTACGGAGAGCTGTCACTGCCTGCAGCCTGGCTAAACTTCAGGCAGGGGAGTAGCTTCCCATTGGAAGCAATATCTACTGATCACAGTCCAGACTGCCTGTCCTATGGGCCTGATTCAGACCCGCTCGCAAGCGCATAACGTTCGCAAGCAGGTCGATGGTGTGCCAGTGCGCACGCGAGCCCCGGAGCGAGCGCAAAAAGCACTCGCTCCGTGGCTCACTACAAAAGGGGCGGCTGTCGATGTTGATCGACAGCTAGCCCCGTTTTGTAAGCGTGGCGGGGGGGTGGCTTCACAAATGGAGGCGTCCCATGCGAATGCCTGCCGTTTGTGGGCGGCCCCACTGACATCACCAGTGATGTCAGTGTGAGAGCTTCCGGCTCTATTAGAGCCAGAAGCTCTCTGGGGCTTGCGGAACGAGACCCTACCGCAAGGGTCTCATCGCAAGCCCGATGGTCGCGATGGTCTTGACCATTGCGACCATCATCCTGGCCGCTCACAATAGCTGTTGGTGGTCACCCACAGCTATGCGAGCGGCCAGGAGGCCGCACCAAAAAAAAAAAAGCCCTGATTCAGAGTGAGCACTCTTTAAGAACCATTGCACTTTCTAGGGACTCATTGGTGGTGGAATGTCAGCCACTGGTCAAATGATTACTTTGTTAAGTTGTTATATAAAATGTGTGGCGGTCAATGACAAAGTACAAAACATGTGCAGTGCAGTGCAGTATGATAATAGCATTGGACAGGCCTTATGCCATGATTTGCTCAAGATAGTACTTTTTGCAGAAATACAGACATTTGCCCATCAGGCTGATACAGAACTGAACTGAAATCGAGCGTCATTGCTCTGTGTTCATGGAAATAAAAGCATATCTATATCTGTATGCTGAATTGTATACATCATTATATATGTACACTTGCACCAGCCTTATGCTAGTTAAAACAGGTATATTTACACATTATTCTACCTCCCAGTTCCACCCCTTCAGCTGCCAGTGAAGATGCGACTGAAATGGATATGACTCTGCATTGCCCATAGATGCTAACGACAGCTCTGGAGCATACGCAGTATGACCACATGCAAGATACGCTCAGCAAACTGATGCATTCAACTTTGCATCAGCTCGTCTAAGTGACTGCATTACTAGCAAAGTATGGAGCAGGCAAATCCATGCCAGATAAGAAGCAGTATTTTCTTTAGTGGAGCAGCACCAGTGAAATGAAATAAAGGGCACCATTTGCACATTTGTAATGACATTCCTTGCTGTGTAAAGGGAAAATGACTAGAATTTAGCATCAACTGAGACCTATGCTTTTAGTGGCACCTCTTTTACATTTCCATGTTGCACTTCAGTGAAGAAGTACTTGTTCTATAGCAGGGTGCGCAATGTAATATAAAGCTTCTTATTCACAGAATTGCCACATTTAATAAAGACAGTACCTTTCACCACTGAAGGTCTCAGCAGTGGGATGGCAGGCTTAGAGCCGTATTCAATTTGAGCCGAGCCGTGTTAAGTTAACGGGGCCCGGACTTAACGCCGACTCCGCCTGTTTTGTAGGTGTTAAAGTATCACGCACGTGCACGCTTTACCCCGTATTCAATTTGAAAGTACGCGGAAATGGCACCCGGTGATACTGTAACAAGCGGAAAGTACTGTTATTTTTGGGGAAATCAGCCCTCAAATGATGCTTTGACATGGGGGTTCACTATGGTACCCCCCGATTTGGCTTGCTGAAGGTATTTGGTGTTTTTAAATGGGCTCAATAGCTGCTAAATAGCGTTTTTCTATACCTGATGCAGAATAGTATATAGGAGTATTTTTTCCAGATAATAACTTATCCCAGCAAATTTGGGGTACTTGAAAATGGGGGTCAGCATATTTAAAGTTGAAAAAGTGAAGTTGAAAAAATCATGAAAAATCCACCTGCCGTAAACACCTGCAATCAAAAAAACACATGGGGCATACTTGGGGACCTCCCCAGAGTCAAGTTCACTAGTTTTTAACTTTGTCCCCAACATTTTTTTTTCCGCCCCCTTTTTCAAGGTAAATTTTTGACACAGATTACCTTTAGGGGACTGTCTGAAGGCTGCACTTTTTTCCGCCTGCCATTCAAAGGCGATACTTTACCGCCTAGGCTGAAAGTCTTTCAAATTGAATACGGGGTAAAACCAAAACAGGCGATAATGACGTCATCGGCGGTAACTTAACGCGGATCCGGACTTAACCCTTCAAATTGAATACGGGCCATAGTCGTAGCACAATGGAGACGTAGCCCCACCTGCAGTGCAAAATGGTTTTGCCAAAGTGCAAATTTGCTCCTTATCTTTGATTTGACACCATATCTGAATCAGTGGAATGGGTATGAAATCCCGGCAGTCGGGATGCCTTCTGTCAATATACCGACAGCGGCATCCCGATGCTCAGGATCCCGACAAGGGTCGGGTAAGTATACTTACCCGCCCCCCTTCCCCCCCTAACCCTAACCATCTGTTTGTACATCCTAACACCTCCCCCCATCTTATCCTAACCCTCCCCGTTAGTGCCTAAACCTAACTCTCCTCCCTTGGTGCCTAAACCTAACCTGTCTCCCTTACTGCCTAAACCTAACCACCCCGCTGCTAAGTCCTAACCAGCCCCGCTATACTTACGTTCGGCATCCTGGCTAACGGGATTCCGGCATCGGGATGTCACTTCCTGTCGGTATTCCGGTGCCGGTCTTCTAGCCAGGTAGTGGCATTCCGGCGCCGGGATTTCTTCAGCCAGGATGCCGCACGTCGGTAATATGACGACAACCCGAATGAGCATCTGGGGTTGGGTATGGGATCCCGGCGGTCAGTATACCAACAGCGGTATTCCAACATTCAGAATCCTGATTCACATAGGTAAGTCGCCTAACCCCTAAACTAGCCCTAACCCTAAACCACCTTTCCCACAGCCTAACCCTCCCCCTCAGCCTATCCTTAAACCTCCCCTCAGCAGCCTAACCCTGACCCTTCCCCTAGTGCCTAACCCTACACCTAACCCCCTCCACCTAACCCAGCTTACCGTTGGAATGGCAGTGGTCGGGATTCTGGCGCCGGAATTCCGACTGCGGTCGGAATTCCTGCGCCGGTATTCAGAGTGCCATTATCCCAACCGCCAGGATGTCAACTACATCCCCAGCCTATGGTATGTTCCCATACATTATTTGTTTTTGTTACATAGCAATATGTGATTGACAATCAACTCAGATCTGATAGTATTTGTTACATTGGTTACAGCTAGAAGAAATGGGTACTTATTATGTAATTATCATTTTTGAACATGTATAATATAGGATATGCAAATCCTCCAAACACAACATTGGTTTCATCTTTCCAAATAATTTGAACAAGTAGAAGCCAAATTCAAAAAACCTGCCCAGACTCACTGACATGTTTTTGGGATTTTGTCAAGAAAAGCTCAAATGTCACTCCTTGGAATGCTAAGATCGTGATGGGAGTGCAATGTGATAAAATGTCTCTGCCCATACAGTACTTAAAGTAAAGGGAAATGAGTGAAATATCAGTAACACTTACAGCTGTTGAGAGGAAAAGTGCTGTTTATTTGCTCCATCACATCTGTCAGGTCTGTGCTGGTGTTATGTGGTAGGGACAACACATCGTCTGTGGCTGCATTAATAGAAAAAGCGACATACTCAAAATGAAATGGAAAAATTCCTTGAAACAGAAGTCTATTAAAGTCTCCCGTGTTAATACTGTTATATATGTTATGCATGAGTAACACACAAGATGAGATTATCTCTAGCAGAGGCTTCATAATTGCTGCTTGGAGGAGAATTAAAATTATTCTATCGGGTTCAGAAACAATATTCAGGTCTCAAGAGTGGTGGGCAAGAAGTGTCTGCGTATTCAACTGCACTGCTCTATTTCATAGCTCAATAATCAGACATATCGTCCTCAGATATAGAAGAACGTTCAAACTATAATGGTATATTATTGTTTACATGAATTCTACTGATGTACAAATGCCAAGTTTTATGGTTGGATATTAAAACTACTCTATACACAATTTGTCACTTTTATTGCAATTATTTGATTTACATTGATATAAACGTGGTAAAGCCTTTTTGCATTTATAAAAATTACTATGTTTATTAGATGTGTTAGCTGTGTAGTGTTTGGTTATGACTTCCTTGGAGCCTCAATTTGCAGCTTATATTTTGCTGTTTATTTTAAAGCAACTTTAATCTGATGGTATTTGCCATTACCCAATACCCAATGTTGTTATCCTTAAATAGGCTAAACACTAGAACTGTAATGAATGAGACTGTCAGCCTCCAGGAAGCAATAAGTAGGTGAAATAATATTTGCAAAAGTGGCAGAGAATATATATAAAAATATCACAAACATAGGAGACACCAGAAGGCTTGTATACACCATAAAAAAAATTATCCAAATCAACATAGGGAAACTAGAAGGGGAAAGAGACAAGAGGCCTGCAGTATCTAATTTAAAACGTTTCTAAACAGATATTTGAAACATTATTTTACATCAGAAATATAAACATTTTTAACAATAACTTTAAGACTTAATATGGGGTTGTTAACTACTGGGCATTGATAGGAACACTTGTTTAGTTGTCAATGTGAAGTAGCAAGTGTTGAAAAAATTATGAGTCATTTTGTTTAGAACACTTTAAACAATGTTATTTAATTAGCCTAAACTCAATCTAATATTAAAAACTCCAGTGAGGAAAATAAAAAGAACTTGGGCACTGATTACATTAGAAGGACAACGGTTACACTGTTCAGGGACCTGCCTAATTGCCCTTATGACAGTGAGAAAATGTGCCCCTTCACACTCTCCATGTCTGAGTAACCACCAATAAACTTGTCACTGGTTGTGGGGACTTTGCCTCAATACGTAGGCTCCACATACAGTAGAGATACAGCAATCCACCGTGATTCACTGGGCATGTGTAAATAATGGTATGTGAGTGAGAAACAAGTTATTTTAGGGAAATGTAAATGCTAACCAAGGCTTTGCGCTGCAGTCACCCGCCGGCCGTTCGCTCATCCTAGTAATTGCCCACTCTGGGGGAGCCAATGACGTGATTCACACTGAATCATGCCATTGAGGCACTGCCCCAACTGCACAATGCTTGTAATCTTGGCATTGTGTAGTGGGGACGTGGCAGCGATGATGCAATTGCGCAGTCATGCCCCTCCCCCCATCCAGACCCCCAAATTCGCATCACTCCCCCTGCTGTGCCGATCTGGCTGCCTCCTCCCGGGAGAGGCAGCCAGATTGTCGGCAACCCTGACTTCCAGCGTTATATTTGGGTAGTGTATATTCCCTCTCAATGTCCACGTGGATGGTAAGGAAAGACATTGGACAGTAACTGATGATGTCAGGGTACATCTATGGAAGGGGATCTATCCACTACCATTATACTTGCCAGCTGGACCTGGCAAAGATCAACCAGCTCCCTAGATGAATCACTGTTAGAATGTTTTTTACTTTAGTTTCCTCTAGTCCACTTACAAGACTAAGCTAATGGGTAAGTGACTAATCCTTTAAATGCATAACTACACTTTCCCAGCTGAAGAAGCACAGTGGGCCTGATTCAGACCCGGTCGCAAGCGCTGAGTGCTCGCAACCGGATCGATGGTGGCCCACAGCACATGCGCACGATGGAGCAGGTCCCGTCGTGCGCACGCGCGAGACCCGGCTAGCGACGGGCAATCCGTCGCTCCGGGTCTCGCACCAAAGGGGGCGAGCTGACGATGTTGAATGACAGCTCGCCCCGTTTGGTGGGCGGGCTGGGGGGTGGCTGCCCAAACAGAGGCGTTCCTGAGGGAACACTTGCCATTTGGGGGCGGTCAAACTGACATCACGAGTGATGTCAGTGGAGAGCTTCCGGCTCTGTTAGAGCCGAAAGCTCTCTGGGGCTTGCTCTGAACGAGACCCTACCACAAGGGTTTTGTCGCAAGCCCGATGGTCGCGATGGTCTTGACCATCGCGACCATCATCATGGCCGCTCGCTATAGCTGTGGGTGCCAGGAGGCCGCTTCTAAAAAAAAACAGCGCCCGCCCTGATTCAGAGCGAATCAGGCCCAGTGTTCATACATTCTCATTAGATCTGTGGTGACACAAAGAAATACAGGGGGAACACCTGTCCCTATCACATGAGAATCCATCTACAGGTCACTTCAACTTGTCACCATGACAGAGCCTGAAGACAAGCTGCAAAAGTGTTAGCATTCCAAACGCTGACATCACCATCATTATTTAAAAGGCGTAATAATATGAGTATATGATAAGATCTTCAGGAGCCATTATCCTATTCTTGGCAGAGGAAATTTCCTCTGCTTTCCCATTTCCATGGGACGTTAAGATCTTTGCATTATATTACAAGACAAGACTAAAGTAAAAATACTTATGATAGTATACTGTATATAAAGTCTTCACTTGCTTTTTAAATGAAGGATGTTTCAAGAAAAAGACTAAAAAACTCTGACATGAAATTCTAGGCAGTCTATGTAAATTAGCAAATCTGTAAATGTTTAAGTCCCTCTGGCAACAACTGCTGTTTAGAAGTAGGAAATAAATGACTCCTGCAAACTTGCGCCTCACCTGTCTGCTGAAACTGTGAGCTGTAATAATGGTCAGCTGAGTATCTGGGGGCTGGCGGCTGTGGCGAGACAGACACAGATACTCCATTAACCCTGGATTCTGACTCAGGCTGGAAAAGAAGTAAAATAAAAACAGCAATAATGAACCAATTATCTTGAAATGTACACTAAAGAGAACCAAGTAAACCATACACACATTCTCAAGATCCCTACAGTAAACAAACAAGTTTGAAAACCTACTAATAGTGTCTATCTTTTTTCCTAACATTCTTTTTTAAAAGTTTTAAATAGTAGTTTTTAGTTTCTATTAGTTTTTACACAGTAAAGTTTGACAATAAATATAATGGATCACTCCGACACCAACATTTTAAATTTTAATGTTTAGTATAGTATATACGGTCTATAGCTACTTTACAATAAATAAACAAAAACTATGTAATTGACCTGAACTCCACTTGCAAAAAACACTGCCTTGCCTTGGTGCCCTCCCCGGGCAAGAAGATTTCCACCATAATTGACCAAGATGCCATAGGCGGCACTCACAGGACTATCATTAGTTCAATAATTCATAGGCCAGCCATTTTTAGATTCCAACGTTTCAATCTCTTTAATTAGAGATTTTTCTCAGGGACATAGATATTTTCCTCATATACGTATAGGAGGTGTGGCTATTACATAACGGGACTGATGTTATAATTTATGTTTAATTATATTGAGTACATATAAATTCTGTTTCCCTTCTATGTACTCCCCTCCTGCATCTACACACCGCTGCATTCTTATTTTCCATTAGTCAAAGCCGCGCTGTAGCTCAATATCTGTCAGCTGTCTCAAAGTAGGGAAAATAAAGAAGTCACACAGTGCTAGGTCTGCCGAGTATGGAGGGATAGCACTGCAAACGGTTTCTTGGCCAAAAACTGCTTCACAGAGAGCTGTGTGGGCTGGTGCGTTGTCCTGATGGAGGATGAAACCATTTTTCCACAACTCTGGCCTCTTTTTTCTGATTCGTTCCCGCAAAGTTGCTAGAACATTTTTGTAGTAATATTGATTCTTCAATTTTCTTTCTGCTTGGCAGTGAGAAGCCTTGGAACCATCTTTGTACAAACTTTTGTCATCTTAAGATCTTTATGCAAAACTTGCCTAACAGTTTCTTTGTCAATGTTTACCATTCCTGCTATCATTCTAAGTCGACGGTCTATTCAAACAGGTTTCTACATTTTTTCCACATTTTCATTTGTTTTTGATGTACAAGGCCTTCCGGGACGTTCATCATCTATGACATCCTCACGACATTACTAAATCTTTTGTGCCAATCAAACACACATGCATGTGACACAGACTCTGCCCCGTAAGGTTCGGTTAGCATACAGAAAGATTCGGTGGGGGTTTTGTTAAAATTAACTAAAAATGTTAGGTGAACACTTTGCTCTACTTTTGAACTAAGCATTTTTATGACGCACATGAAAAACACAACTTCTTCAAAGGCTGTGTGACAGGAAACTATCTATGCGAGCAAGGTAAAACTTGCAAAGCTGTTTTGGGTTAATCAAGGTCAATGTACCCCCACTCACTTTAAACTCACTCTCAGTATGTACAGTCTTGTTGTTTAATATGTAATAGCCACACCTCAGTGTGGGGGGGTGGTGACGAGATTCGCGATGAATCGCATAATTGTGGCCCCGCCCACTGCTTCACAATTACGAAAATCTCGGCATTGTGTAGCGGGGGCGGGGCCAAAATTATGCAATTCCGTGTCAACGCCACCCCGCTCCGCCCCCACTATCGGGTAGTATCTCCAGTCACGCCCCCTGTTTGTCCAACCTTGCTGCCTCCTCACGGATGGGGCTGCCAGAATGTCAGCAAGCCTGATATATATATATATATATATATATATATACCCATATATACATACATTTACTCATATACTGTGGCGTCAGCCGTGCCAACCAGCAGCATCGAGCATCTATTCCGCTCAAACTGTGCACTGTGCATTTTATTTGCACAACTACTAGATTGCACAGATCAATTTCATGTGCAACATTTGTACATCTGTGTACGAAGGAGTCTGAAGCTGTGTACAAAGTGCTCCGGTGCAGCGGCTGCAGCTTATTCTCACTGCAAGTTTTGTTGTGCTTCATCTGCAACTTTTTCAATTAATCAGGAACACATGTAGGTTATATAGGTTGCTAAATAAAACAAGGTAAGAATCACATTGAAGCCAATCAAAAAACTGCAACATTTATTGTATTTATCAGAGAAGCAGCTAAGAAACATATATATTTTTTATTTGCTGCAAGGAATGTGTCAAAGCAAAACTCCCATCCATTCTGGATTGGAATCCACAGAGTGCCGCATAATACTACGTATATGTTAAGTGCCTACAGTAACTGATAAGTTAGTGCTTACATTCTCAATGGCCAAGGGCAGCATAAACAATATATATATCCCAGACGCTGTACTATATAATATATTTGACTTTATAATGTATTCATAAACATACAGCAGTTAACGAGGCGGCAGTTAATTCTTAGTTATGTTTACATCCTCTGCAGGTGTGAGCAGATATGAGCATTAACTGCTGCCTCGGGGCTGCTCGTGGGTGGATCACGGGCCTATTATTGAATAGCTAAAGGCACTTTACCCATGGGAACACACAATGCGACTCAACCCACGGCTTAATGAATCTGCCCCACAGTTTTGTAAGCCCCTTATACTGCACAGTTTCTGATTTGTTAACTTGGCATTACTCTATTTAAGTTTAACTCATGAAAACACAATAGTATGCTTGGTACCTGCTCCAGCAACTGGCGCAGCCGTTGAAGCTGGGACTCCAGCTGCTTGTTATGATCCTCTAAAATCTGCATTCTGGCCTCCAGGCGCCCTTTGTGCTGTCTTAGCAGTTTTGCCTCTGCAATGAGTTCCGCATCCTCGGGTGTGTGCTGCAGGGATGCTAAAGAGTCAGGGGGAGAGGATGGAGGGCTCAGTCCTCTTCTTAGATGCTGTGCTTTCAGCTGTTCATATTCGATCTTCAAGTTCCTGGGAAAAGTACACTCTGCATGTTACAAACAATGTAGCTTACTAAACAATTTATCTTCATTCATGACCGTCTGGATTTCATGTACACCATACAGATCTGTCTGCATACATCCATGCACTATAATGTTATGATATAAGGAGTTACAATACAAAAAAATCTACAGATGTGTCCTCATACATCTGTCTTCCTTTCACGTTAAACAGCCCTTCTAGTCGTGGCGTGACTTGGTAGCGCCGAGCGCCTTTTGTGCGACTTTTTCACTTAAGATGCATCTTATTCGCACAGGATGCGGATAGGATGCACAAACAGCTTCTGCTGATTAAAATGATATGCACATGCCTATATTCTGTGTGTGAATGTGGGTGTCTCTGCATGCGAAATGCTACGTTACAGTGTCAGCGGCTGTGACACTGTAACGTAGCGTTTCGGATTGGGATGACATTACAGTGTCACAGCCGCTGAAACTGTAACGTACTGGGGCATTTCGCATTCAGATACAGCCGCAGTTGCACACAGAACATAGGCATGCCGCATATCATTTTAATCAGCAAATGCTGCTTCTGCGTCACTTTGCGAATAAGACACATTTTAATGGAAAAAGTCACATGAAAAGACACTCAGCACTACCAAGACACAAATGTACGTGGATAGTTCATCAACTCAGCATATGGGATGACTCTCAAGAAAAAAAGAGCACAGCTTCCTAACTCATGCAACCATTTCTTCTTACATAGAGGAAGGACAGCTGAACCAATATTCTTTTTAGTTCATGCATCATGTTTATTATTCTAGTCTAAAATGTATTTTAGTCCTTTTTACTTTATTTTTCATGTGTATTTGTCTAATTATTTGCCTACTAGTGTTCATTCTAGCACCCTGCACCTGTCGCAACCTGTGCAGTTTCTATTTCCTGCCTGGGGTGTTGCTCTCAGCTCTGGTCTGTATATCAGAAGTTTGTTGCATCAGCTGAGTGTGATAGAAGCACCAGAGCAGAGAGAGATAACCCAGGCAGGACAGAGGAACTGCAAGGGTTGTGACAGATGCAGGGTCCTAGAATGAACACTACATACTATCTGCTTATTATAGAATTTTAGCTTTCATGAAGATGTTACTACCCCTTTCACACTGCCATCAGATAACCCTGGTTATTGCACATGAACGTGCAGCAACCCGGGTTACTGCACAGTATGAAAGGGCCCAGTTGAAATAACCCGGGTTGAGTGACCTGGCATTTCAACTCGGTTAACAAGCAGGGTTGTACACGAGTTCAACACGGCTCGTGGAGCGGTGTGAATGGGAAGAGCCGGCGCTTTTAGTTGAGATCATCTCCAAGCACCGGCTCAGCAGCAATGGCAGAGACAACATCTACCCGGCATTATAGCCTGGTCGGGCCGCCAGTCTGAAACAGGTCTCAGCCAGGTCACACCCGAGATCGAAGCCTATACAAATCCTGAGTGCGACCCGACAATTGCGATCTGAAAGGGGTATTAGTCTGCTTGCAGAGTTCACCATTCTGTAGACTGCCATTTTTATTGTCCCTGCCTTATAATCTTTTAATTGCATTCCAAGGAGCTAACAACAATCTTGATTATACACCCAGAGTACAATACGATGTTATTAGGCATAGCCATAGTCAGGTCTCAAGTACAGAAAATATGATAGAGATATGATATGATAGAAATACCCGCCCCCAATTTCCTGTCATCGCCAATAAAAACAGAAAACTATATCTGCCCTAAGCATTTCTAAACTGGGCACAATTAGGGAACAACATTTTGTGAAATTTGAGTGCTAGTCTGGAAGCACACCCATTTCCCAAACTTCACACTCGTATTGCAAAAAAAGATCCAATAAATTTCTATGGAAGATCTTCACTCTCAAAGACATAAATGAATGTGCCCTGTTTTTGCAACATTTGTAATCTTACATTTGACAACAATAGTCATAAACGTCTGTAAGCTTTTATCTTGGGTTTGTAGAATCATGCAATACACAAATCATGACAATATGGAAGGATGTGCAGAAGATAGTCAAAACATTTTATAATGCATAGGAATGCTTCATACCTTTGCTCTTCCTCTAGATCAGAAATGATCCGCTCCAGTTCTCCTCTTTCTTCTTTTTCTACTGATTTTAGGATTTGTGCGGGACTTTGTGGCTGACCTAAGGGTGATTCTCCTCCCAATGTATGACAGTAATGTTGAATAAGGACGTGCTCATCATCCCTAAAAGTTTAACGCAACCACAAGTTACTAAAACTATTTATACAGTAGGTTTAAGATAATTCAAATGAATATGACTTTATAATAAATATACTGTAGACCTGGTAATTCCTGTTTCCTGTGCTTAGATCCCAATTAAACTGTGAGAGGGGTTCATGGGAAGATACAAGCAGGCAAGCACCAGCCAGAGCTCCACATTCAACCAATAGTAGAGAATCTATATGTTCTTTTACGAGACATAGTTATTACAAGCACCATATACTTATGGTTTCCAGACTCCGGGATGCCTGTTGGCCACCAATCTTGTGTAATGTCACTAATATTGAGTTACTACTGTAGTATAGTCCCTAGATTTCAGAGTACTAAGAATTTTTGTTCACTCCAATGCTAGGCAATCTCATCAAAAGATGAAAAGTTGATATATAAACAACTTCACTCAAAAGTGAGTTTTAGCCTGCAAATGTATTCAGTGTTTTGTCCACGTAGTGACCATTCCACAGTCATTTTATACTATACAAACATAGAAATTTGAATTCAACCCCATAAAAATCCCATGCATTATCTCTCCTTCTCACCCCTGTATCCACTTTCTCTTTTTTTTCCTTCCTATTCTATGTCCACCCCCAAAAATTTATTTTCTTCTCCCCTACAGACCACCTTCCTACTTTACCTCCCCCTCATAGACATCTCAGCCCTAGGCATAATGGGAAAACTGCTCCTGTCTTATTGCTGGCTTCTCTGTGGGCCTGATTGAGCATGGATCGCTATTCTGCTTACACACGCAACACAGTTGCTAATATCAGTGGTGATATGTAAATGTGTGCTTTCACATTGCAATCGCAGCCTAACATAAGGACACCCACTTCCCTTTAGTCACATCCGTATACTTGGGCAACATAGCAAAACAATCGGTAACATCGGACCCATACACACATTTAAGGAAGGTCAGACCTCACTCAGGAATTGCTTACTTCAGTGCACGCTATGAGGCTTCAGGCTGCATATGTTATCGCAGTGGCTAATTTATGCATGACCCTGAAATGGACATCACCACCCACAAACGGAACTTCCTGTCAATCACTCTGCCATGAGTCTGCGTAGCCTCTGCAATCGCAGTCCCGATCGCAATAGCTATTTTGCGCACGCGCACATCGATGCATACGCAGAACGTAACAATCGGCTGATTGTGTGCGTATTAGCAACTGCGATCCAAGCTGAATCAGGCCCTGTGACACAAACAGGCAAACAAACCAGCGGGTAAGAGAATCCTAACCCATTGTGGTTCACCATAAAATGGCAGAAGAGGACAAACAAAAAATGGTTAGCTATCAAATCAGCCACTCTCAAGGAGTTGTGCTTAAAATTAGATCCCAGGTCAGCGCTACCACTAGGGGAATCTAGACAGTTGCCTATACTTGTTGTTACGGGATACCTAAAACACTAAGGGCCTGATTCAGAGCCGGACGCTATTTGCGCTCACTCGTTCAGAAAAAGGGGCCGGCTATTTAAATTGAGAGCTCGCTCTTTGCGGTCTGTTGACACCTCTATGTCTGAGCTAGCGAACGAAACATGCGCTCGCTATTTTGTAAAGACGCCCCCCATCATACGTCATCTCCGCTATTTATTAGATTAATCGAGTACATCGAAAGGCGTCTGAACTGCTCGCAGTGCTTGTGGTTGGATTTTCCTACCGCAATCATGCGAACAGTTCAGGCTAAGAAACAACCAAGTGACGTGGTCGATGACGCTGCTTTGTTAATTATGCACACCCTTAAAACCCCCGTTTTGACCTTTTGGCACGCCTGCGTTCGGATCTCCACTCCCCGTTTTCAAGCACCTTCCCCTGTTACCACCCACAAACGCCTCATCCTGTCACTCAAATTAGCAGGCACTCGCAATTTTGCGAACACACGTTTTCCGACTGCACTGACTGGTTGGCACATGCGCATTACGACCCATACGCATGCGCAGATGTGCGAACATCGCTCGGAGCGAACGAGCGGCCACTTACGAGCGGCTCTGAATCAGGCCCTAAGGGCGGTATACAATTAGCCTAGATGACCCCTGTTTTGGCAATCTTCCATAGCAATTATCGCAAATTAGTTTTCACCATCTCTGAGTAGGTGAAAACTTGTGCAAAATCCACATTTTTGGTCTAAAATGTCGGGACTTGGTGCAGAACCCCTGGGACACCTTAATGACAAAAATATTTTTTAATTAGCTTATTTGGGCCAATAATGACATGTCATTTTTGGGGTGAAAAACTAAAAAGTGAAGTCAAATGTATTCAAAGTAGTGGGTTAAGTTAGGTATTTTGGGGGGCTGTATGGATGGGGCAGGTGTTTTAAGCATTGCATTAGGTGTATTTTTAAAAATAAATAAATAAAAGTGCCCTAAAATTACTCAAAAATATATTTACCCCCATTTTATGTACCCCTAATTTAACTAAAGCATTACCAAAAAAAATGTATTTCTATCTTTTTTTTTTACTACATATAACAGCCATTCAACACTATTTATGAACTCAAAACCCTTTGATTATGGCCAATAAAAGACTTCTATCCTGTTACCCAATATTAGTTTACCTTTATTTGGGGTACAGGCTGATTTCTAAATTTTCCCCTGTACTTTTTGCCTGTCATCTCTGCCAGAATTATCGTGCAAATGTGTTATCGCCGGTTTTGTAATTGGATTGCATGATAAACGGGAGCACGCATACATGCAATTAGCGGAAAATTAGTGCGATGGTTCTGAAAAGTTTTCGCTGGTGAAAACTTATCGTTATTGTGGCTAATTGGATACCGCCCTAAGTGATCCATTTATCAACGAGTTTTATCATACGCAACGAGTTTTAAAACTTGTTGCGTATGATAAATGGTTCCCCAGCCAATCAGCTCCCAACTGTAATTTTTCAAGCAGATGACAGTTAAGAACTGATTGGCTGGAGCACCATTATTATACGCAACAAGTTTTAAAACTTGTTGCATATAATAAAACTTGTTGATAAATGGGCTGCTAAATGAGTACCAAAATGTCACTCACTGATCTCTGCACATGGAACTCCAGTCACACAGACCAGTCCCCACATGGAGGACCAGGACCCTCACATGAGATGCAGCCGGACTAACAATAGGAGATGAAATGAGACAAGAATTAGGTTGGGTGGTGGTAGGGGGTGAATGCCCAATTTCTAACCATTAATTTATATATGATATAATTAAAAATACACCAAGCATAGACTGTTTTCTGTCAGTTTTACTACAAATAACTTTATTAATGTGTTAGATACAGAAATACATAAATAAACGAAATTGAAGATTCAAAATTGTTTTAAAAAATAATTGCTGATAAATCATGGAATTATTTTATTATAATAAAATTGCTTTCATTATAGATTTCCTACATGTATACCTCATACTATGGGAAATTACTGAATGATACGCTTTCACATACACTATCAAACAATGATTAAACTTTGAGCTGACTAGGGATCTACACCAAAAAGTCTACAGCTTGCACTGTGAGCACTGTTTCAGAGATAATAGGCATTTACTTCCTTAGTTTCATGAGCTCTGCTAATTTAATTACTGTATTTAGATGGGCTTTAATTGCACATTGGTACAAACAAGGCAAAGAGATAGCACAGTTATTAGTAACTTGAAATTCAATAAACAGCTACAGGAGCAACAAGAGACTCAGGCAGAGATAGTGAGATCATTTCTCATGCCAGATTCGAGTCTAGGTGCAATTTGAAGCTGAGCTAGTGAATCCAGGGAGATGGGATATACATAGTAGCTATTAGAAGGAATGTGTTTCTGACTACTATTACAAAGCAATGGTTTCTTCATATGAAAGCAATACACCCAAAATAAAGTATACCTTCTGTGTCTGTGTCACCAAGGTACCCAAAGAACAGAGGTGGCAGAAATGTTGGTAACATGTTTTGCAAATTGGAAGTTGAAAGTCTGCAACTTTATGAAAGTGCTGCTATAAACTCCTTCCCTGGTGTACATTCATGCGGCAGAATATGCACGGACTGAGACGCCCAGATCGGTACAGATTTAGCCAGCCTCATCGTCGCCGCGACGCACTCGCAGCTGGGCACGTATCGCGGCATAGCCGCAGGCATGCTAGTCGTGCCATCCATGCCGTGATGTGCTCGCATCGCAGTATAGATGAGCGTGGCTACATTTGTACATGCTGTAATACAGATTGGTGCGTCCTTAAACACCACCATCAGTCGCGCCATCGAAACTTGCACCAGCCCTATGGCAGGTGCTGTTTTGTTTCTCCATGTGACTATGGCCTCCTATGGCTACGGCTGAGTATCTGTATATGCATACACTGACATGCCCGCGACACTCCCATAACACGCCCACTGAACGGACCATTTCAAGCCACCACCCAGTCGCTTGAAGGATTAAAGATGAAAGGTCGATAAGCAATAGGTCAACACGAGATAGTCAACAGTCAATAGGTCAACAGGTACAAAAGATCGACATAGGAATGGCCAACACAAAAATGGTCAACTTTTTTTTTATATTAGGGTTAGGCACTTACCAGAGACTTAGACTCTAGGAAGAACAGTTTAGGTCAGGCACGTTCATCTGGTGTCGACCTATTGCTTGTCGACCTTTTTACTGCGACCTAGTAATCCACACCCCTTCCAGTCACCGCCGGGAATTCCCATCACTTTTGCACAACATTTCTGATACCATTTGTCTCGATCGCAATAGTGCCTTTGTGCATACCCTCTATATAACACATGCGCTGGAGGAGTGTTTAGGAATTTCCGCGCATGTGCAGTTGGAAACAATCGCTCAACTATGCGAACATCAGCATTGAGTCAGGCCCACAACCTTTTACTTCCACTTGCTTTGTCATTGTATTTGTAAATAGATAGGGCTGGGACATCGATGTTGTATTACTTTTGCTGTGTGGTGTGGCTGCAGTAGGACTGGGAACCCTTAAGACCAAACTCCACACAGGAAAACATGACATTTCTAAGTTTTAAAAAGGTTGTTTATATCTAATGAGGGATAACGAATCTCCTTCAGTAAATTATTCTGAATATTTAAAGTCACCTCGGTCTTCCGAGCCCAGTATAAAAGCACTCAAGCTATGGTCATGGGAACTCTCTGTAGCTCCTTAGAAACTTGTAATTTACAGTAAATGTGAATATTGAGCGTGACAAGAGATAGCAGCATAGCACTTACATGTGGTGCTGTCACCTAATATTATTCGAAAGATGCTGATGTATCAAGATTAAATTACAACACTCTGATTATTAACCTTCATTAGTCTGAAGAGCTAAATTCAATCTCCAACATCAATTGGCCACTTATTTGCAAAAAGAGATTAAAGAGGTTTATAATATACCCAGATGATTAATTTATAATTCATGAATATGTATGGAAAATATAAGGAAATAAAGCAAAAACACACAGGCAATAGAAAATCCTAATTAGACACTCCAAGATACTACCAAAACCGCTAGACCGCTTTTTATGTAGACACAGCAATACACATAAACACAGCCTGCTTACTCATTTACTAGAAACTTTTCTTTAGCGACATGTAGAGCTCTAGGCATATATATTATGCAAGCACGCACCATTGTCAATTCTAACACAAACATGCCATATTACCATAAAGATTGCAAACTAATCCTACAATGAAACTAGCGAATGTTTATCAAAGTGGGCAATCAATAAGGAAAAGCATAAAAAGACCAAAGATACAGTACACAAATAAGGTCATATATGCTTTTGTAGGAGTCAAATCTGTGAAAAAATATTCTACGTGAACACATTTGTGCTCACATCGTATTTCCTGAGGTACACATTAGGTTCCTTTACAGACTGCTGCCACCTATATTCAGAATGCAGTATAACAATTTGACTGATTTATACAGGAACTTGTTTTTGAACTTTAAGACAATCAAGAGTGTTCTAGCGGCAGAGCCGTAAGTAGACTTTGTGGTGCCCCGTGCCAGAGAGAGCATTGGCGCCCCCCTCCCATATTTTTCAAATAGGGACATAAGACGCTCATCTGAAAAAGGGCCATAGCCTCATGGGGAAGGGCCAGGGAAGAGATAGGAAATGCTAGGGATAAAATAAGAGGAAGCTACAAGTGAGAATGATAATAAACAGAAAATTGACATGCCCGTTCAGCGCCCCCTGCCCTGTGGTGCCCTGTGCCATGGCACATGTCGCACTACCCTAGTTACGGCCCTGTCTAGCGGTATATCACTAATATACCAATACATCTGTATATGCAAAAGTCATTCTACTACAGAACTTAGACATTTGCCATGATATTTTCAGTTTCTAGTTAGTTACTTTCCTCCATTTCACAAAGTCTGCAATGTTTTTAAACATAATATAGACAAAGTCATAATTGTATATATCTTGTATTTATGTTCTTTCTAATAACTAAAGCTGTAAAAATCTCTTCATTAGTACTCATAGCTAGGGATTCATTCAAGAATAACCCTGCCCAAAACTAAGAACTATACTCAGCTGGCTCAGCAATACTGGTTGGGAGCAGTAAAGATTGCAGCTTCGTGGTGCCAGTCTGATAATATAAGTGTGAATGATTCAGTGGAACTGAAAACCTAAGCTGTGTAAGTAAAGAATTCTATTCATCTCATTCATTTCTGCTACTGGCATCCTGAGAGGGCCATGACAGAAGAGGGTTGTGGTGGCAGTACTCATAGTATGCCACAGTAATTCTTGCTAAATATGCTTTGCATGGGAAAGCTTTCACAAGTGAGACATGGAGGTGGTGCAAACTACTATACATATTGCAGGAATGATACATTACTCACATGCTTCCAGTGGCAGAACTGCTGTCTGTGAACAGAGAACCATTAGTTCTTTCCATTTGTGCCAGCCTAGTGAGAGAAAAGAGTTGCCTATTACCGATGTCATGTTGTTTGACACAATTTACACAGGCCTAACCTAGTACACAGGTATTATAAGGATTGCGTATACAGATGCACCCAAAAAGATAGAAGTGCTGAAACAATAGGCTTGCCATTTGAATGGAAAACAATTCCTTTAAAAAGCAAATGCCAAAAAGCAAAAGTGCTACACAGAACGTAGAAGGTGTGACAAAAACAAAAGGTCATGCTCCAAGAGTTTGATTTTTCCCTTTAAAGCGATACTCATGTGTTGTTGTTGTTTTTTTATTCTTTGTAATAAGTAAATTGTAAAATCTCTACAGTAGTACTCATACTGTAGTTAGTGATCTTAAATCACTTAGCTGGCACGGGAACATGGAACATGTTACTTTTGTCGCAAAGGAATTGCCATGAAGTCTGTATAAAGTTGCAGATTAGAAATAACAGTATTTGGCTGGAGGAATGGCGCGGTCGCTCATATTGGAACTGTCTTTTTTTACATGCACTGCGAGACTAAGTAACACACAGAGGTGCATGTAATGCCAGCACCAGTAGGCAGTATACTCTTGCATTGTACTTTTTCACAATAGGGATGCAAGTAAGATGCATATTAAAATTCTTGGCACAGGGGACTATGTGGTGCAATTTTAGCAACTGTGTATGTGGACACATCTCTATAAGTTTTTAAATAGATATTAATAACCTAATTAACTAATTTAAAAACTATTGAACATTTATAATAAAGTTTTGTTAAAAAAAAAATATATATATATATATATCTTCCAGTTAAGTGATCAAGGATAGATCTACACAAAATTAAACATGTTATAATAATGCAGGGCCGTTGAGAGCTGAACAGGGCCCGGGTACTGGGGATATGGACAAATCCAGGAGGCATGGCCATACCCCCAGTAATAATATGCGCTGCATAGAGGGATCCCTCTCAGCAGCGGATCCATCAGGTCCGTCCAATAAGTACGGGGGCCAGGTAAAATAGTACCCACCGCTGCCACCCTTTACCTGTGTATAAATGTTTACATTTTAAACTCAGCAGGACCTGCTATCTCCCCATGATATCTAGACCTCCCCCCTTTTTTAAAATAAAAGGTATGTATATACATAGGCAGATACGGAGGAAAAGAGTGTCACATTTCCATTCTTACCTCCATATTTACCACTTCCCAGACACACTGGGTTTGATGGCGAGTTGGACTTACTCCAGGTTGCATAGTATAATTGCTAATGCCATCCAGAACTATATTTTAACGAACATCCCAAATTCAACAAGCAAAACTACCGGGAACTTCCAAACAGGCCCCCATAGTTGTCCTAGTTGGTGTCGGGACTGTTGGTTAAATAAATAGTTGCTGGGCGCAGTTAGCCTTCATTATTTGTATTCAGCCTAGGTGATATTCTCATGAGCATATTGTTCATTTATTAAATGTAAATGATAAAGTATTCACCTAAAAGGAAAATATTTAATAAAGTAAAGGAAGCCATAGTTGTTTGCTTATTGGCAATAAAAGCAGATTTACACCTTTAATTTTGTTTTTGCAGCAATGATATTTTCTGAGGTACTTCCAATTATACTTCAAGTTAGCATTTCTGCTTTGAAGTAAACGGCTTCAAAACCTGTGCCACGATAAAAGACAGGCAAACTTCTTTCTTTTTAATAAATATGCAAATAAGTGTTGGGTTGCAGCTTTGTGAAACACAGCAGTATTATTTGGCTTCTGCACCCTTTTCGATTCACTTTTACTCAAATTGCATAGGAGATGACAATGTTGTCAGAGACACAGATCATAAATGTGCAATCGCATTAAGATCAAAGACTCCTTTTCTAACCTGGGAGTTTTCAAGTCAGTAACTTGCACATTTTCCACAATTTAAACCCACAGCAGCAAACTTATGCCAGAGATGAATGCATATCTTATTGTTAGGAAGTACAAGCATCTTAGGATGGCTGTCGGCCAACCCATATTAAAAGTAGCAATGTTGACATGAACCTGCTGCAATGTGATAAACAAGCCAGCAGTAATAAATGTCGTGATGTAGTGCATGCTCACCTTAGCTTGGAAACGTTATTAAGATTCTCTAAATGTACAATTTCCATATTCGGGTCATATTTAATAAATATGAAAGTTATAGGGAGATTAGGTTTTTACATTTTTACAAAGCTACCAATCACATGTCCAAATGTTTTAACTGTGCACTCTCTGATTAGTTTTATATGTTTTATTATTAAAGCTGGGTACACACCTATACAATCACACTTTCAATGCGATGTTATGATTGACTTCACTCTCGATCGGACGTCCTGACCACACTTGCACATGTAAGATTGTATAGCGGTGTACGTGTGTATCGGCGGTGTATGTGTGTATCGGCACTGTGGTTAGAACCAGATTTTATTTCTTACAATAATAAAGAGAGCACATTTCAATTTATAATATAGAGTGCACCTTTTATTGTAAATTATTTTTATTATAAAGGTTGTCAATCTTATTTATTATAAAGGGGACACAGATCTTTTTTTCCTGGTACCCAACAACCAGGGGTAAAAGGAGAGGACAATGCTGTGTAGCACTGCCCTGGGCATCCCTAGGTGCAGGGGCCTAAGCATACCCATAGAGGACTGAGACCAAGTATCAGGTCCCAAACGAGAACATGAGGGAGAGGTTTTTTCTTTACAGACTGACGGGCAAGATAGCCTCTTTTATTGGCAGTTTTTTGTGGCAGGTTTCTCTGTGGTTTGTGCAACTGCAGCATAATATATCTGGCGGTTGTTATTTTATGTAGATAAAAATGGCAATTTACAGTTGGAAGGGATTGACAGTTTGCTGAGATATCCATCTGCTTTGCTTTGACAAATTTGTAAGCTTGTAAATGGGATAAAGTCATGGCAAAAAGCTGCGATATCAACAGATATATTGCACCCTTTCATTGCCATAATGTGTTTTGTACACAGTTACTTACCTGCTAGCATACTGCTCTATCCTGGAATGTGTGTCATCATCAAACAGTTCTGGGGACTGTAAAGGACTACAACAAATAAAAATATAAGATATGAAGAAAAATATTTGATTTTAAAGTTAAATACAACGTGAAAGTGTGACATAAAATCAAATAAATACTTGCAAGTGTGGCAGAACTTGACGTGGACTTAATACTCACTCAAATTGGTCAGGCCACATGCTGATGAGTGTTATAGGGCTGCAAAAGAACAAGGAAGAAACCAAGAGAGAACACTTTAATGCCATGTAAGGGATAGCAGAAAAACCAAAAAGCCCAAATCTCTTCTCTCCCAAGAGGTTATACTGAAAGTACAGAAGCTCCAGTGCAAGTTTCCTGGGTGACTACTAATTAACTTGGAGGATTCTACAGCAGTAATGCAGCACAACTGTTAATTTCCTTGCAATCTCAGGTAGAATTACTGCTATAATAAATCTTTTTGTTAATAAATGTGCCAGGAATTGCAAAGAGGTTCAATGGAGCTTGAAGCTGGGTCAGAAGAATCTTACTGTGCCAGGAGATAATAGCAGCTTAGAACAATATAGAGAGAACCAAAATCACATACAAAGAAATTACCCGAAATAAAATATAGATAAAGGAAAACTTGTGAAATGAATTGGTGGCCAAGACCAAACAAAGTGCTTCTTAATAAACTAGTGTATTTGGTACAGTAAAATAAATATTCTCCATAAAGGTCGTCTCTTACAATTACTTTTTTTTAACTATAAAATCAGAAATAATATTCAAAGCAGAAATCATGAAACATTTTTTTTTCAAAAAATGCAGTTTTCTGTACTTGGAAACAACAAGGATGTACAGAAATAATTCTCAGTAAACCTGGTAAGTACAGTTTAGCATTTTGAACAATATAAAGTCCATGTACAAATGGAAATAAAAGCTGTATAGTTTAAGCATATATTCTTAATCCACATTTTAATGACAGATTTAATACCAGTTAACAATGTGATTTAAATAAAGATACATGTTAAATGAAGGTAAACAGAAAAAGTCAAAATATGTTTTTAAAACTACATGTGAGTCATCTACTTTTACATGTATGACCATGGGCATTTTGACTAAACTACAGATAAGAGCTACCAGCTGGTGTGGACACAGGATGCAGTGGGCATACATATAACATGGTTGGACACAGACTGCAGATCCCGAAACTGAGTGTCTACACATATAATATTGGTTAAGGACTCCTTTACTATAAAGTAGATACATCCAAGAACATAGAAATGAGTGTACTTGCTTACTGTTCTGCTACATATCAGTGCTGGCCAGAAGAGGAATACTCAATAATACTGAGAGAATTCATTGCAGAATGCCCAGACAAATGATTATCTCACATATAGGTCATGATGTCACTCATTTTGGTAAGAAGTCCAAATGACCACCCCCAATCCTTCCTGCCTTAGAAATACCCACACTATATGACTATAATGCAATAAAGCTTTCACAGGACTCAACCAAAAGGGATCAATATGAAATTAATGAAGATTTGGGCCTGAAGCCGACCATTGTTAAATGTTGGGAACCTACCTACTCTACAGAAATGAAAATGTTAACTTATAGTTATTAGTTATTTATAAAGTTTAAGGCAGATTATTTTCAGTGACCATGGATATGGGTTGAACATTAATAGATATATAGCAGCTTCCAATAAATTACTATCTGACCAATCCAAGCTGTTTTGGTATCCTTAGCAACATAATACAAAAGTCACATTACATTGCAGCATGTGAACGCCAAGTGTTATTTATACATGGGTGCATGTAATTGTTTACTACAAGCCAACTGTTCCTTGGATACAAAAGTTCATATCTACCATTCTGTACTGTACTATATTCTACGCATTATTAAATCAAATTAAATATTCCTCTACGTGTTTTTAGTCACTGTTGCCTGGAGATTGCATTATTGTGTGGTGCCAGGCTGTGAGGGTCCCTGTGTTGGTACCCTAATGTTCTGATGTATGCAAAATATAGGAATTGTTTTTGGAAATGTAGTATACCCCTTGAAATGCATGCAACCATGTGACTTACATTCTAAGAAACTAACTTAAATATTTGCAAAGCTTGTGGGGGGGCAACAGATACGGCTTACATTATATAGTGGGGGGCGCCAGATATGACTTACAATTCATCGTGTGGGGCGCCAGATATGACTTACATTAGATAGTGTGGGGCGCCAGATATGACTTACATTAGATAGTGTGGGGAGCCAGATATGACTTACATTAGATAGTGGTGGGAGAAAAATATGATTTACATTATATAGTGGGTTGGGAGGGCGACAGAAATTACCTAAATTATATAATTTATCTCTTTACATTTCTTAGAAGAGATATTTCAATATGGCAGCATGGGGGAAATGGAATAGGGAGCTGAACGAAAAACAAAACAGAGTTTTATAACAAAATGGAGTTCCGTGTATCTGAATTCTGCATGGTGGCAAATGTATAGTATGTCTGTATAATATCCCTAATTGTAATTCCTCTGTAGAAATGATATAATTAGGTCAAATTCTTTCCGTAGGTCAAACTGCCAGACTATGGAACATATCTGCGCAAATAGATAATAGCGTAATACCTTTTATGGACAAAGCCTTATGTAATGTGATGTGAACTAGCTACATGCTAAACCAGAAACTATATAAGCTGTGATGAACTTTGGGTGTGTCTGCTCCTGTATTAGTTCAGGCACCCCAACATATGTGTTATTCTACGTTCATATTTACCTTAATTTACAACGTCTAACTTATAAATGAGGAATAGGAATGTAGTGAAATTTATGTAGATGCTAGTTTTATGGAATAAATTGGATGTTGGATGTCCCTGTTTATCACAAGCAGCAAAGCTTCTTAAAAAAAATATAAGCCAATATAGTGCTGCTAGCAGCCAACTTACGTTTCCATGTTATCTCCTTCGAGCACAGTCTGCACTGGTAGGTAGCCTAATCTGGGATGCTTGTCAAAGTATTTCTTGGAACGGAACTTGTTTTTCAGCACCTTAGTGAAGTCTCGAACATCTTCACCTGATGTTGTCTTAGAAAAGAATAACGGAATAAACACATTTAAATGAAAGATTTTACTTTTCAGTTTATTTGGTTTATTGCTATTTCCCATTGGGTCATCAGGGACCTTCTGGACCAGATAGCTTTTTAAATGTAATTTAAATATTACAAGTTTGGCAGAATTTGTCATCAAGCCTAACAGATTGACAGTGTCTTGCTAAATCTGCAAAATAATTAACAGAGAAGTTCTGTGACAGTGTTCTGCTAAATCTGCAAAATAATTAACGCAGAAGTTCTGCACAACAAACTGCAAGACTGTACGAGACAACTTTGGCACCGGCCGTATCCCATGAGGCAAGAATAGAAAAAAAAAATTCAGAAAATGCAAGAACACCACAAAGGCAAGTAACAAATTTAGTGCAAAATCAAGATTTGGGGTCTCAAATAGGAAATACTGTATTCTTAAATAAGACATTATAGTGCACATTCTACAAATAGTACTTTTTGAAACTGCAAGAATATATATATTTCATATTTGGTCCTGTAAGAAGTGATTGTCAACAGAAATAGATTCACTGACAATGAATAGAACCTTTCCAGTCTATGCTTTCTATTTTGCTGATTTTATTTGTTGTGCTGAATTTGGCAATGCCACTAATATCACACTACTTATATGTATAGTAGAATGCAGGAGGAGATTATGGATTTCTGCTATCATTTGATTTTTATTTTTGTATTATGATATTTTAAATCTAATTATACCAAAATGTTTTGGAAATGTTTGAGTTATTTTGGGGACCTTGAGCCATCTGTAATTTAGGACTCACTACCATATTAAATAAATATGCTAATCACAAAACTCCATTAAATGCAAATATTCAAATTGGTGGTACAACTTTTTACATTTGTTTTATATGACGTTTGTTCACAATACTGTAAGTAAACACAATTCTAGTTTCATTTTACAAGAGCGTGTTCAGACCTAACAATGTTAAAGAGAAGATTCAGAATATTTATTGGACAGGATCAGCATGCACCCTACAAAACGGGTGGGCAATAAACGGCCCCACCAACTGTTGTGGAACTACACATCCCGAAACATTAAGGAACTACAATAAAACAGTACAGAACTTTGACATTGTAGTGTCCCATCACCTAGTACTGTAGCTCACTGTGTGACACAATCAATCAACACTCCCAGTTCACTCATTGTTACTTATGCTTTGCAACATATTTCACTGAAAAACATAATAACCTACTGTAATCTATCAATTTTGCACCTATATTGTAAAGCAGCTAAAGCTGACTTTCAGTGATATGTAATGATAAACAATTTGTATCAGTGCAACAATAAAGTAAATAGTAAGAGTGCTTTGCTCAAAAGTTTACAATCTATGGATCCGTAAGTTGTTTAATGAAATTCTGATATCATGCTACTGAAACACTACACTGTGTAAGGGGCACTACTGGGGGCACTACTGAGGGCACTGTATAAGGGGCATTGAATAGAGGGGACCACTACTGGGGGCACTGTATGAGGGACACTACTGGTGGCACTACTGGAGGGCACTGTATAAGGGGCACTACTGGGGGCACTGCATAGGGGGGACCACTACAGGGGGCACTGTATAGGGGAGGGCCACTACTGGGGGCACTGCATAAGGGGCACTACTGGGGGCACTGTGTAAGGGGCACTACTGGGGGCACTGCATAGGGGGGGACCACTACTGGGGGGACTGCATAAGGGGCACTGGGGGCACTGTATAAGAGGTACTACTGGGGGCACTGCATAAGGGGCACTGTATAATTGGCACTACTGGGGGGCACTGCATAAGGGGCACTACACAAGGGCACTACTACTGGGGGTACTGCATAATGTGCACTACAAAAGGGGGTATTGCAAGGGAGCCACTACTATTAGGGGCATTGCAAAAGGGGCACTACTACTGGGTTAATTAAGGTGCATACGGAATGGAAAGGAATGTTCCCAGAGTGACGAGAAACGGTGATGTGTCTTGTTGACATGTCCCCATTTTTCAGTGGCCACTGCCCTTGTCACCCACTTTTTCAGCGTGCGCATGTACTTGGGGGAGGGGTGGGCTCGCTCCATTTTTTTACTTGTCCTGGGCTCTAAATACACTAGTTACGCCACTGATTTGTTGCCTAAAGCAATAAATCAGCTTGTGATTTCAAAGACTGTGCTGGATAAATGACAGTTAAAAGCTGGTTGGTTTGCTTTGGGCAATATCTACACTTTATCTCTCTCCCCTGGGTGATGTCTCATTAATTTACTGTTTTTAGGTTTACCTGCCCCACACTGAGTGCCAGCCTACCTGTGTAACATTGGGGAAGATTTGGGGTGTTTAATAATTTTATTTAACTTGAACATAACTAACGTGCTTCCGATCTTGTGGTGCTGCCATCTAAGGCTGCCCCTTGGTAATGTCACAGCGCAGTCCCCCACTCCCAGCCTATCACTGCCATGGAAGAGTAGCAGCCTGCAGCAAAACTGAGACTGAGGTCACCCTCCTCTGCTGGCAGCCCCTTACACATGTATGCTCCACACAAAGTAAAAAGCAGTAGGGGAGTGAGGGGTGGACAGTCACCTTATGAGGATGGAATGTGAAGGGGAAGGTACCTAGGCTTACTAGAATTCTTCTAATAGCTGTTGCTACAGAAGTAATATGAAGCTACTGTAAGGCGAAGCAGCAAGAAGAGCACCAGGAGCGATTATGCATATGTGATATAATCCACATCCTTCACATGCAATATCACTAGACATTTACAGAATGGAAACAGAATATGTAACTTAATGTCTATATAATTCACTAAATAAATACTTTATAACAAAAAAATAAATAAGTGAGCTAACCACTTAAAAATGTTTTGATTAGCTGCCAGTATGCCAATAAGATAACAAACAGGGTACCTGTTGTCTAGACTGCCCAGCAATTATCAGATAAAGGACACACATGAGCACCTAAAGTTTCATTCATTAGTGGATAGATTCCTTCCCCACCCCTCAAAAACCAAGGAAGTACTTGTTAGAGCAGAATACACCATCATTCTGTACACTAACTGAAATGAAAGAAGAGAAGACCTTTTCAAAAAATTAAACTAAAAGTGAAGTAGAAGAAACAAATCACGCAGAAGTATCTTGAGCTTCAGCTTTTCTAAAATTGCTTCCAAAAATAATGGCATGATGGGTAGCTCGGAGACATTAACCTCAGCCACTAGAGACACTTTACAATTTAAAAAGTATTGTATATACGAAAGCTACAGATTGTGAGATTGTGACTTACAGATGCTGAAATACATTAGTGATAATGACGGAAATAATGAGTTTTAAACCGAGATCATTATATGGAAAGGTGAAGCCTGAAAATAGTTATTATGCTATAAGACAGGGAGAGACAATTATTAAACACTGTTTGACATGAAGCTTGTTCAAGCCATAAAAACTTTGCACATTCCTATGGGGTGCCAAATAATACAGGAAACTTTTTAAATTAAACCTATCTATTATGGTACAATACAGTATATTAGTATTGTAAAGTATGGGGGAAAGCTGGGCTAGTAACTGTCACAGTACAAGCAGCTAATATTCATGGGAATGTAGCTCAGTGATGTCACTAGCTCCCAGTGAATTAATGAGACACTTCATGATCTGTACTGATGAAGCTATAGATCCTAGTGAATTAATGAGACACTTCATGATCTGTACTGATGAAGCACTAGATCCCAGTGAATTGTTAAACTCTATTCTTTAGAATATTGGTCCAGGCTACAAAATAGCTGCCTTCACTTTGTATAAAAAATGTATTTTACAAGTTTCCTACTGGGAGAACTGGGGAGCTCTAGGCCAGAAAGGAGTAAAGTTTAGGAATACAACTAGCTAATATATACTGTGATTTAAAGCTACATGATTCAATGCTCCAATGTTATTATTTTTCTCAGCTGCATAGTGTATTGTGCATTGTATAGTAATCATGTTTGTCTGGGAGAGATTATTTTATTCAGAGCCGTCTCCTTCATTCCCTGCCACCAGCAGGAGAACTGTGATGCATCGTGGAAGATAAGGAGGTAAGCATAAAGCAGTCTGAGGACATGAGTCTAAGATTTAAAAATAAGATTGAAGGCTTTATCAAACTGGTCTATAGGCCCGATTCAAAGGTGCACACAGTTCATGTGCGGCTGCCATATCTCATGGCTTCGCAAGTGCGAAAATATACAAATGTCAGCTTGAGCATTCCACTTGTGTGCTTTCATGCAATGGACTGAGCAAACCCAATGACGCCCACTTTGCATATCTGAGCAATGCTCAACTGCGCTGGTGGATCCAATTTCTCCACCATTGACACACCGATGGTCACCACATGCCTATGACACTCCCATAATATGCCCATACCAACACCTCTTTTGCTACCACTTAAGGTCACCTCCCATTCTCAACCCAGAAACACCCATGGATCGCAGATGCCAGCTCAAGTCATAGCATGTTGTATGCAAATACGTATGCCATCACACATATTGGTTCACGCGTGCGCAGTAAGGGATTTCTAGACCACAGACGCAGTAGCAAAACATTGCTCAACTGAGCAAACCTGCACTGTATGCACCTCTGAACCAGGCCCTATGTTATTGTTATGTTGTTAACGTTCAGAATTTATGTATATAGAAAAATGAAGATAGGGAAAAAAATTACTATTCTTAAAAAATATATATGGTTATGCAACTAATGTCATTTTCTGCAAATGAGGGCAACAGCTCCATTGTTTTATTCATTAGCAATCTTATATTTTATTATATATACTCCCGCAAAGGGAAAAGTTGATGTTTAAATTAATAATTCCTGGCAAGCTGCACTTCTAGAGTAAATACAATATTAGTGAGCAGCATTGTAACACACCAACAGTAATTAAAGCCACAGTGAATCGATCCTCAGGGAGACAAGTATATGCCTTGCACTCAAGAGAGTTTGAAACATGATGACAAAATGTGTGTAATTTAGCAAGGTTGAAGAGTTCCATCTTAGCCCTATGAATCGCTTACAGTTACATAGAAAAAATGCTCTATCTTTAACTTATAGACGAAAAAGGGTTTTTCAACTGAAAAGTGCTAAGTGTTTTTTGCAAGCTGCTAAATGATTAAATAAGACATTTACAGCCCTCTTATTTTTTACATGACTGAAAATGAAAAATCTTCTAGAGCAGACTTACAATGGTGTGTGCTTCCGGGAATGTTAGGAAACCTCTGCTTCCAATGTGCTAGGATGACCATAATCTAAGTAGCATGATAATGGATGTTTTATCTCACTTCTGATGCCCAAGATACACAAGTTGGCCTAAAAATGTCATAATGACTCAAGCAATTACAGAGGTTAAAGTAACAAATGATGAACTATAGAAGACGTCGCATAGGTCATTCCTTGAATGTCTTAGAAATGGGAGTTCCGAATATCTGCTAGAGGTTTGAAACCAACTATATTCAACAATTGAGATTCCAAAAGCCTACAGAGAAGGTGATGCTCTGCAATGAAAGTTACGTGCGGTAACATTGATGGGTAAATTTGTGTTTAAAATGTTAGATATGTATTAGATATATATATATATATATATATATATTAATATTTATCGCTGGGCACAGAGAAGGGAGAGGGAGAAGAATAAGATAGAAGAATCAGTCTTAGAAGCAAGTGCAAAGATAGTAGTAGGCTATGTATTATTAAGGTCCTCTAGTCTTTTCTCGGAAAATTTGTGATCAAGAACATGTAATGTATTTGTCCATCCTTACATGGTTTCTTATTTATTTATGTCCTTCTAAAGATACAGTATGGCCTCCAAAAACCAACCCTGTATTCTAGATATTGTTTCTCAGTAATACCTACATATGTGACCAAATACACTGATCCTGAAATCACACCAAATTGCCCCATTTGGCGCACCACGGACTTTGCGAGTTAGCCGTGCCAAGTGTCCGGCCAGAAACTTTAGCTCAGTTTTCACACTGACAAAGACAGCTAGTTCAAGAGTGATACACACATACTAAGTAGTATGCAAATCAATTCCACATCTCAGCTGGAACGAGAAGTTGTGATCTGAATTGATATAAGGAAAGTTCTGCTCTAAGTGGAAAGAATAAATAAGCAATCATGTGACAAGAAACCCGAAAGACTTATAACTAATTAAAGGTTGATGTAGGTCATATTTAATCATTTATGAATCTACACAGAAGTTTAGCTTGTAATCTTACTTAATGTTAAATATTACTAAGGACATTGTCACATGAGCTGCAGTAACCAATCCATTATAATCTAAATTCTTGATTTGTGGTTCCTGTGAAACTGTATTTCTTTATCTACAAACTAGCTTTCAATTAATAATAGCAAATCCATACTTGCCAACTCTCCCTGATTTTCAAGGAGACTCCCTGAAATAGTAGCAATCAACATCGACAGCCGCCCCATTTGTAGCGAGCCCTGGAGCAAGAGAATTCCTCTCTCGCTCCGGGGCTTGAGCACGCACATTGCACACGCCACGCGTGCACAATGCCCCACCATCGACCCACTTGCGAGCGCATAGCGCTTGCGAGCGGGTCTGAATCAGGCCCAATGATCCCTATGGCTACATGTATTTTCTGAAAAATATCAGTGTGTTTTCATCAACAAATAGATTTTACTAACTGCTATGGGGATCGTTTAAATTTGGATGACACGTCTTTCAGATGTAGCAGTACACGCGCACTTTACTGCCGCGCCTCTCAGGTGTTGTTTTCACAATCTCCCTGAAAAGTAGGCATGTATGAGCAAATCCTGATAATGACCAGGAATAGTCAGTATTCGGGCAATGGTTTTGTCAAAGGTGGAAAGTGTATAAAGCTTCTAGATCTAGTTTTTTTGCTTGTTTTTTTTCAATAAAGGACCTGGTGGTCTGAAATTGTATTTTTATGGAAACCACACTGGTGCGAGAACGCGATTTACCCATTCACAAAAAATTCAAATGATGATCCACAATACATTTTCTTGAATCATCAGTGAAACGTTACTTACAGGTATGCAATACTCCACCATTGGGTGATGCATTTTATGACCCTTTGCAGTCCTTCCAGAAAAGAAACAGCTTTGACAAACATCATAGTTGAAATGCTTTAAACTCCGATACCTAAAATGAGTAAAAAAAACCATATACATATATAAATGTTACTGTGTACTATTTTTTATACATTATTCACATATTTCTATAATAACTTTGCAAATCAATATTGTAGGAATCAATAGTTTTCTAACATAAGCTGCAGTTTCTACATATTTGCTTATTAAGTCCCAGCCCAACAAACAATAAGTCAACTGGCATCACATTAATATCCTAACCAATTGTAAAATGCACAAGCTTTCCTCAATATATGTGTACATTCCCATTGTGTAATGGTGCCGATCTTTCCAGTTCAAATTTATACAACAGAATGAAACTAATAGCTGAAGGTATATTGCATAAATTAAAATGATGCTAGAAATCGCTAGAAAGTTTAATGACTATATAACACTAAGGGGTTTATGTACTAAGCAGTGTTAGGAGACAGAGTGAAAACTGATAAGGAAGTGATAAGGTGCCAGCCAATCAGTTCCCAACTGTCATTTTTCAATCACAGCCTGTGAGATGGCAGTTGGGAGCTGATTGGCTGGCACCTTATCACTGACTTATCACTTTTCACTCTGTCTCTTATCACTGCTTAGTACATAGACCCCTAAGGCGTGTATTCATCATCACTTAATTTCTACAAAAGCAGGTGAAAATGATTATTTTCACCTACTTTTGTAGAAATGAAGTATCGGAGCCATTCATTATAAATATTATATCAGTGATAACTCCTGCTTACCTTTCAGCCCCCGATCTGTCCCGCTGTCCCCATACACTAGTATGGGGACCTAAATTAATCAAGCTCTGAAAATATAATATATGCGGAGCTTGACGGTGGGAGCATATGCCATCTTCAGAAAGCGTTTGCTCCTGCATTCAGTTCCTTCCCTATGAGAAGGAATCCCGGGTTGCGAAGAGGGATCCCTCTGCCCCTTGTCTGGCTCCTTCCACCAGACGCAGGGGCTTTGTGCGCCTGCGTGAAGCCCATTTCACACAGGCGCACTAGCACTGCTACGTTAGACTCGGCAGTGCTAAGTTTCACTGCTCCAAAAGGAACAGTGAAGAGGATCGTTGAGACAGCAAATTTTCAGATCAGCTGTCTACACACCGGAGCAATGTTGAAATGCTCCGGTGAATATGTATTCCACTGCTGCCACTCGCCCGGACCCGATAATTAACATGAAGAATGGACCCCATAGGGGCTGATACAGAGTTTTGAATTAAAAAATATTGCAGACATAAAATACTACAAATGCAAATATACACCAACTACACTATTGGCCCCAATGTCTAATTGTGTATAAAAATGTAATAAGGAAAACAGAAACACAATTTGAATACAGTACTTATGATTTATGGCCGCCTGTGTGGCTAATCACACTGATGATGGGCCTATATTTATGTCGGGGCCCGGAACTGTAGTCCGTCTCATTTTTAATCTGGCTCTGAGTTTATCAAAGTTATATTTTGATAGAGAAATACACATTCGCTATTAAGTTTACATTAAACAATAAACTATTGACTACAGAAGGTATAACTCTCCATCCTGTGTACAAATAATATATAAAATCTGTCTAAAACACTGCTCACAAAATTATATAATTCATGCACCAGAAATTAAGAAAACACCTATTAGTTTCAGCAGTGAACCTGCAATTATCAAATCAATAGCATACATCACCCCTTCAGGCCCTCACAATTGATACAGCTCTGACAGGTGTATGTCCTTCCCTGTGTTCATCTGCATCTGTTCACAATTACGCAAACATGCCCTAACTGTATTCAGTCCCCATTAGATTGCCCCTTCCCTCCCCTTCATGGCTCTCAATGCACAAGCAGATCTGTCAGATTTATGCAAATCAGCATATATGAATATACATGTGGCCTGTTCAATGCAGCTTCAGCCCCATTATGCAGTGCTGGGATAAACCCTGTCGCGGCCCCTAGGCAGTCGAAATCTCGAGAACTATCTCCTAAAATGTTTTTAATTCTACCAACCAACAATTTTAATAAACCATATGTAGATTACACCGAAACTTTTTTTCATACTGACAGCTGACAGAAGATGAGCTTTTAAGAGACAAACTGTAATGTAAATCAGATGTCTATGGTTAATATACTTAAAGCATACTTACCTACTCTCCCGATTCGGCCAGGAGACTCCCGAAAATCATATGCCGCTCCCGACCCCCTGGAGAAGTGGGCAAGCCTCCCGGCCGGCCGCCGCCCCCCCCCCCCCCGGCAATTTCTAGACAAAACCAAGCAGTGGGGGGCGGATTATGCGATCCGCGCTGAATCTCGTCATCATGACCCCGTCCCCTGCTTCACAATGCCGGTAGTCTCAGCATTGTGTAGCAGAGGCGGGGCCAAAATGACGCAATTCTGTGACCATGCCCCCACTCCATCCCCATTACACGGGAATATGCATGGTGACGCCCCCTATGCAGCGCCACGCCCCCCTGCTTGGCAGAGGGGGCTGCCAGAATGTCGGCAAGCATGACTTTAAGTTGTTAATGGGTACATTACATTAATACAGTCATTTCTCTATACAATCTTTAATGTAAAGTTTTAGTTTCTTTGAGTTGATTAATTTTTTCAATCTTTTGGAAACAATTTAAGAAAGCTTGATTGTAATTTTCTTTCAAGATCGAACCAATATTATTTTGATCTGTTTCACGGGGTCCCTAAAAGGCGCGGGGCCCATAGGCCGATGCCTACTCAGCCTATGTGGTAATCCGGCACTGCATATGGTTTTATATAATAAACGTATTGGAGAAGCATTTTAAAAATTAGATACTGCTTCGTGTCGTGTAAATTTTAAACCTATTAAAAATCACCAAGGTGTTTTGTAACCTTATAGTGGCTTAAGCCAGAGGTCATGAAAATAAGGTTTCCTGTAGTAATCCTAGTAATTTCCAATAGATGTATTATCCCTTATAAAATACAACATTTTGTACAATGAAGCGACTGCATGAAAACTAACATCTTATTAGCAATGATATCTGAAAGTAGTAGTTATACAGATACTAGCTAGCAGCTCGTCAAAATGACGGGACATTGTCGTGCCCACGGAAAGTCCTGTTTTAGTGCTGAAAGGGGTCACTTTTCAGTAATTTGCAGCTCGGGGGACAGTGCGTAAAACACTTGAACTCCCCCCATGGAGGTGAGGAGCAACGTTAGCCTGAACATTGTTGCGGATGCGCAAAGTCCCGTTTGAGCGCTGAAACGGGTCACTTTTCTGTAATTTCTGCTCGCCAGCTCGAGGGGCTGAGAGTAGAGATGTCAGTACCGGCGGCTGTACGCGCCCGAACGGATCAACAATGGAATTACTCTGTCAGGCGCCATCTATTGGCCGCCAGGGCTCAACACACATGAATTCCCCCCATAGAGGCGAGGAGCAGCATTAGCCTTTTTTATATATAGATTACAGTATTTACAGACATTCAGGTATTGGTGCTTAAGTGGTTGTATCACCTTTTATAATACATATACAATATAATGTATATTACTTTCTACAAAGAGCTATCTCATTTTCTGACATATTCAATCTGTCTTTGGTCCATTACACATTGGTGTCAAAAGTCTTGTTTCTACTAGAGTTTTTTAATGCTAGTAAAAGCATATAAACTGGTATTGGAATGGAACCCACTGGTCCTAATTACCTTATACCCACCTGCAGTTTGGAGCATTTGCAGCACTGCTGTGTTTTTTGGATAATGTCTGCTCATCTTATTTATATTCACTCTACAGTACTTCCTGAGATCGCAAATGTTTATTACCACTGCCTGCCTATTACATTTGATATATAGTGTGAGTGTGACTGTCATTTTATTTTTAACACCAGTGGGTAAACAGCATTAGGCACTTTATCCATAAATTTGCCATGTAAATTTAGTGCTAAATGTTGAAAGCAAGGTTATTAACTTTGTCATAGTATGAGTAGTAAGAGCTAGAGGAATAAGTGTTGCTAAGTTTAAGAAGGATGCAGTAGATGGTTAACACATATAAAATATCACATAATGTGCGGAAAATTTAGTAAATATGGCTTGCCAAGCACAATTTTAATACTTTTCCTTTTACACAGATAAAAACATCTTGAATGTAATTTGATCAACCATCTTTATTGGCTTGCTGTTCAAACGGCTAATTTTTAATACTGCAATCTATGGCCCAGGAGGATGTACAGAAATAAAGTGATAATACACATTTTCTATGCAACTCACTAAAAATCCAATTTGTAGCATGTCTATGCATCGAGTTTTATTTTATGAAAAGTACTAGAACTACAGTATCTGTAAAAAGCTTCTCTCAAAAGAATTTACTGTAAAAGAACGGAAATATGTAGAAAAGGGCCCTAGACTGCACACCCTGATTATATACATGTATATATATATATATATATATATATATATATATATATATATATATATTATATATATATTAGAGAATAAAGTGATTCAAATAGGCGACCAGTTTGCTTACAAAGTGCTAGCGCATATAGTAGTAAATATGAATTAAAAGTGCAATAGTTACCATCAATGTATATAAAGTGCAACAGTGGTATAAATAAATATTTATTCTATGACAGAAAATAAAATACATGTTGAAAAATCACATAATAGACACAGTGTTACAATAATACAATTACTGAAGAGAACACATAAATAATAAAATAATAAATTATAAAAATATAAAAAATATGTAAAGACAATAAATGGATAAAAGGAGGATATCAGCTTAACTGAGTAAAAGAAGTCAAAGTTCATGGGTTAAGAGGCTGCTAATGTGAAAATAATACATAGGTGAAGTGTAGAGTTGTGCACTTGTAATTCTTCTTTTTGTGTTTGTGTTTGCAACACTAGTCTCCACAGGTAGCACCTCCCATTACATATATATTCAGGGTGTGCAGTCTAGGGCCCTTTTCTACATACTCTATTTAGTGTGCTCATATGCACACCTGAAGACATGAGACACCTTCAGCCTAGGCTAGCACCCCTTCCCACCTGTCCCCTATTGGTTTTAAGCAGGGATCTGGCATTTTGACTGCACTTTAGTAAGAAGCACAATCTAGGTAAGTCCTACAAATTTTTATACTGTAGTGCAGCTATGGGTTGATTTGTGGGGCGTGGGTTCCCTGGATTGCTTTGGTTGGGCTGCTTCAGGGCATCGCATTATAAACACATTTTTCCTTTCTTGCACTTTTAGCACCTCTATTGTTTGTTTAATATATACAGTATGTATTATTTTCACATATTTAATTTTAACCTTACTATATGCAGCAGCAGCTGCTCTTATCTATCTTACACCTTTTTACACTTCACCTTTCCTCATTAGAGTGATGCCCTGGGGTGGCTCAGCTGGGCCTGTTTGGGGGTGTCCTGCGCTCTGGATTTCAACCCCAGTATGTTAGGGACCTACCCTCAGAGGTTACCTGCGGTGGGTAGGCCCATAACCATGGCCATGATTATGCCAAAACCTCTATTTATTTATTGCAAAATTCTATTGTAAAATGTATTATATATACAAATTAGTAATGTTGGAGTTGTGCACTTGTAATTCGTCTTTTTGTGTAAAGAACAGAACTAGCAGAGACGATCATCCTGGGTGACATTTAAATACCAGTTCACATATTCAACTATACAATGTGATTATAACAAAAATATTACTAGTGTCCTCAAAAACTTTACAAGTGTGTTGTTTGGCTTTAAGCTGAAGTCTAGACCTTTTTAAAACGTCCAATGGTTAATCTGTGTTAACTATTACTAATTAGCATACATATTATATAAATTATACTAAAAAATATTTACAAACAGGCTTGGACTGGCTCTGCGGCCGCCGTATACTTCCCGTGTGCCCCACTGCTCCAAGGCCCGTCCCTTTCTACAAGCGGGTGGGACTTACCAGGCCGCGATTGGGAGGGGATTGCTTGGAGAGAGGGGGAAGTTTAGGGGGGGCTACTGCTGCCCAGCATGTTCTATCTCAGTGGCAGAACATGACAGTCCTAACCTGCATGTGGGCGCCGCAGGGCAAGCTCATACTAGTCAGCATGAGTGATACATGAGACACAGCAGCTGCTGAGAGGAGCAGCAGTCAGAGAAGAAGGCAGGAAGGCACAAGCTGCAATCACGAGGGGCCGAGCAATAGAAGCCATAAGGTAAGTAAAAAGTGTTTGGGTTCAAGATGATGGGGGTAGGGGGTTGGGACCATTACATACACTACAGAATTATGGGGATACTATTATTTTAATGCAGGCAGTAATCTGGAAAAAATAATCTGGTAATAGTGTTGCTATTGGTGCACCACAAGGGCTGAAGTTGTTCCATTATGTTATGTAAAGGTGCGTACACACTAGACGACTCGCAAAAGATGCGATTTCGTCAATGGTTTCCCTTGAACTTCCCCGGCACTCTCTGACAAACAATATCTTGCATAAACTGTGCAATCTGACAAACGATCTGACCAATGACCTTAATCTCGTTCACAAGATTGGCAGATTTTACTGCATGTAGGTAAGATCTGAGGATACGACAAACGACCCGCGGGACCGCACATAGGCATCGTTATCGTTAAAGGACACTGTACATTTTGCACGATTTGTCGTTCCGATGCATCGGAATCGGCCAAATCGTGCAAAATATCGTCTAGTGTGTATGCACCGTAACTCTGGCAAGTCTAATGCAGTTGGCTTGTTAAATAAAAAGAAGGCACTGTAACATTTATGGCTGGTAAAGGCAAGCAGGTATATTATGGCTTGTCAGGATAATGTGGCAACTAGAGACACTTCACCAGTGATATCTAACTCACCGTTCATTAACTCCCTTATTAAACAAGCAGCTTCCAGTTATTTCAGTAAATATGCATGTGCGGAGACCTGAGGTTCATCATACAGGAAAATGCATGCCGATATAGTCTCTGCAGATCATTTGTAGAACTAAAGCCACTACATATAAACAAAGTATAATTTCCCTGTATTATGACCACCTATGTATGTATATATATATATATATATATATATATACATAAAAATATATAAACAGATAGAGACATATATAATATTAATACCCTGTATAGGTTTGGATATCTTGATGAGACTGCTCTCCCATGATGACCGCGTGGAGCATGGAGATGATTGTAGTCTTACAAGCATATCTTAGTATAGTAGATTATTTTCACCTACCTGAACCCCACAATAGGACATTCTTTGCAGATATTACACTTGGCTTGATGCTTAGCAGTTTCAGCGGCAGCCACCCTGTGTAACACAGGCAACCACACCATGGACTGAGGCTCCAAACGCATCCACTCAATGAATTGTTTCACATTGATCTCTGGCTTATTTTGAGTCTATAGGGATAAAATGACATCACACTAAGTTAACACATTCCAGATCTTAGCTGAAAATACACTCTGTTATGACACTTTTGTAGCACCACAGTTTCAAGGTTTTTAAAGCTATTATAGGTAATCCAAAAACAACATTCTTGTTTTGATCATACGGTTTCTTTTTATGTATTATGTAAGGCACTGCAGACCCATTGTGGCGCCACATAAATAAGGTATAATAGTAATAATATTAATAATAAACATACTGGTAAGTTTATTGGATTCTAACAGAGTAAATACACCTAATATATATATATATATATATATATATATATATATATATGTGTGTGTGTGCAGTAGGGAAAATATATTACAAGATCCTCTGGGGCAGGGACTGATGTGAAAGACTAAATATTCTCTGTTAAGAACTTTGGAATATGTGTGCGCTATATAAATAACTGTTAAATAAAAAAATTACAGTATAGTAGGTTACAAACAAAATACCTCTTGTCATGTGCCTTTACTCTCATTTCTCATTTTATTGAAATCATGAAAAAATATCTATTAAATCTGATTACACAATGGAGTCTACATAACCTAATTGACAGTAATGGTGAAAATGTAGAGTTTTCAGCCTTGGAGACAATTTTTAGTTAATTTATTGGAAATAGTTTATATTGTAGGACAGATATTAATAGCAATGCATTCAATGTTTTATAGCAATGCATTCAATGTTTTATAATAGAATACACAGAGTTTAATGCAGATCAGTTAAACAGTGTTTCAAACATTTACAGAGTCATTAATTACATGGATAGAAAATGAAATGTTAACATTCCCTATTATAAACTCTTGAGAATCACATATTTAAAAGGTTTTAAATGTACAGTCAGGGTTGGACTGGCCCACAGGGGTACAAGGGAAATCCCCGGAGGGCCCCACTGCCTGTGGGCCTATCCCCCTCCTCTAGGTGTCAGGTTCCAGACCTCAAATTATAGATTGGTACTAGATTAGACAGTCAGTTACCTGGTAGATCAGGACCAATAATCAACATGGGGGCTTGGTTCTCTTCTATTGAAACTATTGAAATTGCACCAAGTAGCAAATTACACCAAGTAGCCAAGCGTTGGTGGTGGCTGGCCACATACCCTCTGGGGGGTGACAACGCTTCTTAAGCAAGGACCCCTACTACTGAATTCCCTCAGTGGGCCCTTTATGACCCAGTCTGACATAGTGTACAGTACTAATAATATAATGGGGTCATGTGATTTGACAGTATCTGATACATTAACATTTTGCTTTAAAAAGCAAAAATTATCAACTCCTTACATGGGCGTAGTCAGAACTTTGTGGGCCCCATAGTGACATTTTGAAGGGGCACTAGTCCCAAAGCTTCTAGAGAGACACCTCTCTCCGCAGTAGAGATATATGAATTGAATTCAGTTACCAATGTTGTGAATATATAATATGAATTATTCTCTTTATGTATGAAGTATTTTTTATGTATTTATATTTTTATTCCTACTAATTAAATAGCGCTTTCTGTTATGAAGTTTTCATGAAATTAATCTGCATTAATTGAAAGGGAGCAATACCCTTTAGAAAGCCGCAATGTGATTAGTAATTATTGTCACCAGGTAGACTAGCGCCCTAATATACATTAATTTGTGTTTTTTCACTGTAGTTTAAGTGGCTTGCTCACAAGTTGGTATCCCTAAGCATTTTTTTGTGTTACTCCCTAAAGGAAAAACTGCAACTGTGGTTAATGTCTATGATATAAAATATACATCACAATAGTAGATGCCACTATTGTCTTTGTAAAATTACTTCAGCTGAGCAATGACAGTCCACCACATTAGTAGGGTCTATTTGTCACTCATTCAGGGATTTTCTCTCTTGTGACTTATATTCACGAAATGCTGGTCATTGACATGCAGGGGAATCAGCCAGCATTTGTTTTTATCGGTGTAACTTTCATTTCATTTTGCTTTATAAGACCGTACACTCTTTTTTATGCCTTGTCTGCATTACTAACTTTTTAGAAGTTTAAATTAAGTTATTTGATACTTTATATGTGAGTACCTGTCTTTATTATTTCCTGAGATGCCAAAATAAAGGCTATTTTATCTTTCTTAAGAAATACACAAGCAACCTGCACCTTCATCACTTTTGGTAGAAAGTTGAGTGTGACTGATGTTTTATTCATGCACTGGTGTTTAATTTTGGTACATTAGTTTGTAATTCTCTATTTTATAGCTGCCACTATTTGGATTCTAACTTGGCATTTCAAAGCAATCTGCCCAATTACAATGGTTTTTTTCGTATATAAATAACATTTCTCTCTAGTATTATTGAATAGACTTCATGAAAAATGTTGTGTTGTGACCTTATTGACAAGTCTGATTGACAGGAAGATATCCATCACAGCAACTGCAGGCAGTTTATCAAATCTGTTGCTGCTGCTGTAAATTAGCAGTATTGAAAAAAACTTAGATGGCCATTTCAGCTTATTTATGTATGCTAACTACATAATAGCCTATTTTAGATTTTACCATTATTTATTTATATTTACTAAAATTTTGAGTGTGGTAGAACATGAAATACAGGATAAAGATACAGAGGAGCTGATTCAGACCCGATCGCTAAGCAGCGGCCGCTCGCTGTTGCCGATAATCGCACATCTGCGCGTGCATATGGTTCGCAATGCGCGTGCGCAAGCCAGTCTTAGCGATCGGGAATTGAGCGCTCGTTGCACAAAGACTGACCACTACTTTGAGTGACAGAAAGCGCCATTTGTGGGTGGTAACAGGGGAAGGTGCTTGTGAACGGGGGTGTGGATGTGCGAACGCAGGCGTGTCTGGCCGTCAGAACGGAGTTTAATGGGTGTGCATAATTAGCAAAGTAGCCTCATTGAACACGTCACTTGGTTGATCTTTAGCCTGAACTGTTCGCAGTGCTTGCAGGAGGGTAGGGTCTATCACAAGCGCTGCGAGCAGCTCCGATGGCCCTCGATGTTCCCGATTAAATACACACTTCCTGGAGATGATATGTGCAGCGAGTGACAGGTGGGAGGTTTTATAGTCCTGCGTACGTTCACTGCCATCGCTCTCTAGGACATAGAGGGCGCCCTAACACCGCAAAGTGCGAACGCTTGATTTGCATACCCGGCCCCTTTTGCAAGCGAGCGGCCGCTGCTTAGCGATCGGGTCTGAAGGAGCTCCAGAGTCCATTAAATTATTGCTCATGTTCTTTAAAGGTTTTAAATTCACAAAATTTATTCCATGAAAAAAATTACCAGGATATTTTACAAACAAATGTAACACATTGTTTTGGTTTATTGTATAAAACCATAATGCTTGTTTTGATTATATTTATTGTTTTGTTAACAATAAATAGACAGCTTTGCCAGGTTTCACTCACTAACAAAATATTTCCCACAAATCTGTAAAGAAAAGAACCAAATTATCAAAACAATAAATATAATAAGGAGCCATGGGTGTAGCTATAGTGGGTGCAGGCGGGTGCTATTGCTTTTGGGGCAAAAGGCTTCGGGGGTACGGACCCAGGTGGTAAAGTTTCCTACCAAGTTCTTGAAATTGCCTGCGAAACTATTGTTTTCACTTTGCCAAGCCAGAAAACGGTGACTCTAGGTAAGCTCCACAATGATATAACCTTCATCCCCTGGGGCTCCAGTATCATCCTCATAAGCACAGCTGAGCTAATCAGTGAGCCCGGCACTGTTGGAGAGAAGGCTACTCTTTGATTACAGCCTTTGGGTGGGAATTGAGCTCTGAGATTAGGTCTGTCTCAGAAAGGGGCAATGTGCTGAAATTAAGAAGATCTACGTTCAAAATGGATTTTCATGCATCCCCCTCAGCTCGGAGCTGGTTGGTTGTATTCTTCTCCTCCTTTGCAAATATACTCACTGTAAACTTCAATATTCTCACCCCTGTAGATGTGGGGCTGCTGTGTAAGATTCAAAAGCTGCCAATTGTGATGGAGCACTTGAAGCATCACCATCAACAAATATGGTGCAATAAATATGAAATGGAGGGCACTTTAGTATAACATAATATGAACTGGGGCATTATAATATGGCACAACATGAACTGGAGGCACTTTAATGTAGCGTAATCTGAACAGGAGGCACTATAGTGTGGCATAATATAAACTGGGGGCACAATAATGTGGTATAATATGAATTGGAGGGCACTAATGTGGCAGAATATGAACTTAAGGCCTAATACTGTGTCATAATTTTAATTGGTAATACTGTAATCAGGGGGCATTGCAATGCAGCATAAAATTATCTTGGGGCACTGTAATGTAGAGATGTGCACGGACAAAGTATTTATTAACATTATTTTTACTAAAATAAAGTGAAAAAGGGTGTTTTCACACCCTTTTCACATTATTTTAGTTTCACCTAAATTTACTAAATGGCAATTGGAGTAGAATTCGTAAAATTCTACACAAGCCCTAATTATCACATATTTTTAGTGAGCAGATCGCATTTCCCATAATTGTAATGGGAAATGCGATCGACCAGAGATTTACTAAAAATAAAATATGAAAAAATACCGGGGGAGGACCTGTGATAATAACGCCACCTGGAGGTGGCGTTATCCAGGCTTTCCCCTCGGTTACCGCACTCCTCCTCTGCTCAGGTAGAGCAGAGCCCGGAGCCAGCCAAAAAAAAGTAAAAAAAAAGAAGTAACTTTCCTGAGTCCAGGGCCAGTGATCGGTGCTCCAGTGATGTCCTCCATGGCTCCGCTCAGCTGGTCTCCCATCCTGCACTGTGACCCGGTCGCTTGTGGGGGGCGCGATCGCGCAGGCACCTTGCCACTGTATTTTCTGCCCCAAATAATGGGGATAAGGCTACAGAGGGGAATCGCAGGGACAGAGCTTTATCACAATAAAATAAATAAATAAATCCCTTAGATATTGCCTGAATTCGCCAGAGTTATCTGGCCAGACTCTCTGGGATCTCCTCTTTGTCTGCAAGTCTCAAGCTATTCCTTTTCCCCCTTGGTAGGAGAAGCTGCTGCCACTGGGAAAGCACAGACGCTCTTTTAAAATTGGATTAGGAGGCTGCACAGTTGGTTTGATAACAGATGACCAAACCCAGGAGAGAAGTACACACTGTATACATTCTTCTCCATATTGGCTGTATGATCCGATGTAATAACCAGCAACAGGATGTATAAGTAATTAACTGACTCACTGAGAATCTGGACTGTGTTCTTGTGCAGCTACCATAAGGAACCTACCAGAGATTATATGGTATCTGTGTGGTTAAGTGCAGAGTTGCAAAGTAGCAATATATTCAGCTAACAAGTTGGGAAAAGGATACTGTTAGCCCATGGTTGCTAAGTGACTGTATACAAGTTAAAAAGGCTTTTTTTCAACATTTTATTGCTGTCCAATAAGCATGCTTTATTAGTAATTTTTTTCTGGTTAAATATACTAATCAACAAGCTGTGCAAAGAAATTAATAACCTACAAGCCACTTTAACGACTGTTGGAAAGTAACGGTTTATTTGGAAAAACTTTTCTTTTGATCAAAAAAACATTGATTTATTAATCCAAGGAAAGGTCTTAAGTGTATGTATTGGCAGTACTCAGTCTAAAGATATGAATTGAATTCAGTTACCAGTGTTGTGAATATATAATATGAATTATTGTCTTTATGTATGAAGTATTTTTTATTTATTTATAATTTTATTCCTAATACTTAATAGTGCTTTCTGTTATGAAGTTTTCATGAAATTAACCTACAGCAACTCTGAAAGGCTGCAAGTAATATGAGCAGCTCTATGATATGTGCTATTAGTCTTGGTGCACCATCTACTAGAATGACATGTATACTGCAACTTCATGAGTCAAGATAAGCTGCCTGATTAGTGCTTAATATACAGTCAGGTGCATAAATATTGGGACATTGACAGAATTTTCATATTTTGGCCTCTATTCACCGCCACAATGGCTTTGAAATGAAACAAACAAGATGTGCTTTAACTGCATTCTTTCAGATTTAATTTGAGGGTAATTGCAGCCAACTCAGGTGAATGGTGTAGGAATTACAACGGTTTCTATATGTGTCTCCCACTTTTTAAGGGGCCAAAAGTAATGGGACAAACGAAACAATCCTAAATCTAACTTTCACTTTTTAATACTTTGCTGCAAATCCTTTGCAGGCAATTACAGCCTGAAGTCTGGAAGGCATAGACATCACCAGACGCTGGGTTTCATCCCTGGTGATGCTCTGCCAGGCCTCTACTGCAAATGTCTTCAGTTCCTGCTTGTTCTTGGGGCATTTTCCCTTCAGTTTTGTCTTCATCAAGTGAAATGCATGCTCAATTGGATTCAGGTCAGGGGATTGACTTGGCCATTGCATAACATTCCACTTTTTAGCCTTAAAAAACTCTTTGGTTGCTTTTGCAGTATGCTTCGGGTCACTGTCCATCTGCACTGTGAAGTGTCGTCCAATGAGTTCTGAAGCATTTGACTGAATATGAGCATATAATATTGCCCGAAACACTTCAGAATTCATTCTGCTGCTTTTGTCAGCAGTCACATCATCAATAAATATAAGGGAACCAGTTCCATTGGCAGCCATACATGCCCACGCCATGACACTACCACCACCATGCTTCACTGATGAGGTGGTATGTTTTGGATCATGAACAGTTCCTTTCCTTCTCCATACTCTTCTCTTCCCATCACTCTGATACAAGTTGATCTTTGTCTCATCTGTCCATAGGATGTTGTTCCAGAACTGTAATGGCTTTTTTTAGATGTTGTTTGGCAAACTCTAATCTGGTCTTCCAGGTTTTGTGGCTCACCAATGGTTTACATCTTGTGGTGAACCCACTATATTCACTCTTGTGAAGTCTTCTCTTGATTGTTGACTTTGACACATATACACCTACCTCCTGGAGAGTGTTCTTGATTTGGCCAACTGTTGTGAAGGGGTTTTTCTTCACCAGGGAAATAATTCTTCTGTCATCCACCACAGTTGTTTTCCATGGTCTTCCGGTCTTTTGGTGTTGCTGAGATCTCCGGTGCGTTCTTTCTTTTTAAGAATGTTCCAAACAGTTGATTTGGCCACACCTAATGTTTTTGCTATCTCTCTGATGGGTTTGTTTTGATTTTTCAGCCTAATGATGGCTTGCTTCACTGATAGTGAAAGCTCTTTGGATCTCATATTGAGAGTCGACAGCAACTGATTTAAAATGCAAATGTCACACCTAGAATCAACTCCAGACCTTTTACCTGCTTTAATTGATAATGAAATAATGAGGGAATAGCCTACACCTGTCGATGAAATAGCTTTTGAGTTGATAGTCCCATTACTTTTGGCCCCTTAAAAAGTGGGAGGCACATATAGAAACCGTTGTAATTCCTACACTGTTCACCTGATTTGGATGTAATTACTCTCAAATTAAATCTGAAAGTCTGCAATTAAAGCACATCTTGTTTGTTTCATTTCAAAGCCATTGTGGTGGTGAATAGAGGCCAAAATATGAAAATTCTGTCAATGTCCCAATATTTATGCACCTGACTGTATAGTTGGATTTCCTGCTAAATAGATCTTGAGATATATATATATGTATTTATATATGCATACATATATAACTGTTTGTGGTCGTGGTGTGCAATATATATATATATATACATATGGCAATTTTGGACTTGAGCCTGTGCAAATTACGCAAAAAAATGTTTTGTCTCATAAACAATCCCTAAAAGTATATTTGTCCCAAAAAAATATATATTTATATACATCTTTTTTTTTTTTAGAATGGCCTCCTGGCCGCTCGCATAGCTGTGGGTGACCACCCACAGCTATAGCGAGCGGCCAGGAAGATGGTCGCGATGGTCAAGACCGTCGCTACCATCGGACTTGCGACGAGACCCTTGTGGTAGGGTCTCGTTGCCGCAAGCCCCAGAGAGCTTTCGGCTCAAGCAGAGACGGAATCTCTCCCACTGACATCACTGGCATCCCCACTAGTGCTCCATCACACTTGGTGTCTGAAGGCAAACATTTCTGGGCACACTCACTCCCTCATGCCTCTGCCAGCTGGACCATTAAAAAGCTGAAAAGTATGCATTAAGTGACATTTTTACATTAGAGTGGTGCAAAACACACCAAAAGCAACACATTGGAAACTGAAAGCCATACATGCATATTTTATAGTGAATACAAAGGAAAACTCCAAGAATAAAACACATTAGACCACAATGTGCTTTCGGACTGCTTTACATTTCTCAATTTGCAGTTAAATTGTCTTGCTGATAGTTGCCTGTCATAACATTAATATTCAATGCTTCTGTGTATCCGCTGCTGTGCACAAAGTGTGTAAAACAAATAGTAACTATCATGGCTCCTATCACAGCATTTCTGACTTGCATGTGCAATTTTCTCACCTGTCAAAACAATTCATTGCTGCATATGGAGGTTGGAATATAACTGCATGCAAGGAAGCATGACTTTTATATAAGTACATATAAAAACCTATAAAAGTCTAATGTATATGGCCCTGCATATCTGCGGAAATACTCTATTTTTGCGTGCACTTTTTTTTGAGTAATTTACACCCATTTTGCTATCTACTCTGCATCAGCCCCTATCTCTCTACGGAATACAGATCTATATAATAGAACAATATCATAGACTATCACAACAGTTTGTTGATGTTTTCTTGGCTACAAAAAATTAAGAAATACAAATGCAAATCAAATTGTAACTACTCCAAATAATGACCGCAGTTGAACCATGCCAAACTGAAGTCTAAACCACCCCTTTTAAAATCTAGCAAAAATGAAAACAAATAACATGCATTTACGATATGCACAGTCCAATACTAGGCTATTTAGAGTTTATTGTTTTAATGCTGTATAATATGTATTTCAAATACAAAGAAATATCAACATTCATCTGATGTAATTTTGACTAGGGTTACCAGATTTGCTATGGAAATCTACAAACATATGAAATACAAGTGCTGCATGGCTGTAGAGCATTTAGTTCACAAGTAATAAAATAGTAAGGAAAAACTAATAAAACATACAGGGTTCGCAATAAGTCTTGACAGCTGAAAGAGTAGGCGAATACTTTATACTTTAAGTTCAACTGTTTCCTCTCACTGTGAAATAACACATATTATAATATAATATTTTAAGTAGCTTACGGGGTCTACCCCTGTTCTAGCTGCAGGTAATCACTAGACAGCTGCTATTTTAAAAATGCTACAAATCCTGCTGCCCTTTTCCATAGTGGCTTCCACAATTTACCACTGGCTGCCTTAGAAACTCTACAGAGGGTATAATTTACACAGCACACTCTATGCACACTATGAAACACCTTGGATGGTCAAACCCCCCGTGTGCACCAAGCTGCATGCCTACCAGGGCCATATTAACAATAAGGCAGATGAGATGCCCCAGGCCTCCACTTAAAAATAGGGTGATCATTATGGCAGCATGATGATGACCAGCTGCCCAAGATCAGGATTACTGCACCTATGGTCCACCACTGGATCTGAGAACCTGTTTTTTTTGTCCTCAATATTGATGAACATATTATCCAAATTATTTATAAGTATGTGTTGCATCCCTCTACTGTGGCAAAGGTTATTGCTGCCATGACTTGGCTTGTGCATGAGCACCTATGTCTGCATGCTTGGAAGACTGTGGTGAATGATTCTAAAGGACCAGGAAAGGTAACTCTACAATTGTAGAAACACTGTTCATAAATATTATAAGCTTTAGGAGCGCTGGTGTTGATCTCGATTTGGCTTACGCCAAGATGATGCCCAGGGCTTACAGTTTGTGGTTGCCCCAGAGCAACTAACATGTGGGGGCCCCTAGAAATAAACATGTCAATATGATATAATGGTGATGTTATTAAAAAGGTAATGTGTAAACACACTGTAGTGCCCCCAGTTCACATTATCCCACACAGAAACGCCAATATATTACAAAGTGCCACTCCATGCTTGTGATGTATCCATCTGTGTGGAACCCCCCAATGTGACCACCCTGGCTGCCCTGTTGTTAATCTAGCATTGATGATTCCATTCATTAATGTATCTATCTTTGGTCCTCTGTGGTGCTATATACTGCACACTCCCCTTTCTGCAGCTTTCTGGCTGCTGTAGTTTTATGGGAATGGGAATCCTGGCCGTAACAATCCCGACGGTCACAAAACTGGCAGCAGAATCCCGACAGTCAAAATCCTGACGAATGTTTGTAAGTATTCGAACCCTGACCCACCACAGCCTAACCCTAACCATCCCCTTTGGCAGCATAACCTTAACCCTCCTCTTCATGCCTAACCCTAACCCTAATACTCACCGGCAGAATTCCAGAGCTGGTATTGTACTGTGATGATTGTCAGTAATATGCTGTGCTTTTTTTTCTATACAATTGTATTTTATAGTTCTAAATAGTTCTGTAACACTGCTTATATGTTTTTATTTTTGTTGATGTACGTTTTAGATTTATTGTGCTATTAAAACTAATAAGCATTACTGGAAAAAAAACACTTATCAATGTCTAACTAAAGGCTTTATAGACAAGGAAAAGTTCAATACCAACTGACCTAGATTTTCCTAAATTGCAGCTGTTAGCTGCTATCATTCTCATTATGAATAAAAGCTGAGAGATATGATGTGCGGAAACTTTACTTTAGTTTCCTAAGAGATGATACCTTTCCTAAGAGATGATACCTTATAAATCAACCACCGCACACAGCTGTTCACACAAAGACATTATTATGTAGAGACCTTCAAAACTGGGGGCCATGACCAATACAATTAGGAACGGAGTCTGAAGATAAGTGCCACTTAGTATGTAGGGGGAAAACAATCCCAGGAAACCTGTCAAACATTATTTCCTACAACAGACTAATGACTAGTACATAGTTACTGTTTCAGCTGCCCACGTTGTGATGTTGCAGGGCTGACTTTTACATGAGCATTTCTATACTATAAAATACGCTATCCATAAAGGTTGTTACCCTAAATTTCATAAAATGACAATAGTTTTATTATATTATTTATATGTTCAGTTATGTTAATGATTTATGGATTTATCATCTTCTGTTACATGTTATATGGCAAAAATCTGTGTATACGTTTTATGGATTATTTTCTATGACAAAAATGTTATGGGTATTATCCCCCTCCCCCTTCTTCTTTATTTGTGTCATTTTGTTTTTTGTTTTTAAAACAGTTTACTGAAAGCATCAAATAAATACAATAAAAATACATATAAACTTTTGAGCCTAAAGCCGCGTATCCACTTGCCGATTAAACAGACCGATTGAACGATTACTACGTATCGTTCAATCGCTCATTAATCGTGCATGAATCGGGCATGACAATGTAAAAAACAACCAGTGATGCACGCTCCCACTGGTCATTTTCGACATCAACCATCACCTGAACATGCCGGTCAATCTGCCGATAACGACAGATTGGGCATGTTCGGGGATGAGGAAGGGTGCCTGCACTAAACGACATATCGTTCAGTGTAGGCACTACAGGGGATGAGGAACAACTGTACGATTACGATGTTGTAATCATACTGTCTTTACCCCATCGCCTAGTGGATACGCACCTTAAATATCATGATTGTAGTGTCCTTTGGGTAAAAGAATTGGGGGTGGACAGTTTTTGAACGGAGTCAAGTTTTGGAAAAAGAAGTGGAGGAATTGCTCAATATGCTGGTCATAAACTGCATTTCATATACATTCCACTGATGCAATAGTTTGTGACTTCTGATTTGGTCCAGAAAAAGGCCATCAAGCAATTGGCTACATGTGAAATGAGCTTTCTTGAAGATGTTTGGTGAGGTCCAGTATCGGTTGCTGAAGTTGGGAATATTTGGATGAAAAAGAACTTCTGCAACTGACACATTCACAATAAGATTTATAACATCCAATCAAAATTTCTCGATAGTTGGGCATGGCTACCATATGTGAATATACATCTTTCTTGGCAATTTCTCCAGAAAAGGAGAGAAAAATTCAGAAATATTATATTCAATCTAACTAAAGCTGGATGCCAAAGGTGTAAAAAAAATATATATTACATGGTAAAGAGAAAAATAAGACTTGGATGTGATTGCTAAGACAATATCACTCGAAGGGAGCTAATGGTCTATAGGAGAGTCCTTCAGAAGAAGCCTATTAAAAAAGGCTATAGAAGGGTGATTGTGTGACTCGTGCAAGTTTGAACAGGTAGGACAAATTCCCGAATTAGTCAAGTTGTTGAGGAATCTAATGCTGGCTTTAGGTGTGTAAACAGGAGGTTATAAATCCTGGTTTGAAATCTATATTTTTCCATAGTGCAGCAGATGCAGATATACAATTCTTGGAAAAATATAAATTTTAAAATGGATGATGTAGCCAGTACAGTACATATATCTATTCCAAATTCTAATTGTTCACCAAAAAGGGGGTTCCAGATTGCTAATGATATCTATCCCTAGATTTTGGAATTTTACTGTAGCCACATAAAGTGGAAATTAATTTCTAACAATTTTTTAGTATGTGGAGCATTTTATATCTGTTCTGACCAAACTCAATATCTGCTCTGCCACAATTATGCCAAATCTTGATGGCTATTATCTCTACAATAAGAGTAAATATATGCTGCCATTATAAATCCAAAGGGAGTAGCAAGGGAAAGATTAACAAGGAGTGATTCTGGATAGAAACTCCCATTTTAGGCCCGATTGCTCAAGGACCAGCCAGTGCAATAAAAAGTAATTTCTGCATCTAAGGCAATAAGTAAAGTAGATGCTTTAGAAGAGTAAATCTAGCAAACTAAATCAATTGCTAGGGTTGTACAGTGCATGTCAATACGAATCACACATAATCAAGATAAATTTAGGGAGCTGTAAGTTGGCTAGAATTTTGGCAAATATTTTTCTGGCCAACATTCAGGAATTAATGACTAGAATTCGACTGGTAACTCCTGCATGACATAGGGTCTTTATCTTCTTTGTGTATTAGCAAGAGTGTGGTTGTTGTGGTGACTGAATAAAAAGTTGAAAAGGTCAGGCAGTTTTGATGTAAGAATACTTCTAAGCTTTTTTGTACTAACCACAAGGATCAGAAGTAGAAGCAGTTTTCACAGAACAAATAATCAGTAAAGAGAAGTATTACACTTGGGTCAATTAGATATTGAAATACTCATCAATTGTGTTCAGTAGGTGTTGAGAAGAAGCCACAGGATATGACAAATTCAAAAGCCTCAAATTTCTTCTGTAATTTTCTAGGGATCTTGAGCCAAATTACTTCATGAGTTACTAATCGCAGTAATGGTGTTAAGGTACGCCGTTGTTGGATTCTACTATAATCATTGCGCATTGCTCTTGAGCTTTATGTTAATCTCTATTATTCAGAGCACCATTGTTGTTTTATAGCCATGACTGTCTGCATAGTACATCTCACCAATAACATTTAATCACATGTAATGAACTATAGTTGTGTTCTGCTAACTGGTTATATTGTAGAATTTCTAAATAAGCTTAATATCCATGAGCTCCCAAGTTTTTAGACTTTTTCTAAAACATTACTTACATGTTGGAAGCAGCTGCGCACGCTCGGCTCAATGTTACTTCCACCAAAAGCTGCCACTTCCCCGAGCTGCCGTGGGATCTGAATAGCATCATGAAGAAGTAACCCCAGCTGCTTCTGGTCACATGTATCTCCTGCTCCAGAAACTTCCTTGAAAAGATCTGTGAAAGGAAAAGATGTTCATACAGTTAGTTCAAAATAATAAAGCTGCTCTGTTTGGTTACATGTGAAAAGGTCTCCAGCCTGTCATACAAGTAATGTCTCCATGGCAAGTCAATCTCTCACCCTCCAAGAGGATTTTTTATTTTTATCAGAAGAAGAAGAGAAGAAGAAAGAAGATCTCTAATGAACATAGCTTGGTGCTGGTAGCAGTATATATGGAAGAACTCAACACTTTTCACCTCCATGCAATAGCTGTAACAAGAGCCCTGGTTTTAAAGCTGCAAATACCTGAGCTTAAATAGAATAGACCATGCATATAAAGGGCACGTCACACTTAGGTGTAAGCTCCCTTAATGTACTTCAGGGCCATTTGCATGCCACCAAGCCACCTCTCCAGGTATAGAGGTCTGTAAGTGCAAGTTAGGAAGAATGCTAAATTACACATTGTGTTCCCTCATATGTGCAGAAATTTAGGCTCTAAATGAGCTCCAATGTGCCAAGTCTTCATATATAACTTTGGTTGTATATTTCTAGGGTTTTCAATGCATTGGTAGGGTATGTAATTAAAGCAGGGCATTTGGAGAGGCACCAGTTGTATTTTAGGCCAGCTGTTACACACATTTCAATTTTATCAACTAATTTAATTATTGTAGAGCTAATTGCCCGAAAACTGCGATATGTGCATGCCCAGAACAACTGGACCTGCACAAGAAAAGATACTACAGATGTGTCCTCATTCATCTTTGCTGCAGTCGTGCCAAACAGCCCCACTCTGCAAGCCTGGTCCTGTGAGACTCTGCTAGCGCTGAGCGTCTCTTTTTGCAATGTGATGCGACTGGGACGCACCAGGAGACTGTGCTGATTCATTTGATATGTGAGACTTGTAAATCTGTGTGCAACTAAGCCTCTCAATCAGCATGCAAAGTGCTACGATGCAACGGCTGCAGCTTTTTACAGACTCATTCGCATACAGATATACAGCCATGGAAAATGTTTTGAAAATGACACAACTATTGGTTTTAACAAAGATTAGATCTTTTTGTCAGATCTTACTATGGTATATGGAAGTAAAATTACAAGCATTTTATAAGTGTCAAAGGCTTTTATTGACAATTACATTAAGTTTATGCAGAGTCAATATATGCATTGTTGACTCTTCTTTTTCAAGACCTCTGCAATTCGCCCTGGCATGCTGTCAATCAACTTCTGGGCCACATACTGACTGATGGCCGCCCATTCTTGCCTAATCAATACTTGGAGTTTGTCAGAATGTGTGGGTTTTTGTTTGTCCACCCGCCTCTTGAGGATTGACCACAAGTTCTCAATGGGATTAAGGTCTGGGAAGTTATGAAATGCTTGTAATTTTACTTCAGTATACCATAGTAACATCTGACATAAAGGTCTAAAAACACTGAAGCAGCAAACTTTGTTAAAACCAATACTTGTTTCATTCTCAAAACTTTTGGCCATGGCTGTACAAGTGTCACATATCAAATTAATCAGCACAATCTCCTGTTGAGTGACCAAAAGACGCACAACGCTAGCATAGTTGCATGGGACCTGGCGGCTCACTCACGCTAGGCATTACCTGACCAGAACACCACTCTTTCAAATATAGTCTGCAACATGTACAGTACAATGCTTTACCTAAGAAATTTGTGATGCTAGTTGACTGAAAATATTATGGTATTAATGTACAAGTTTGAAATCTTGTTCTATACTTTAGCAAGTATAAATTCTCCACAAGCTGACAACACAAAGTAATGCAAAGACTACTGTCTGTACTGGAGTTTGTCTGGAAAGACTGCACATAGAAATAATAAGCATTTCACCGGTATTGTTACAAACCATAAACTGGAGATTTTACACACATCTCTCAGACCTTCTGTAGTCTAAGGCAAAAATGCCTTTGTTTGCTCAGCTGTGAATAAGTTGCCTGATTTGCTCTATAAAAGACTATATATTTTACCTTATATTTTCATGTATAGGGAAGAGAGGACACAGAATAAAACTGAACATGGAGATCATGTTTGTGTTGCAGTTACAGCTTTCATTATTGATCTCTGAAAAGAACATACAGAATGGCAGGTGCTAATGGACAAGAAACAAATTTCCCAAAGGAAGTAACCTTTCCAGTAAACATACGCTTTTAAATTGGGTAGTTAATGGTCCTTAAAAATAAACTCCTCAGGCACAAAGTAAAATAAATAAACATATGGTAAGTATTAAGTGGAACAACAGTTTATACTACAGTAAAAAATATGATGACACAATAAGTTGATCGCAATAGGAACAAAACTAAATATAACACTTACAGTACCATTAAACCTTTAATTATCATCCCATGCAAATATTGCACTCTGGGCCTGATTCAGACCCACTCGCGAGCGCACAGCGCTTGCAAGCGGGTCGATGGTCCCTAACTGCGCATGCGCAAGACCCGTACTGCAATGGCAGCTCCGTCGCAACGGGTCTCGCTACAAGACAGGGTGGCTGTCGATGTTGATTGACAGCTCGCCCCGTTTTATAGTCGGGGAGGGGGGTGGCTGCAGAAACGCAGGCATTCCCTTAGGAATGCCTGGCGTTTGTGGGCGGCCCTACTGACATCACGAGTGATGTCAGTAGTGGACTTCCTGCTCTATTAGAGCAGGGAGTCCACTCGGGCTTGCGAGAGCTGAGACTCTACCACAGGGCGATAATCGCGACCATCACCAGGCCACTCGCAAAAACTGTAGGTTGTCACCCACAGCTTAGCGAGTGGCCTGGAGGCTGAAAATAAATAAATAAATCCCTGCCCTGATTCAGAGCGAGCGCTTGCAAACAGAGAGCGGCTCTGAATCAGGCCCTTTGTCCATTTTAAATAGTGGGATTTCAAACAAAATAAACACCGATCAGCCATAACATTAGAACCACCTGCCTAAGTCCCCCTCGTGCTGCCAAAACAGCTCTGACCCGTCAAGGCATGGATTCCACAAGTCCTCTGAATGTGTCCTGTGGGAATCGGTATGAAATACTGTCGGACGCAAGTGCCTAACCCTAACCCCCACTGTAAATGCCTAAACCTAACCCCCCCTTCCCTGCAGCCTAAACCTAAGTCTCCCAGGGGGGGTGCCTAACCCTAACCATCCTTTCCCTAGCCTAACCCTAACCCTCCCTGGGGGTGCCTAATCCTAAGTCCCCACTGGGAGCCCCTAACCTAACCCCCCCCCCCGCGGCTGTCCGTGCCCGGCTTACCTTCGATCTGTATGCCGGGCGTCGGGCTCCTGGCATAGGTAAAATTACAGGCGTCGGGACATCGACGCCTATCATTAGACCCTTGCCAGGATTAGACAGTCGGGAAGCCGGCGGTCGGCATTTTGACCGTCGGCTACCTGACTGCATCCCGTCCTGTGGTATCTGGAACCAAGTCAATCGAGGCAGATCCTTTAAGTCCTGTAAGTTGCGATATGGGGCTGCCATGGCTCAGATTTGTTTTCCAGCACATCCCCCAGATGCTCAATCAGATTGAGATCTAGGGAATTTGGAGGCCAAGTCAACACCTTGGTCATGTTGCTCAAACCATTCCTGAACAATTTTTGCAGTTTGGCAGGGTTCATCAGGGAATATCAGGGGTCCTTGGTATGTAACAATGTTTAGGTAGGTAGTACCTGTCAAATATCATCCACATGAATGCCATTTCCCAAGGTTTCACAACAGAACATTGCCTAGAGCCTCATACTGCCTCCGCTGGCTTGCCTTCTTCCCATAGTGCATCCTGATGTCGTATCTTCCACAGGTAATAACACAGACACACACACCTGTCTGTTCACATAATGTAAAAGAAAACAGTATTCATCAGACCAGGCCACCTTCTTCCATTGCTGTATGGTCCAGTTCTGATGCTCACATGCCCATTGTAGGCACTTTTGGTGGTGGTCCACAGGGTTCAGCCCGGGCACGTTAACTGGTCTGCGGCTACGCTGCCCCAAACACAGCAAGCTGTGATGCACTGTGTGTTCTGTCACCTTTCTATTATAAAAAGCATTGACGTTTTCAGCAATTTGTGCTACAGTAGCTCTTCTCTAGGATAGGACCAGGCGGGCTAACCCTCACTCCCCACTCATGTCAATGAGCCTTTGGCGCCCATGATCCTGTCGCCAGTTGACTGGTTGTCCTTCCTTGGAGCACTTTTGGTAGGACACCCCACAAAACCTGGCATTTTGGAGATAATCTGACCCAGTTGTCTAGTCATCACAATTTGGCCCTTGTCAAAGTTGCTCAGATCCTTTCGCTTGCCAATTTTTCCAGCTTCCATCACATCAACTTCAAGAACTTACTTTTCGCTTGTTGCCTAATATATCCCACCCATTGAGAGGTGCCATTTTAACAAGATAATCAATGTTATTCACTTCATCTGTTAGAGGTTTCAGTGTTATGGCTCATCGGTGTATGTATCTGTTATAAGTATCCTCCCTCTTTATACCACTAATTTACAATATAGGCCTGAGCTGTTATTACAGTAACTTTGCATTATGCATTTTTATTATTGTTTATTTATGTAGCAATGAAATGTTAGGCAGTGTTTTACAGAGAACGGTTAATCATTCAATCCCTTGCTGCAGCGGAGCTTATTGTCTAAGTGTGGAAAGCTTATAAAGCTAACTATATATTTTTAAGCTGTGGGATAAACCTGACCACCTCCTAAAATATGAAGATAACATACAAACGCCACACAAATGTTGCCCTTGTTGAAGTGAATCCATGGCCAATGACAATGAAATGACTACATTTTCCTTCACATTTGGCTAAGAATATAACTGGTAGTAAGTAAGGGTGGCATTACAAAGTGCAGATATAAAGGGTGAGCACTGTATACATTATTGGGTTGGGTATGGGATCTTGACGATCAGAATGCAGATGGTCAGAATACCAACAGCGGCATCCAGACAGTCACAATCCCAACGAATTTTGGTAAGTATTTTAACCCTTCCCCTAACCCACCCTTCACACAGCCTAGCCATAATGTACCATCGCCTCACCCTAAACCTCCCCTCCTGCAGTCTAAGCCTAACCCTTCCCCCCTAGTGTCTAACCATAATACTTACCGTCAGAATTGTAACTGCCTGGATGCTGTTGGCATTTTGACGGTCGGCACCCTGACTACTGTACATCCCACATTATTTATTATAGGCTGACAAATCAATTGCAGAGTGCTGCAATTCCTGAAGCCCCCTCTACAATACAAATCTTTTCCAGTACTTATGCAGACTACTATAATCATCTGCATTAATGCAGTATAAATTATAAAATACCTACATAGTCAATTTAATCAACATTAGATATCATTCTTTAGAATGTAAGCTCTCATGAGCAGGGACCTCTTCCCTCATGTGCTTCTCTTTAAATTTTCTTCTACTCCTTACTCCCCATAAGGACACCTAACACGTGACTGCCAACTCCCAGCTGCTTATTGTGAGTGCTTTAATCGCTATTGCAGCAATGTATATAAGTCGTGCTCTTGTCCTGCACTGTAATGTACTGTAAGTTACTTGATTCTTGTTCACGTACTAGTTTTATGTACTATGTAAGGCGCTGCGGAACACTTGTGGCACCATATAAATAAAGGATAATAATAATAATAATAATAATAATAATTCACAATTTTACCACTTTAGGCTAGGTCCATACTAGTATTTCTTTTTGGGTGTGCAGGGACCACTGGAGCATGAAGGAACACAAACACCTACTTGGCTCAGATCACTCATGCACATTGAGAAACAAAAGACTGGCTGACTTAGCTTTCGGAGCCTGAAAACCAGTATTTTTCTCCTTACATTCTCTAATGTGCTGTTATCCCAATCATGTAACATTCATACCCTCTACAACTGCCAATACTGCTGCAAAACAATCAGGATCAACATGGTTGTGCCGGAGATTAAACTGGAACATTATTATTATAAACTTCTTCATAATGGGGATTAAGACTATATTCATGTGGTTGCCAGACTACACTGTGACCCTATATAGTAATAGTGAATAAGGAAAACTAGAAACTGCAAAGGTACTGACAGCACAGACGTTTGCCACAGTCATTATCATGTCTGTGAGCTTTGAATTGCTTGTGATTACATTGTGACAGACCAAAAAGCGGTTCTCCAAATCTCATTCATTTTAAGTAGTTGGAACTGTGAAGGAGAGGACAAATCTATGTATAGAAAGTGTTACAAATCTGTCTGGCTCAATGTAACTAAGCCGTGTAACATAGCTTGCTACTCTCCAGGCAGCACCTAAATGATATGAGAAGAAAACTTTCTAAGGAAATACTTTTATTTTCTGCATTCTGCAAAAGTTTAATAAAAAAATACAGTTTAAAAAAATATATTTTAAATAATATAAAATGCAATATACAAAAGAGTACGTGGAACTGGCAATCGGTGCTGTCGGGTAAATCAAATTTATTTATTTCCCATTTTGTTAGAATCCTACAACCACATGTTGAATAAGGAAACATGTAAAAGGAATTGCCAGGAATGTAATTTATTTTCTAAATTATTTGCAGAAACAGAGGCCCCTAAAGGACTGTGGTCAGAAAGAAAGTGAAAATACATAAAATTACCATTTTTTTGGTATGGTACAGTCTTGAACATGGTCTCTTAAAAGGTAGTACAGGTGCACCATCGATTTTCCAGCACCTTATGGTTCAGCCCCTTTTTTAAATCGGACAAATTTTTCATCCCTCACAATGTTGACTCCGACGGTAAGTACAGGGATAGGGTCAGGCTATGGTGGGGAGTTAGGCGGGAGGAGGGGAGGGTTAGCCATTGGGTGGTTAGGCTTCGGGGGGGGGAACTAGGCTGCAGAAGGGGAGGATTAGCCGTAGGGATGTCGTTGTGTATTACTACTAACTGTTACTCTGGCAAAACTGTTAATCCGGCACAGTGCTGGAACCAAGGGTTCTGGAAAATCGGTGGTGTACCTGTACTGTCTTATCCTTTGGGTCCTCCTCTTTCAGACCCACATTTTGTCTTCTTATCCAATTGGAGGCTCTGAAAATAATCTGGTTCCTGTTGTCCACCACCATCATCTATCTCACCTTTAGTTTGAAAGTCCAAGCATAAATCACTTTCACTTCTGCGCAGGGATTTTCAAACAAACATGTCATCAATTTGTGATGCCAGGTGGTAGCTATTATTATTATTATTATTATGGATTTGGAAGGTGCCACAGCAACACCAGTAAGTTGATATAGCATATCTAAACAGGGACAAAGAAGGTAGACCAAACTAGTGCAAATGTGAAAGAAGGATAAGAAGGGCCCTGCTCATGGAAGATTACAATCTAGTGGGAAGAGATCTAAGACAGAAGGAGCAAGTGATGTTTGTGGAAATGTAGATTGAGAATACAAGTACAGTATTTCACTTTCTGTGGCAATCTAAACACAGTATGTTAAAGGCTTATATGTTTTGCATGTTCTCTCCAAGAATCTACATCTACTATCAGTGTTCAAAGAACCCCTCGCAGGGCTGTGAACAAAAATCTGTGAGTCTGGCAGTACCGCCAGTACCGCATACAGCCTCACTTCACTATTTTTCTGGGCAACTGGGAGTGCTTCCCTATATTTGTCAGCCTCCCGGCCATTCCAGTAGAGTAGGCATGTATGCCGCACTTACTCCTGCCGCAAGGGGACTCCCACATAATTGGATTGAGCCCAGAGTGTGCCCTGAAGGATTGATTCCCAAAGTCAGCTGCATAGAAGTATTCCTCACTTTCCCCGATTAAATCATAGAAGTATTCCCCCAAAGTATCCCAGTACACACTATGGATAAATATAGTATGCTCTGTTAACATAAAACAAATGTTTGAGAAGACCTGTGGAATTTTCCAGTTTATCCTTCACTACCTGACAAAGCTTTCTGAAATGAATAGCAATTACATGGTAATGATTTATTCACAGATTTTTGAGCTTTGTAAACTTATTTCCTAAATGTCTACTGCAAATTAAATATTGCAGCTTCCTTGGAATCACTGTGGAACTGATATCCTCGACTTACACTTTGGCTTGTCTGGCAGCTATATATGGGGACGCAATTAAGATTATTGTATTTGGAACACATAATACTGAATCCATGCCAATATATAAGTACAATCTACAAAATATGAAATCCACAGTTGCTTAAATATATGAAATTAAACTATTATACTCACATCTGTATTTTTCTTCCAGCAGTCCCTTAGACAGAGACATAAGACCAATCTTCAGAGACTGTACCCGGATCTTCCCAGTGCGACCCCTGCAAACAACACAAATTCGGTCACTCTCCTCCATCATTTCAAGTTCAATTCCATCTATTCTTATAAACAAGGAAGAAATGCTCTCTAGGTGGAAATGTACAAGGTGAAGGACAAAAAATTTAATTCAAGACCACACCCTTAATTTAATATTTTCTGCTTTTCTCTAAATTACTGCTGGGTTTGGTATTATTTATGTCTTAAATGAATCATGAGAGTGGGGATAAATTGGCAAGGTCTTTAATACACGTGGCACTTTTGTGTTGACATTCATAATGTCGACATCACAATGTACTCAGATTGTCGACATGTGACATGTCGACTATCAATATGTCGACATTAGGGTTAGGCTGCGGGTGGGAGGGTTAGGGCTAGGCTGCGAGGGGAGGATAGGGTTAGGCTGGGGGGGTAGGAGGGTAGGAGGTTAAAGTTAGGCACCAGAGCAAGGGTTAGGAGAGAAATACAGTAGTCACCTGAACACTGGAGGATTGGAGGTATGACCCAAAAATCCTAGTCACATGACCCCAGGACCTGAAAGACCCTGCTAGAGCTGCTGCAGCCATGGAGTGCAGATAAGTCACTGCTGGGCCACCAGGGACGATAGCTCAACATTTCATCACTGTCTACATGATGAATGTCCATGTCGACATTATGACTGTCAACATATTATACCCAACCCGATCAGGCTCGTACAGTCAGTAACAGTGGTTTCACTAGGGAGTGCAGACCACACCGGGTGTCACCCTCTGAGGGGGTGACACCAACATGTCAGCCCCTCCTCAGTGACTGGAAGCCCGACGCTACACTGTGATGTTATTGTGCAGGGACCAGCTCCCGATCACTGAGGAGGAGCTGGCAGTGCGGGGAGAGTCTCTGGAGGCAGCCCGGCATCTTCAGGAGTGCTGGGCACACCCCCAGAGTGATGAAATGGGGGTATGCTGCGAGGTCTATTGGCCACACTGGATGTCACCAATCTCAGTGACACCACTGGTAACTAATATGGTGAAATAGAGAGAACATTATCACAAAGCATCATGTCATATTTGAGTATAATAATTACACATAAAGTGGAAGAAAAGAACCACTTGCCCACAGAATACAAGAGCAAAGCAAAATAACAATAGTTCAAACAATTATAAAAACACAAAGCAAAGGTCAACAGCAACATCTAACCCATTTATTATTGGGGTAAAGGCAGCAAATCGGGACGAGTTTACAGAGAAGGAGGGCCCCACCCATAGGAGACTGGGTGCACACTTTTACAATCATACATGTGATGTGCTTGTTCTTACAAATTCATTGACAATTTATAGTCCAGATGAACATGCAGATTTGTGCAATCCGTCATCCTCATCTCTCAGAACCATCTTCTGAAAAGACTGTGACTGTACACACTCAGCAGATATCTGACTATGCTGTTGGAGGAGCCAGATGTATTGGACAGAATGGTTGGTAGTACGTACATACTTCCAGGGCTGCCTGACATTGTACCATTGCATTGCAGACATATTAGGACTAACATGAAGCCTAACAGGTGTGAATCATATGATCTGCATGATGATTGTATAGGTGTGTACCCAGCTTTAGACATAATGAATAGAACCAATCAAGCTCATTCTCAGAATCACAAACCCTGGATACTTAAAACAACAATGAGGTTGTTAGGAGGAAGGTGCAGGCTGGCGATATATTAAAAACCAGTTAGTTGGTTGAAAGACCTTCAAAATATCTGCCTGAGTGTCTGCACCCAAGCTATCAAGAAAATGGCCCCAATGACAACAGGACCACCTGCAAGGAAAGCTTAAGGGACATATTAATAAAAAACAGAAATTTCTACCAGAACTTCAATATTTTGTGACAGAATAAAAAATCATACATTTCCAGCAACCGGTTTCTTCAGGAATACAATTTTCCCTTTGATCTTGTGAAAACTAGTCTCTGAGTATCATCTTTTATTAATGTTCAATAACCATTACCATTTCCTAACAAAATTATTTTGTCATTGTGCCCCACACGTCATCACTCTGCACCCACATTATGCCACATATCACCCACATTATGCCACACATTTTGTCATACCCATTAACACTTATAAGGTCATCATCATTACTTTCATATTACACCACAGCTTAGTTACTCTCCCCAAAGAAACACTGGCAACAGCCAGCTATCTTTTTAAGCTACAGTACCAGAGTGTATTCAATGCCAACAGTAAAGCATCCTGAGACCATTCATGTGTGGGGTTGCTTCTCAGCCAAAGGAGCAGGCTCACTCACAATTTTGCCTAAGAACACAGCCATGAATAAAGAATGGTAACAAAACATCCTCCAAGAGCAACTTCTCCCAACCATCCAAGAACAGTTTGGTGACAAACAATGTATTTTCCAGCATGATGGAGCACCTTGCCATAAGGCTAAAGTGATAACTAAGTTGCTCGGGGAACAAAACATGGAAATTTTGGGTCCATGGCCAGGAAACTTCCCAGGCCTTAATCCCATTGGGAACTTGTGGTCAATCCTCAAGAGGCGGTGGACAAATAAAAGCCCACAAATTCTGACAAACTCCAAGCATTGATTAGGCAAGAATGGGCGGCCATCAGTCAGTATGTGGCTCAGAAGTTGGTTGACAGCATGCCAGGGCGAATTGCAGGGGTCTTGAAAAGAAGGGTCAATACTGCAAATATTGTTTCTCTGCATAAACTTAATGTAATTGTCAATAAAAGCCTTTGACACTTATGAAATGCTTGTACTTTTACTTCAGTATACCATAGTAACATCTTACATAAAGGTCTAAAAACACTGAAGTAGCAAACTTTGTGAAAACCAATACTTGTGTCATTCTCAAAAATTTTGGCCATGGCTGTATTCTACCTCCTTTTTTAATTAAATAAATAAGGTGTGTATCTACCTACTGTACTATGAATTTAACAGCTCAGTACACTGAAGTGATACTATTTAAAAGTACACTGTAAAAGTTTCATGAAATATGCTTATTAATGTAAAGTATGGTAATTTCCATCAGTTCTGATAACAAACCAAAGAACCTGGATATCAGCCGTGTGTTCTCCCAGCATGCCTTTAATCAGTTGATATTTCAGGGCTAAGTTATCCCTGGCACATCTTAAAACAGTGATTTTGCAACAAAAAAACTCACTATCACACACAGCATGCCAGCATACCAAACAGGGAAATGCATAGACTGGGTAACACGGTATATCTTTTGTATAATACAATTCATTAATTCTGCTGCTCTAAGGCATTGCCTTGTTGCGATCATGCTGGTTTCAAGATTCTTTGAACTCATATGAGCAGAGAGATGTGACAATCAGCAACTGGCACTTAGACAAGGTAAAATTCGGGTCCTTGGTGACGACAGCATCATGCTGACAAAGCTGTGTTGGAAACGTGCAAAGTAAGGTAATGGGCTACAATTTTAACAATGTGCAATCTGGACATCCTAAATGACAGCACCAGTTGAATATTAAGAGTTACAGTGCAGGAAATGTAATAAGTAGGTAACATCAAGAGAACAGATTTTACGATGCTCAGTATAAGAGAGATGAAAACGGGGATAAACATAGGATGCCAAAGACTGGAACTGCTCCTTAGTAAACTAATAAAACAAATAACACTGTTGCTGCTTTAATAATAAAAGCAAAAATGTGCACACATCAAGCTTAAAGTGATAATCTCTTGTTTCTTTATTTATCAATAAAACATAAGGAATTACATCATTCCATTGGCATAAGTTCATCCCAGACGCCCGGGGACAAGTTAATTTACCAATTCGCATGCAGACAGGCTATAGATAGACAAAGGCAGCAGCTGATGGTCTGACATGGAGCTCTCCACTAGTGTATGGTGGCTTCTCAGGTGGCGGGAAGGGGTGCCATGTATTGGGCGGCTGTGACGGTACACAGTTACAGCCCTAAGTGGAGTGAATATGTTGTGGACAATGGAGGAGGTGCCCCTTCAGAGCTGGGGCCCGGCGGCAGGTGCCTCCATTGTCTCCCACAGTTCTGCCCCTGTGTCATTCTGTACAGAACTCTGCATACACAATGTGCTATTGTTATCATTAGTGGGAGACAACACAGTTTGCTTTGCTTAGATGAAATTATATAAAGTGTACAGGTTTCAATTGTGTCCTTTATAGACACAATAGCAGAACAGTGGGTTAGTACAGATGTGTCTTCCTGTACCTAGGAGTATATTTACTAAAGGTCAATTTTAAACGATAAAAATGAATCAACATTGATTTTGTGTTTCTGGGGCTAAATCATCACTAACAGACAATTTTTGATTTGTTATTTTAAGCATTAGTAAATATGTGATTTATCCCCAGAAATACAAAATCAATGTTAATTTTTATTGATTTTTTTATTAGTAAATATACCTCCTAGTGTTTTTGCACCATATGGCCCTAGATGCTTCACACAATTTAGACTATCCGCCACGGTTAGCAATTTTTTTTCTACTGCATTTTGCGTAGCCACATACAAAGTCGCCCCCAGTGTACCAGGCACACTAGGTTAGTACTTTTCTTGCAAAGGAATTGGTATAAAGTTGCAGATCAAGTATAAAGATATGTGACACGAGACATGGCGCGGGTCGCACTGTCTTTTACTTTTTTACCCAGAGTAGCGACTAAGTCACACACCAAAGTACAGGAAATACCAGCACCCTGCATTGCTCTTTCGTTGAATTAGTGATACAATAAGGTGCAGGACACTTGGCTCGCAGTCTGCAGTGCTCCAAATGGAGCTATTTGGAGCACCTTGAGCAAAATTACATGTTTAATTCTATACCTGTGCAACATGTACTCTATGGGAAAGTTTTAATACTCTCCCTGTGTTGGAGTTAATTTCCACCTGGTACTCAAAGTCAGACTGTTAGATTAACTAACTTCTAACTAAATTGAAAGCAGATGATAAGATACACTGGTGCAGGGACTGTACAGAACCAGTGGTGTATCTTTATTTATTTGTGAGTACACTCCCAGTGCTCCTAAGCTGTAACATAATTGACATGGTGCGGCTATTGAGGCCTGGGGAGAGGGTGGGGCCGGCCATTGTTCCCAAAAACTTTTTCTGGGAGACTGAGGTCAGGATTTGCATCTTCCGATGCAGATTTCCTGGCCCCAAGTGAGCAGTTTGGGCGGTCATTCTGAGAAAGCATAGGCTTTGCAATTCGGATATTTCCTAAAGGCAAACACTAGTGCAAAAAAATGATCCCGCACAGAAATAGAAGTTAATAGACCATTGAACCAACACGTGAGTACTTTCCATAGACAGGAATGCAACTCACGGATTTACCGAGAATCGTGTTTAAATACAAGATAGAACACAGAGCAGAATAGAAGTGCCTGTGAGCTGCATGTTCTGCCATAGCATTGCACAGATCAGTGTGATCTGTGCAGTGCTTTTGTGTGTTATAATGTAAATAAAGGGTTAAAAAATAGAAACAAATTGTCCTGCCCCACCCCCCAAAAGCATAACCAGCCCAGACCTCTAAACCCTTTCTGGTGCTCGAAATTTGTGGGGAAAACAGCGTGAGGTCTCCCCGCTTTTCCAGTAACCAGACTCAACCAGTGGTGAAGCCTGGGGCTATTCCCTGCACCAAGGTCAATGGCTGAAGATCAAGAACAAATATTGTTCTTTACAGTGGGACTACAGGTCCAAGCAAGCCTGTCTCAGCATGGCGGCAGACATGGCCAGGAAGTTCCAGGAGGAGTTGATTTCTCCGCCTGGGACTGCCATTCCAGGCTGCGATTAGTACTTGTGAGTTTGTTTGATTGGTTATTGCTAATACATTACTTATTTGTAAAAAACATTTTTAAACATAAATAACTGCCGTGTATTTGTGCCGCTGCTCTGTTGCTTAGTTTAGCCAGCCAGCCTTTGGCCAATATTGGTGAACAATATTGTGAGCCATGAGGTGGTCAAAATTGAGTGGAAATGACTGGAAATAAATGTTATTGAGATTAATAATACTATAGGAATAAAAAAAGGCCCAAATTATGTGATTTTAGCTGTTTTGCCATTTTAAAAAAAAAAATCCTAAACCAGTTACGGCGTTTTAGCAAAACCAAAACCGGACAATGAATTAGAACCAGAACCAGCAAAAATGGTCCAGCACACATCTTTAATCCTAACACACACCTTTGGCAATGATATGCACAAAGACACTAGAATGTCCAGAGTGAGGACATGTAAATTAAAAAATGTAAGAATGCTATACAGTAGCGTATGATACGGGTTAAGGTATAAGGAGATCTTTTTTCAAGTTGTATAACTTACAGTACTTATCATTAATTAGCCTCTGAATTCTATTCCAAGCAAGTTGACCTCTAAATTTGCAGGCAAGAAATGTATTTGCCCTATTACTTTGTGCATAACATTTCCGTTATAAGGGATCTTGTGACAGCCACAGATTCTGTATATATTTTTTTTTTAGAATGGGGTAGAGAAATGACAGGTAGAATCTGATATGGACAACACCACCACTTGTCTGTTTTAGAAGCTTCAGTAAATTTATCCCAGAGAGAGAATGTGTTTAATGAGATATTTTAGACCTTGAGAAAGAGGAAATCTGAATGCTATGTCTTGCTGGATATTCTATACATTTAAGGCTTTGTGGGCCTGGAAAACTGGAAGTGGATATGTTTCTCTGCCAGAGGCGTAGTGTGGAGTCATAGCGCCCAGAACAAGTGCATGCTATCATCTGAGGTTTGCTGCAGCAGGTTTCGGAATAGGATGTCTTCTTCCAAAACAGAGACCAGTGTCTGAGGTCTGTCAAAATCTCAATGATCTCACCGCTGCTTCAGTGCTTCTACTGCCTCGGGAACAGTTATCACGTCATTAGGTAAAGAAACAAATTCCCAATCACCCAACTCTACACTTTCACAGCACGGCACAATATGGGGCATATATAATTAGCCACAGTAAATTACCGCGGCTAATTAGCTCGCCCGGGGCTCGCTCGGGGCTATCCAATTAGCCCCGAAGTCGGCCTGACAACGGCACTTATCAGGGTTTTTTTTTCGGGACCTGATGTGTCCCGAAATATAATCCACGATAAATGCCGTTTTTTCACCGTAAAAAGGGCGAGAACACATAGGTCCGCGAGCTTATCGCGGCTCCTATGTGTTAGCGGGCGAACTATCCTATTAATTCGCCCAAATTAATAGGATAGGGAGAAAAAAATATTGGCGGATATCGTGGATTATTGGCGAAAAATCCCCGTTTTTCGCCGATCGCGGGGATCAAGTAGCGCCTGAACAGTGTTCGGGGCTACTTGGATATGCCCCTTTGTGCTTAACAGTTAATATGTTCACTTTGATGACTATTAAGTGATTTTCATAGTACGATGATCAAGATGCTCTGGCTGGGATCAGCTGGGGTTTTATTGTGCACTCCTCAAATGCATGGGACTACAGATTGATATGTCCTGGCCCTTGCCAAATGACTGAAGAATTGCACTGACTGCACCTGTAGTCACCATATAGCATAATAACAATAACCACTCAAACTTTCCCCACTAAATGCCATTTACAATGTTCATTTATTTCCCACAGGATGCAGTCATAACGTCAACATTCATAATGTCGACACCAAAATGCCAACATTGAAGAAAAGTCAACATTGAACGTCTGCAGAATGTCAACATGTTCGCAATGTTGAGATGTGAAATGTCGGGAAGGAAGGTTAGAGTTAGGCAGTAAGGGGAGGTTAGGATTAGAAACTAAAAAGAGGGTTAGGGTTAGCAATGCTCATATACAGAGGCGCTGCAGGATCCGCCGTCATTCATTAGGATGTCACTGCCGGACCCAGGAGACACCGCTGCATCTGCCGGACCTCCATACCAGGTAAGTCACCGCCTGACTACCAGAGATGTTTTGTCGACATTCTAATCATGTAAACCTTTCATCAGTGTCGTCATGGTCAATATTGACATGACAAACATGTCAACATTACGACCACGTCAACATTCTGATGTCAACATTATGACACCTCCCACACCTATTAGATTGTAAACTCATTTGGGTGAGCATATAGGATATTGAAGCGCTATCTGTACAATTCACAAATATTCTACAATTTTATTTACATACATATATGCAGAACAATATTTCACCAGATCGACCTAGTAGTACCACAAAAACAAATAAATAAAACACTTTAAAAGATAAATGGGATGCTTATTCCCTCGTAGTTGCTGTCTACATTCGCAGGCAAATAGACATAAGATACAAATGAGTCCATACAGGTTCCAAATCCTTCAGCTGATGTTAATAATTATTGAGACTAATTGAAGCATTGTACCGTTGGTCCTGTAACGTTAGTAATGCAAGTAGTTTCTCCAATATAATTATACTCAGTGTCAGTGACTAGAAGCGTTTCCAACATACAATAAAATCTCTAGACTCTGACACACTGGTTCTCCGGGATATGTTATATAGGAATCTTCAGTGAGAAAAAAAACTTTTAGTAGTCCTCCGAAGTTTAAATGATTTTGGAACACTTATAGTATTTTAAATAGTATGCTACTGTATATGCTAATAGTATGCTATATCCAACTTTGTTTTAGAATGTACGCTTATAGTGAATCCTCCAAGGTTTTATTAGACAAGAAAGCCTATGTTTTAATCAGATAGTCAGTATAAAAAATTAGGTGCACTCACATTAAGGGGGAGATTTAATAAAGCTTGGAGAGAGATAAAATTGGAGATAAATAGCACCAACCAATCAGCTCCTAACTGTCACTTTTCAAACACAGCCTGTAGAGTGACAGTTAGGAACTGATTGGTTGGTGCTATTTATCTCCAGTTTTATCTCTCTCCAAGCTTTAGTAAATCTCCCCCTTAATGCTTAATCCTTCAATTTAAGCGCTTTTGTTAGAGTCCATTTCGGAGAGATTCCAAAGCGGTATCACTAAACACTAACATCCAGCATCAGTTGGCTGACACGGGTAGTGTGATCACATGTCCGGCTTAACACCTTAACAACATCTACACGTTTCTCGACCTTCAAACAAATCAGTGGCTTCCTCAGTAAGTGAACAGTGTCATTTGGGTGAGGCAATCTTTACCTTTGTGTCATGTCATGATCTCCTCTATCCACAGCGCTGTGTAATATATGTAATCGCTTTCAAAATAAAAAGATAATAGCCTAATAATATTATTTGTAGTTTTCAATCTGGAAATCTAAGATTTTTAAAGGTTTTGGCTTAATGCGTGCCATGTTGAGGAATGGATATCTATAGACTGCATGCTTGCAAGCAGGGCCCTCTTACCTCTTTGGCAAACAGAAAACTATAGAAATAGGGCGCTCTATATTAATGATAAAACTGGTAGGTCTGCAAGGTTCCTATTTGCAGTCCAATTTGCAGCTTTTAAAAGAAACTTTTATAACATGGGAACAATAATATACACAAAAAAGAAAAAGCTGATCTGTAACTGCTATTAAAAATATGTAATTCATTATAAATCCATACAATATCTTCATTTACACAAAAAACACACAAAAAAATCCCAATCCAAGTTATAACTCAACTTGGTCTAACATAAAACTTATAAAATTCTCTGTGGCCACAGATATTTTATCTTTCATTTAACCTTATTTAATTGACGTCCAAACTAGCCTTGTTTCATTCCTGTTTTGTTGCAAAGTGCAATGTGGTAAAATAAGGAATATTTTAGTATATAGACATAGAGATTGTGCCTTAATGGTAGATTTTCTTCAGTAAAATCTGTGAGATTCCTTTATCCACAATATGTTTGATAAGAAAAAGGCACAAAGTTCTCAAAAACACAGTGTAATCTAATCCTACGCATCGGGTATCCACTTCATCTCACATCAGTTTTGAGATATACTGGCCAGTGTTTTAACCAAAGGTTTATTTCTTACTTAAGCAATATATGTGACCTTTGCTTCTGATTTAACCAGACTCCAGCTGTGAACCCTGCACAGGGCAGCCATTAAACAGAAGATTATGCAAGAGCCGCTGTACTCACAGCACCAGCCAGTTCTTTGAGTTCCCTGACAACCAGCAGGGGATACATTTGCTGGAGAAACATCTGCTTTGCTTTTTATAAGATTAAATAGACAACCCTGGTTTTAGTTTTTCTTGCTTGCATTGTGTTTAAATTTTACAGGCTTCAATAGACAAGCTCAAAAGAAAATTATAGCTAAGTTAAAAAATAAATTCCTGATGAATGAAAGATCACTTTATGACAGTTTCAAAAACCTTTGCAAGAAAATTGTACTGTTATCTTTATCCATGGTGGATAGTTTCATATTTAATCCATTTAAAGCACTACCTGGAATGGAAAATATTCCCACCACGCAGGGTGCCATTTAAAGGAGCCGTGAGAGCTACTTCTTGCAACCATTTTTCTCAGGCATCCATAATGCGATCACTTTACTTTTACATATCGCAGGGACGCCCATCCCTGCATCAGAACTATAATACAAATCGCCGTTACATCATTTCTTATTGCCGTAAATAGCTGCAATAAGGAATTATGATTATTGGTTCAAAAACCAGATAGTTAATTAATGGGCCCCTATACCTGACTTAGGAAATATTTTTTTGAGGAGAAGTAATACTCAAAATACTCCAAACATACACATGTATCAAACATAATTGGAGCAGAACTGTAGCACACAAAGGTATTATGTTATAAAAAAAACTGCACATTGCTCTGAAATACTTCAGAACTTAAAACTGATTGGGGGGAGATGTATCAAAGCTTGGAGAGAGAGAGAAACTGGAGAGATAAAGTACCGACTGATTAGCTCCTAGCTGTCATTTTTAAAACACAGCCTGTAAAATGACATTTAGGAGCCGATTGGTTGGTACTTTATCTCTCTCGAAGGTTTGATAAATCTCCCCCTGGATATTTAAAAATGTACAGTAGGGGACACCTAGAAATTATCACTAGTGTCAGGGTCGAACTGGGAATTTGACAGGGAAAAAGCCTTTAATCTAGTTGTAACACTGTCATGTGATCAGTAGCAGGGGCGCCGAGAAGGGGGGCGGGTACAAATTACCCGGGCCCGGGCTTGCTGGAGGGGTCCGGCACCGCCCTCCTCCCTTCTACATCACAGTAGCCCAGCACACGCTGCTGTGTGCTGGGCTAAGGGGCTCACAGCGCCCCCCTCACAGCGTGCATGTTTTTTTTTCTGTTTTTTCCCCCTAATGGGGCGTGGCCACGCCTTCCATGATTAGGCCACGCTCCCTGTCACCCGGGCCCGGAGCTGCTCTTGGCGTCCCTGATCAGTAGAACAACATGTCCTAAATCAGTGGTCAGGGAACAGGGGTAAAATACCCCAGATGGGGTAAAAATTAAATTCCTGGGGGTAATGGACGGACAGCCGGGCATGCATATGAATCATTCTATAATATAGAATGATTCATATGCATTCCCGGCAGTGCCACAGGGAGGCTCAAAGCCGGACGCCCGCTGAGATGTTATTACCAGTGGGCGCCCGGCTCCTTCACTGCAGCGGCGCGTTAGCCGGAGGCTGGAGTTCTCTTCTGAACTCCAGCTTCCGGCTCTCTCCATGCGCACTATGGGAGAGACGTCATGACGTCTCTCCCATAGTTCCGAGGAGCAGCCGGGCGGACAGGACGGTGACGGATGCAGGAGCGGGGATTAAGGTAAGTGTTTTTTTTGTACAAGCGGCACTACAGGGGCACTACTACAGGGACACTACTACAGGGGCACTATATGGGGCGCTACTACAGGGGCACTACTACAGGGGCAATATGTGGGGGCACTACTACAGGGGCACTATATGGGGGCACTACTACAGGGGCACTATATGGGGGCGCTACTACAGGGGCATTATATGGTGGCACTACTACAGGGGCAATATGTGGGGGCACTACTACAGGGGCACTATATGGTGGCACTACTATGCGATTTCCTTCCTTACAAATCAAGGGGTAACATCGGCGTATCTAATTATATTTTGGGGTAAAAGGTACAAAAGTTCCCTGAACCCTGTCCTAAATAGAGATAACTGACATATTAGAAAATAGCGCTACAGTAGGGCGATGACCATTCATTCTGCTGTGAGGTCAGCATGTACTGGGAACATTTACAGCTTCATTTCACCGTCAAAAATGCTGATCTCAAATTCAAATTAATCTCAAAGTAAATGCACTAATGTGAAGTCAGGAGAAGGAAGACCCATGGAAGATTTCTAATGATGTCCACATATAGAAACTTTGATTTTAGCACTTAGATGGTAGCGGATTCTGCAAGTTGGTGAATAGGAGTTCAAGGTTTAGAATTCAGAATCCTTCATGTCAATATCAATTTAATATGTTGTCTCTTTTGCTGTCATACTGTAGTATTTATACTATTCCAAACTTTTGGAGAGTGTTTGTATTAAAATTCATGGGTGCTGCCAGCAGTGCAATAGTGGAAGGAAAGAAACAGTTTATAGCACACTTTTCTATTGCACTAACATACTAGTATACAGGTTGGGTACGGATGCAGGCGCTCAGGATCCCGGCAGTCAGAATCCCGACAGGGTTAGGATACCGACACCAGCCGGTAAGTATCCTAACACAACCCATAAACCTAACCCTCCTGCAGCCTATACCTAACCACCCCCCCACCCGCCGCCTAACCCTAACCCTCCCCCTAGTACCTAACCCTCCCCCCTAACCCTAATACTTACCGTTGGGATGCCGGCACCGGGATTCTGACTGGTGTCGGGATTCCGGCGCTGTCATCCCGACTGCCCAGATCTCAACTACATCCCAATTATCCAAGAAACCACTAACACAGTTGCGGTTACATTCTCAACATGCATACAACTCTGTACAGTATACGCAATGTACACCAGATTTACGTCCAACTGTAGACTGGCCCCTTGGTTGGCAAGCTGTAACTCATGACGGTTGTCACAAACCTGATACAGAGTCAGGAGGAACAGTCATTTACTCCGGATTACATAGGTATGTCTGATTGCACAATAAATATGCTGTTCAATTGTCACTACTGTCTTGTCTTAAATAAGGATAATTATATTTATATCAGGATTACACTGTATTCTATGTTCTTTCTTTACATGTTTAAATAATGCATCGTGCTTATGAGTGAAATCATCTGCTAAAGAGAAGTATATTCTTTTCATTTCATTTTGCTTCCCCATCCCCATAGCTGATATTAGCACCCAGGATTGTGTACCAATAATTTTTGTCTGTTTACTATATCAGAGGGTTCAGAGCTACCCATTGTATTTGAGTCTCAGGCTGCTTCTCTAGGTTGCACCATGGTTCTTGCATAAATCATTTTTTTTTAGAATGTCCCAAGAGCATTGTAAAAGTATTGCCTTGTACATATTTTGCTATTGCAAAGCAATGGGTTTATGGTTTACATGCAGTTCTGCCCAATCCACAATGTGGCTGCTATCTTGACAGCACACACAAACCTGCTCCTGTCAGGATGTTAACAAGAAAAACGTCTTTGCTATGAATCACCTGTGTACATGGGCTATACTGCAGCCTGTCAACCTGATCACTTTGAGAAGCGGCTAATTAAAATCCAGGCTAACAGAAAGAAATAAGCAGATGCCTTCAAAGGCTGTTTAATTACTTTAAGTTGTCGACATTGTTAATTAGCAAGTTATAAACAAAGTGAATGTCAAATTACAAGTACCTGTATTTTCCACTATACAAAAAAAATATAAAGTAACAAGTAAACAAAATCTGATAGCATAAGGTAGATACTTTATTAACAAAATTTTCAGGCACATAAAGGTCAATCTATTCTGACCACAGTCTATATTAGGTGCATTTGACTAGTTCAAAACAGATACCAGAGGTAGAATGTACGGTGCTGAAATGACTTTAGCAGTATTTTGAGTTCAGGATAGTTCTAATATATACTGCACCCAAGGCATAGAAAATGACCACCTTCTCCACAGTGTTCAGTCTTCAGGCTGCCTCCTCAATTATAGTGATGTTCTATAAGATAGACTGTTAACCAAGTGTTGACAGCCCATCTGTTACAGAACAAATCTCCAAGAATATGTCTGGCATGATACACACTGTTGACTACCTGACTCCCGGCATTGGAGGACAGCATTTATATAGGCATCCATTGCACTTTAACCACTTAACTGATGATTTTTTTAAGCAAAACCGGTCAGAGATTGCCGGGTCTGCAGGAGAGTCCAGGGAGTCAGGGAAGATCCGTTCTGAAGCACAGCTGGCTGCATTCGCATCCCATATGACCACGTCAGTTAAGTGATTAAGAGGAAAGCTAGTTTGTCACTTCATTATGCCTGTCAGGGAGCAGCACAGCACCTGAGAAAAAAAAATCACCCCTTCCTATGAATGACAAGGCCCTGGGTGTCTAGGAACCAGATTAAATGGCAATATTTGCCTTCTCTCTCAAATTGGGGAAGTTCTCCTGAAGTGGGCAACCCTCTCACATTCGCATCCCACCACATTGTTCTATTTTTTTGGGGGGGGTCATGACATATTTGCTATGAATCACACCATTATGTCCTCCTTACTGTGACATTATGCAGTGAATTTAGGTATTACGGCATAGGGGTGGTAATGAGATGATGTGATTTATAGCGACATGTCAGCGTTCACTCCCACCTGGACCTTCCTTTCCCTTGATTTCCTGAAGGGCAGATCACAAAATTTGGAAAATACTGTAGATATGGATCCCATTGCTAGAAACACAGGCTGATATTGACAACCTGGCAGTAGCATATGCGTATTATAACTATTCTAATTGCTACCTACTACATGTCAGCAGAAACCATATTAACTGTAAAACAACAATATTATTCTCTATATGTACATCCTTGCCAGCATTTTTAAATAATGTATAGGTACACATGTCAGCAGGACTTGCTCTTTGTAGCATGTTGTATATGGTACAATATAGGGGAATACTGCTAAAGTACAACCCCATCAACATTTTTACTATTTTAATTTTATAGCAATATTATTGCACCTTAAATAATGTATGACAATAAATAGCGACTTACATTACTACACAGATATCGCCCTATATTATAGCCTCTATTAGGCACATAACTCCCTTCATGACAGCATAGGGACATTTGTCAGTATTTTATTCCAAGCAGTACATGTCGTAATGATTGCTATCATTTATGACACTCAGACTGTGTGACCTGGAAGGAAATCAATGATGATGTAACTTACGTGTCATATACGTTAAGCAGCCAGTTCAGACACATGTCGATGCAGAGAGGCACATTAACTAGTTCATTGTTCTTGTCTTCAAGGCCACTGTAGATGGTGGTGAGTATGGTGATGATTTCAGGGACAGATAATAGTTGTTGGTTTTGATTGAGTTCATGCTCTTTAAATATATTGTGGGTGGTGCTCAGTTCTAGAAGATCCACTAGAAAAAAAACAGTATAGTTTAATTTTCAGCTCTGATCTCCCCTAGTGGTGTCATGTGTCTATCATGCACCTGCTTTCCTATTTTTTATATTACAAGAGGAAGTTAAGGATTTATGTTAAGTTGGGAAGGTCATGGCACATACAGATGGTGATAAATCAAGATATATTATACTTAAATTGGACATTATAAGTAAGGACTGTAAATTGGTTTGGCCAATAATCTCCGTAGGCTAGTCCAGACCCCACAAACATATACCAATGAAGATTATCAGACGACCAAATCCGTTTATGGTGCCTGAACAGTTAGATCTGTGGTCAAATGCTTGCAAGTCTGGAAAGTTGGTGATCCAAGCATGCAACTGGATTGCATCACATTTCATCAGCTTTACCTTGCAGGAATCTACCCTGTATTATTTTGAATGGCTCATGGTAAAAAAAAAATTGTATGTGAAGGAATTGTATCAAGGAAGCCAAGCTACAGTATATAAAAAAAGAATGAAAAGCAACATTATCCCATACTGTACAAGTTATTGTGCATATCAGTATGCTTTGTCAGTTTACTGCTCCACTACTGTCAATACTTTAAGACAAAGCAAAATTCAAAGTCACGCTGGTCTTTTTCACAACATAATTCTGCATTGTTCGCCCTTGTTGCAACATTTTGAAAGTTACTGTAGTTTTACTTTTTTAACTTTTACTAGATTTTGCTAATTTATAAAAAATGTATTTGGGTGTATGTTAAACAGAAAAATAGTTTAACATTTTCTATATGGAAATAAGATGAAATATAGGAAAAATAGAAGCTGTAACGTTAGGTGGCATATCTTACATAAAAATGAGAATCTGCATTATTAAAATAATCTCATCAGGCTCAGCAATAACCTAGCTGCTCACCAACATAATTTTATCAAGGCATCTTCTGTAAGCAAATAATAAGGGTCCGCTGTCACAATAAAATATATAATAAGGTGTAAGTATTTCGGAACTTGCCATTACCATATTAATGTCCTGATCTACACATAATCATTCTCATCCAAACCATCTCAGCAGTCTCCTGCCAAAGTCTGACAAATTGAGGATTTAAAAGACAGAGGTAAAAACTCCTTCAATTGTGATCCTGTGTTATTGCTTACAGAAAATGCCACGCTAAAATTATATTTGTTCTCTTTCTTGTAAGAGTTTTTAATGTAATTTAATAAATAAAGGTATTTATTTAACCAATTTTATGGAGTCATTTCTGCCATTAGGTTATTTTGGAATGTATAAGATAAGGCAACCCTTAGTTTTTAGTTACAAGTGGTATATCCTACAGTATATGAGTGACATTTAACTATAACATCTAACTTAAGATGCAAGTAAACATATAGTTGGTCTCATACACCTCTTTTATATTGTTACCTCTGCAACATACATTTACATCCCCTAAATATATTTTAAACAATAACACATGACATCTATTATTGATGGAGAAATCTAAGGTTAATCATTATCATCAAAGATTATTTATAAGGCCTCACAAGTTCTGTAAAGCCTGACAGGCAAGTGACAAATAAACAGAATAAAAAAAACAAAACATAAAATTCATGAATGTACAAGTTATGTGAGAACAGTTGAGCATCAAGACAGGACGTGCGTAATGTGGTATAAACATTGCTTGCAATGTTCAAACACAGACTTAAAACATTTCCTTAATAAAAAACGAATGAGACAGGTTATTTTACTGATGCCATGAAAAAAGTACATTTTAAGTTAACGTCATTCACAATGACAAGTTCCTCTAGGAATATTCAGACTTCTACTGGAAAAGGAAGCACTACTCTGGCACGCTGTCACGGCGAGAGTGAGAGTGTCTGGAACACACTGTGTCTGTTCATCAACTAGGCGGTCTGACTTGGATTGGTGTCAGCATTAAATTAAAATTGTCACTCTATTATGGAAATGGCATTTGACAGGTCTAGGGAAAACATAAATCACTATACTTCAACAATGAAAAGCAAGTGGTTGAGCAGGGCAAGAGTCTTGATGCCAGGTCATTTCCTTACTTTGAATACAGAAAACTTTCATAGTTACATTTCAGCAAAGTGACTGATCAGTAACACATATGCAGAATTTTTAAAATTAGATATTTTTAAAACAGGTAGGAAATAAAGCAAGAGACAACAACTGCAGAGATTTAGAGGAACACAGAGTAGAATTAAAGCTAATTTTTTTTTATATTTTCTTAGACGATACAGGGGTTTATTTATCATTGGTGACAGTGGGTGCTCAGAAAAGTGGCTGCATATACTGCAGCAATAAGAATTTAATCATTATTGGTATTTAACAAATACCCTTGCCAGAACAGCGGCAAAGAGGTTTGCAGTAAAGTAATAGCTATCACATCCAGGCTTTGCAGCCTTCATAGAACAAATCGAAGCTTAGTAACTTGGCCCAGACGTCATTCCTTAAGAGAATAATGGGGTCAGCAGTTTGCATCGTTAATTTGCCTAACACATGAGATATCTCTGATAACTCTTGAGTTAGACATTTATTTAATAGCCACGATACCTTAACCATGCGGAAAAACAATCAGAGCAGTTGTATAGATCCTCTGACTACCTCACTAGGTACATATATACGCAGAGGGCAGGTGCAGGCAGTTGTCTGGCCTTAAAACTTTACAGTTGAAACAGCCCCTGCAGGGCAGCTTCCCGTCCCTGCTGGAGATGTCAGGAACATAGTTAATTAAAGGACACACTTTACGGTCCTGATTCAGTGTGTGGCCATATCTGCAATTTTTATGCATTATGCAGATGACATCCGCATTTCTACGGATCTGCAGGCTTTTCAGATCCTGCTTGCCAACTTTTCTAAGAGAGTACAGAATTTCAGAGTGGGGAGGGTGTCTCACTGGACTCCCGTCAGAGTTGACCTATCATGCCGCCTAACTACCTAGTGAAGTGGATCTGCCCAAGGGCTTGATGGTATGATTCGAAGCTGACAACATCTCCACTTGCAGATAAATGAATGTAACTGGTTGAAAACGGGGCGTTCGCATATAGTTGAGCTATGCCATGAATGTGGACACAGAACTGCGGCCTATTCCTAGTTGTGCGTATGCAGAGATCTGGATGATTTCAGACTAAACTCTTTCACCAAGGACAGGGCTTGTGCAAATGATCACTGATAATGATGACGGTTACTTGCAAAAGGAAATGTATAGGGGTGTTGCGATCACATAGCTGCGTCCGCTATGACAGGCAATAATTAGCATCTATTTCCAAGTAATGTTTGTGTCCCACTACAAACAGGTTTATCATTACAATTTAATACATGTACTGTATTCAGGACAATTCATTCAGATTTAAGAGGTCACATTTACCGCATATGCTTTACTGGCATATAATCAGCATTCATTCAGATTTAGGCGGTCACATACTGCATATGCTTTAATGGCATACAATCAGCATTCATTCAGATTTAGGAGGTCACATAGGCCGTATATGCTTTACTGGCATACAATCAGCATTCATTCAGATTTAGGAGGACACATACTGAATATGCTTTACTGGCATACAATCAGCATTCATTTAGATTTAGGAGATCACATAGGCCATATATATGCTTTCCTGGCATACAATCAGCATTCATTTAGATTTAGGAGGTCACATAGGCAGTATATATGCTTTACTGGCATACAATCAGCATTCAGTTTGGAAGCAGACATGGCTAATTCACCTTGAATTAAGATATCACATGAAAAGTAACAATCAAATCTATGTCAACAAAATAATAATTGTGTGTAATAATCGTAAAAATCTCGATCAAAACCACTTACCAAAGTAAACCCGCTCATACTGAATGGAATATCTATTTATAGTACATGCAATGTGCTAACATAACAGCTTGATTGGTTATTAAAAGCGATCTATCAACACAACTATATAATTTACTGTAAATGTGTTTTTCGTCTGTCTCTTAGACAACCTGTCACTATTGGGTATTTAGGTCCCTCAGTGACCTAAATCTAATAACACAGGCAAATCCATCATGCTACCAGTTAAAGCTTTTTCTATATCAGGCAGAGTCAGATATTTCTTTCAAGCAATGGTCCTGGAATCATATTGTCTGGCTCAGCCACCTTTGTGGTAAAAATATGTTATTCATTTACAGAACACGCTGTACTGATGTCTTGCTTCCTGGTGTTCCGAGCAGAGTGCAAAGCAATGTATTTCACAGCACCCATTGTGTGGCTCTCTTTGTGCTTTCTGTTCACTAGCTTATAAATAAAAGCAGACAGTGCTCGCCCGTCAACCATTTAAAGTGGAGTCTGCACCCAAGGCACTGTAAAGTCCTATTCTGGCCATCGAGGGATGCAAACCATCGATGGTTCACCATAGATGTTTTTTTGTGTGCCATCGATGGTAACCGATGGAACCATAGATGGACACCTCTCCAATGGCCATCTCTTTCGCCCCCCCTCCCTGCCACCAAACAGCAGCAGACTGTCAATCACTGACAATCTGCAGCCAGTCTGCGTGCGAACAAGCAGGACCCGTACTGCACATGCGCAGTACAGGTCAGGCGTCTGCGCAGATTCCCGACCATTAGGAATCTGCGTTCAGTGTGCACTGCTGAATCAGGCCCTAAATCCCATGCTTTTTTAGGTTTACTAGTTTTGCGTAAAATGGAAATAATAGAAGTGCAGTTAAAAATGTAAATTTGCAAATGTATACATATTTTTCATGTATGGATCACATCCTTTCTGTAGATCAGTTTCTAAAATACTAACATTTTATTCAAGCAGTTACATATCGTCGGTTTCATTATCTGTTAGGGAGAAAATATATTTTGTTTTATGGCAAAACACTATATACTTTTTTTTGGGGGGTGGGGGGAATTTGCTGGGCCTAATAACCCTCAAGGCAGATTACACAATACACTTGAAATTATTAGAAACCTCTTCCCATGAACAATTTTAATGTCTTTTAAATGCAAGATTCATTTAAGCCGATAAGCCCATGATCTTTTCTTGTTTATATTTCCATCAAGGATTTTTGAAGTTCATGCTGTGATCTCCTTTGATTAAAATATTATTTTCAAATAGAAGTTGACTCTTTACTCAAAGTATTGCTCTCTATAAAATAAAATGTATCAGATCCTTTTGTAAATATCAGCAGACCGTCTCTGAGATCCAAGGTGAACTTGCTCAGACATGCAAGAGTCTATACAGTGGCGTATATATAATGGGTGCAGTGTGTGCGGGGCACACGGGCCCCCCGGGTCCAGGGGGGCCCCGCACCGCACCCAAATGATTTTAGACTTACCTGTCCGTGGTCCCTTGTCGGGTGTCTGCGCTACTCAGAACACCGGAAAATGGCCACCGCAGCCATTTTTCCGGCGTTCTGCGCATGCGTAGTAGACTCCAGGCACACTCTAGTGCCCGGAGTCTACTAAGGCTCCGGTGGCTGGCTAGCCGCGTCAGTCGGCTGCCGGCCACCGGGGAGAGAGGTGGGGGCCCCGCACAGGGAGTGCACACGGACCCCCTCCTCTCTTAAGATGCCCCTGAGTCTATAGTGTAATTAGCTGCTAATTATAGTAACTCTAGAAATCGAGATGTATTTTGAAGCTTTCACACAGGGGGGAATACAATTGCAGGCGGGATATTTAAAAACCCAGCGGCGTGGGTTTCTGCTATTCAATTAGATGACTGAAAATAGGATGTGGTGATTTTTATAGAATGCACAGCGTCGTTTTTCTCGCATCTCCAGAGCAAGTCTGATTTCACTGTACAACAAATTAATACTTTTAATTTGTTTCCTTTCTAAAAATAGTCATACATTACTAATTTGAGGTCAAGAAAAATTAAAATGATTTCAGAATGTTTTTACTAGCTCTATTTTTTGAGCTACACTACTTGCACTATACTGTATGTACATTAGTAATATAGTTATAGTGAAAAGCTATTTTAAAATAATCTGATATTTTCTTGATAGAAAATAAATAACAGTTGTTTTAATTCAATCAATCACAAATAAGAACACAAAATGAAACAAACATACAGCATACGAAACTACCATCTAATATAGTGGCCTATTCATGGGGGTGCTTTCTCTTTGCTTGTCGCTTGTACTCCTCTTCTGGGGCATCTCTTGTCACTGTCCAACAGTAGTGATTCACCTACCCTGATATCTTTGTTCCATTGCTGAAATGTCTAGGTGGAATCGCTCACTATGCTTGTCACTCAGTGCACCACAGTTATCTTGTGTGGGTAATCCTGTGAATCGCATATATATTTGAATAGGGGAGGGGACAAATAACTGATTAATTTAACTGGGTCATTAGGCCCCGCTCCCTCTGCACGGAACGCAGATTGCTGGTTCGATTCTCTCCATTCTGCACACTTCCCTAGGAATACCCTTACATCGTCATGAATGGGCTATATCTCGGAACTCAGAGCTGAGAGTTTTAAATGTCATATTCATTCTTTGCATGCTGTAATCAATTAGAAGCAACTATTTTCACATCGGAAACATTTTCATTGTTGTGCAGTGTTTTTACTAAAATCGTTAATTTTAAGAAAAATATTCAGGACTTGCTCTGGGGCATCGGTGGCAGTTTCCAATTAGCTTAATTAGTCCTTAATTACTCACCTTCCAAAGCAGTGCCTACTGCATCCAATGTCAGGAGCTGGGTCTTCTGAAGCTTAGTGAGTATGTGTGAGTGTTTACAAGTGTGTATGAGTGAGTGTGTGCATGAGTGTATGTGTGAGTGACCCCCACTCCTCCCCATGTAAGTGTATAGAGAACTACATCTCCCAGCAGCCCCCTCCTCAGTGACAAGATGGAGGAGAGACCACCTGACACCCCCAGATAGGTGAGTATAATTTTTTTCTTTTTTACCCACCGCAGAGTTTTCAGGTCTAAAAACCCTGCGACCACTTTTTTTTTTCATTGGGTACCGCGGGTATCGGGACCGTGCATACCCTTGGTAATCCAAAGAAGGGTGCAAGGACTTTACCTCACTAAACCTCGCGCCCAAATGAATCACCTCCATAGACTACATCCAAAATGACCAATACTGTAAAACATGCAACACAGCTCTATTTATTTGCTTTGGTTACAAAGTGTCCTAATACACCTAGGGGTATATTTACTAAATTGCGGGTTTATAGAAGTGCAGTTGTTGCAAATAGCAACCATTCAGATTCTACTAATCATTAATCTACCACCTTCTAGAAGATAATAGCTAGAATTTGATGGGTTGCTATGGGCAACAACTCCACTTCTAATAACCCGCACTTTAGTAAATATACCCCCTAGTCTCAATATGCCATGTGGCGCAAGACCCCTTGCGCAAGTGAGCCGCTCCGAGTGGCGTAGACTTTTTTTTGCGTCTTTTTGGCCCGAAAATGCATTGTAATCAAAATCTGATGCTTCATGAGACTGCACGCATTGATTTAAAATGTGACACTTGTATATCTGTGTGCGATGGAGTCTGAATCTGTAAATGAAGCACAATGGAACTTGGCGTGGAAACAAACTGTGGCTGCTGCATGGTGGCACTTAGTGTACAGATTCAGACTCAGTCGCACACAGATACAAGTAGGGGTGAGCGGGTTCGGATTTCTGAAATCCGAACCCCCCCGAGCCCCCCCGATCCGAGGCAGATCCGAGTCAGGCTCGACTTTTCCCGCCTGACTCGGATCTGAAATCGAGGCAAAACGTCATCATCCCGCCTTCCGAGTCTCGCGGGTTTTGGAACCTATATAAGGTACCCGAGTCGGCGCCATTTTCTCACTCGGCTGTGGACAGTGAAGAGGGAGGGTGGGAGTTAGGGCTGGCTGGGCTGTGTAGTGTAGTGTAGTGCAGAGTAGTGTTGTGCTGTGCTGCGCTGTGCTGCTGTTGTCCACTACTTCAAAGTCCATAGGGGCTGGCTGTGTTGTGCTGTGCTGCTGTTGTTAATAGGGGCTGTGTCCACTACTTCAAAGTCCATAGGGGCTTGCTGGACTGTGTTGTGCAGTCAGTTCTCCATAGGGGCTGTGTCCACTCAAAAGTCCTGTGCAGTGTCCCAGTCCTAAAGGGGTGCTGTAGTGTTGTCCAGGGGGTGCTCTGTCCATCAGGGGTGCTCCCCCCAAGTGCTAAAAAAATAATATTTTTTGTGTGTTTGTGAATTGTGTGCGCAGTAGCCGCACGTGCATCAACAAAGTAGTGCCAAGCGTGCGCCTGTGTCATAAGTAAAGGGCCGGCTGGCTTGACCGTTAAAGGGTGCTGTAACCCCCAAAGTACACTCCAGTCCAAACCAAAAAAAAAATAATTTTCTGTGTTTGTGAATTGTGTGCGCAGTAGCCACACGTGCATCAACAAAGTAGTGCCAAGCGTGCGCCTGTGTCATAAGTAAAGGGCCGGCTGGCTTGACCGTTAAAGGGTGCTGTAACCCCCAAAGTACACTCCAGTCCAAACCAAAAAAAAAATTATTTTCTGTGTTTGTGAATTGTGTGCGCAGTAGCCGCACGTGCATCAACAAAGTAGTGCCAAGCGTGCGCCTGTGTCATAAGTAAAGGGCCGGCTGGCTTGACCGTTAAAGGGTGCTGTAACCCCCAAAGTATACTCCAGTCCAAACCAAAAAAAAAATTATTTTCTGTGTTTGTGAATTGTGTGCGCAGTAGCCGCACGTGCATCAACAAAGTAGTGCCAAGCGTGCGCCTGTGTCATAAGTAAAGGGCCGGCTGGCTTGACCGTTAAAGGGTGCTGTATCCCCCAAAGTACACTCCAGTCCAAACTAAAAAATTATATATTTTCTGTGTTTGTGAATTGTGTGCGCAGTAGCCGCACGTGCATCAACAAAGTAGTGCCAAGCGTGCGCCTGTGTCATAAGTAAAGGGCCGGCTGGCTTGACCGTTAAAGGGTGCTGTAACCCCCAAAGTACACTCCAGTCCAAACCAAAAAAAAAAATATTTTCTGTGTTTGTGACTTGTGTACACTGTGGCTGCACGTGCATCAACAAAGGAGCAGCGCCAAGCGTGCGCCTGTGTCCCATAAGTAAAGAGCCGGCTGGCTCATTTCTTAAAGGGTGGTGTAACCCACAAAGTGCACTACTCTCCAGCAAAAATAAAAAAATATTTTCTGTGTTTGTGTGCGCTTTAGCCGCACGTATATATCAATATAACATAAATGGAGGACCAAACTTTCTCCGATAAAAATAAAATAGGGAAAGATCAAGAACCACTTCCTCCTAGTGCTGTTGCTGCTGCTGGGAGTTGTTCATCATCCCAGAGAGGAAGTAGGAACATCACTACTTTTACTAAACAATTGACCCTCCAACAGTCCCTAGCGATGAGGATGAAGTACGACAGCAGTCATCCTGAAGCAAAACGTATAACTGAGGCCTTGACTGCTATGTTGGTGTTAGACGTGCGTCCAGTATCCGCCATTAGTGCAGTGGGATTTAGACAATTGATGGAGGTAGTGTGTCCCCGGTTCCAAATCCCGTCTAGATTCCACCTGCATCCTCAGAGCAGCAGCGACAAGCGTGCGTCTGTCTGTTAAAGGGTGGTGACACCCTCAAAGTGTGCTACACAAACAATAAAAATATTGTTCTTTTTTTTTCGGTCTTTGTGAAATGTGTGGGCTGTAGCCGCACCTGCATCCTTAAAGCAGCAGCGACAAGCGTGCGTCTGTCTGTTAAAGGGTGGTGACACCCTCAAAGTGTGCTACACAAACAATAAAAATATTGTTCTTTTTCTTTCTGTCTTTGTGAAATGTGTGGGCTGTAGCCGCACCCGCATCCTTAAAGCAGCAGCGACAAGCGTGCGTCTGTCTGTTAAAGGGTGGTGACACCCTCAAAGTGTGCTACACAAACAATAAAAATATTGGTCTTTTTTTACTGTCTTTGTGAAATGTGTGGGCTGTAGCCACACCTGCATAATTAAAGCAGCAGCGACAAGCGTGCGTCTGTCTGTTAAAGGGTGGTGACACCCTCAAAGTGTGCTACACAAACAATAAAAACATTGTTCTTTTTTTTTCTGTCTTTGTGAATTGTGTGGGCTGTAGCCGCACTTGCATCCTCAAAGCAGCAGCGACAAGCGTGCGTCTGTCTGTTAAAGGGTGGTGTAACTCTCAAAGTGCTCCAAAAAAAAAACAACTATTTTTTTAATGTGTTTGTGACTTGTGTGGGCTGTAGCCGCACTTGCATCCTCAAAGCAGCAGTGACAAGCGTGCGTCTGTCTGTTAAAGGGTGGTGACACCCTCAAAGTGTGCTACACAAACAATAAAAATATTCTTCTTTTTTCTGTCTTTGTGAATTGTGTGGACTGTAGCCGCACTTGCATCCTCAAAGCAGCAGCGACAAGCGTGCGTCTGTCTGTTAAAGGGTGGTGTAACCCTCAAAGTGCTCCAAAAAATAAAAAACTATTTTTTTAATGTGTTTGTGACTTGTGTGCGATGTAGCCGCACGTGCATCAACATAGTAGCAGCGCCAAGCGTGCGCCTGTGTCATAAGTCAAGGGCTGGTTTGGACATCTGGTCCGGACTGAAGGACGTGCCAACAATTTCTGACAAGTCTACTGTCACTGCATATGATACTGTCCTCAAAGCAGCAGCGACAAGCGTGCGTCTGTCTGTTAAAGGGTGGTGACACCCTCAAAGTGTGCTACACAAACAATAAAAATATTGTTCTTTTTTTTCTGTCTTTGTGAATTGTGTGGGCTGTAGCCGCACTTGCATCCTCAAAGCAGCAGCGACAAGCGTGCATCTGTCTGTTAAAGGGTGGTGACACCCTCAAAGTGTGCTACACAAACAATAAAAATATTCTTCTTTTTTTTTCTGTCTTTGTGAATTGTGTGGGCTGTAGCCGCACTTGCATCTTCAAAGCAGCAGCGACAAGCGTGCGTCTGTCTGTTAAAGGGTGGTGACACCCTCAAAGTGTGCTACACAAACAATAAAAATATTCTTCTTTTTTTTTCTGTCTTTGTGAATTGTGTGGGCTGTAGCCGCACTTGCATCCTCAAAGCAGCAGCGACAAGCGTGCGTCTGTCTGTTAAAGGGTGGTGCAACCCTCAAAGTGCGCTCCACAAACAATAAAAATATTCTTCTTTTTTTTTATGTCTTTGTGAATTGTGTGGGCTGTAGCCGCACTTGCATCCTCAAAGCAGCAGCGACAAGCGTGCGTCTGTCTGTTAAAGGATTACATCGGTGACAGCATCCAAGTAGGCATGTCAGACAGTCCGTACCTGTACTGGCAGGAAAAAATATGAGATATGGTAAGAACTTACCCTTGTTATCTCTATTTCTACGAAGTCCATAGGGTTCCACAGGATACCTTGGGGTATAGGTGTGACGTCAGTCGCTGGGCACCATAGAGTTATGCTTTTCAGCCTCCCAGGAGGCACTAGGGTCCCCCTCCTATACCCCGCCCCCGAGCCAAGGCACCTCAGTTAGTTATCAAGCCATAGGCCGGAGGAGGAGAAGGAAGAGAGAGAAAAAAGATCTGGACACATACAAGAATCACATTCTCACCAGAGGGAGACGGAAAACCAGTGACCAGAGCAAAGCCCATCTGCAGCACAGGTGCGACAGGGCGGGAGTCCTGTGGAACCCTATGGACTTCGTAGAAATAGAGATAACAAGGGTAAGTTCTTACCATATCTCATATTTTCTACTTCAGGGTCCATAGGGTATCCACAGGATACCTTGGGGATGTCCCAAAGCAGTATCCTTTAAGGGTGGGGACGCTCCTGTGCAGAAAGGAGAATCCGCCGCCCGAAGGAAGCATCCTGAGAGGCGAAGGTGTCAAACCTGTAATACCTCACGAAGGTATGGACAGAGGACCACGTAGCAGCCTTGCAGATCTGAACTGCCGAGGCACCACGTCGAGCTGCCCACGAAGGACCCACAGACCTAGTGGAATGAGCCTTCAGAGAAGGAGGGACCGGTAGGCCTTCATGAAGATAAGCTTCAGAAATAGCCATACGGATCCAGACTTCCAAAGTTTGCTTTGAAGCAGGCCAACCCTTTTTATGGAAGCCATAGAGGACAAACAAAGCGTCCGACTTCCTAAACGAAGAACTGCGGTCAACATAAGTCCTTAAGGCCCGCAGAACATCCAAAGAGGCCTCACCCACAGAAAGACCCGGTGAGTTAAAGGCCGGAACAACTATTTCCTCATTAACATGAAAGTGGGAAACAACTTTGGGAAGAAACTCGGGCCGAGTGCGGAGCACTGCCCTGTTCCCATGAAAAACCAAGAAAGGGGGTCTACAAGAAAGAGCCCCTAACTCAGAAACACGTCTGGCCGAAGCAATGGCCAGAAGGAAAACAGTCTTAGCTGTTAGCCATTTAAGATCCACTGAGCCCAGTGGTTCAAACGGCGGTCCTTGGAGAGCCCTCAGGACCACAGCCAAATCCCAAGGCGCCACAGGTGGAACAAAGGGCGGCTGAATGCGGAGAACACCCTGCATAAAGGTGCGCACATCCGGGATTGTAGCAATCCTACGGTGAAACCAGACAGGCCGAAACCTGTACCTTCAAAGAAGCAAGGCGAAGCCCATGATCTAGTCCCGCTTGCAGGAAGGCGAGAATCCGAGACAGACGAAACTCCCGCGGTGCATAACCTCTCGGTCGACACCACTGGAAGAACGTATGCCACACGCGATGGTATATCCTCGCGGAAGACGGTTTCCGAGCTCGTAACATGGTACGCACCACAGAGCTGGAAAACCCCCGGGACCTCAGTATGGCGGTCTCAACAGCCACGCCGTCAAAGACAGCCGAGTCAGGTCCGGGTGAAGGCAAGGACCCTGAGACAGAAGGTCCGGTCGTAGCGGCAACCGCAGAGGACTGTCCACGGACAGACCCTGAAGGTCTGAGAACCAGTGCCGTCTGGGCCACGCGGGAGCTATCAACAGGAGCGTCCCTCCTTCCTGTTTGAATTTCCGGATTACCCGTGGAAGAAGGGAGACTGGAGGGAACAGGTATGCGAACCGGAACGTCCACCGGACGGACAGAGCATCCACCAGAGACGCCCCTTCGTCTCTTGTGCGAGACCCGTACACCGGCAACTTGTTGTTGTGCCGGGACGCCATGAGGTCGATTTCTGGAAGACCACACCTGTCCACCAGTAGTTGAAAAACGTCCGGGTGCAGGGACCATTCCCCCGGATGAACGTCCTGGCGACTTAGAAAGTCCGCCTCCCAATTTAGCACTCCCGAGATGAAGACCGCTGATATGGCCGGAAGATTGCGGTCCGCCCAAACCAGGATCCGAGAGACCTCTACGAGAGCCGCCCGACTGCGAGTTCCTCCTTGCCTGTTTATGTAGGCCACGGTGGTAGCGTTGTCCGACTGGACCTGCACCGGGTGACCCTGGAGAAACCGCTGTGCCTGCTGGAGAGCATTGAAGACCGCACGGAGTTCCAAGATATTTATTGGAAGCTCCGCTTCTGTCGGCGTCCACCTGCCCTGGAACAAGTGTGGACCCGAAACTGCTCCCCAGCCCCGAAGACTGGCGTCCGTTGTCAACAGGACCCAATTTGGAACCCAGAACGGACGTCCCTTGTTGAGGTGGGTCATCTGTAACCACCACGCAAGGGACAGGCGAACCTCCGGGGTGAGCACAATCGTCTGGGACTTCAGAGACTGAGGCAGCCCATTCCACTTGGACAGGATCAGGTGCTGCAGAGGTCTGGAGTGAAACTGGGCGTATTCCACCATGTCGAACACCGACACCATGGAGCCCAGTAACCTCATCGCCGAGTGTAAGGACACCCGGCGGCTGTGCAGACAACTGCGCACCCTTGACTGTAAAGCAGAGATCTTGTCCTCCATCACGAAGATCCTTTGCTGTCCCGAGTCCAATAAGGCTCCAAGATGCAGAATCCTCCGAGACGGGATTAGAGTGGACTTCTGCCAGTTGATTAGCCAGCCGTGCCGTTGCAGCAGTGCAATGGTCAGGTCCAAGTGGCGTAACAGGAGCTCTGGAGATCCTGCCACCAATAACAGGTCGTCCAAATACGGCAACATGCGGACTCCCTGCAGCCGCAGAGAAGCCGCCATGACCGCCATCACCTTGGTGAAAACACGTGGTGCTGTCGCCAGGCCAAAAGGTAACGCCTGAAACTGGAAGTGGTCGCTGCGGATTGCAAACCTGAGGAACTGTTGATGGCGCAAAAGAATAGGGACATGCAGGTAAGCGTCCTGTATGTCCAATGACACCATGTAGTCCCCAGGTTCCAGCGCCAGAATGATGGACCGTAGGGTCTCCATCCGAAACTTCGGGACCCGCAAAGACTTGTTGAGTGCTTTGAGGTTGAGAATCGGACGATATGACCCATTGGGTTTCTGTACCAAAAATAGATTTGAATAGAAACCCTGGCCCCTCTGGGAGAATGGAACAGGCACTATAACTCCAGCCTGGAGCATAGTGTGCAATACCTTCCGCAGCTCCGTAGCCTTGTTCCGGTCTGATGGTAGACCCGTGGTGAAGATCGAGCCGGGGGTCTGTGCCGGAAGGAGAGGGCGTATCCGTGGGAAACCACCTCCAGAACCCAAGTGTCTGTCGTAGTGGTCGACCAACACTGGGCGAACTGTAGCAGGCGGCCTCCCACCCTGGGATCCCCCAAAGGGAGGCCCGGACCGTCAGGCCGCAGGCTTGTCATCTGGCTTGGGGGCCGGACGTCTGGTACTCCATGCCTGCTTCCGGGGCTTGGCCGATTTCTTAGGACCAGCCTGTCGAGGAAACGACTGTGGTTTGGGCCTGCCCTGGGCCCTAGATGACCGAAAGGACGATGGTCCAGAACCAGAAGGAGCAGCGGCCGACGGGAGACAAGCCGATTTGGCTGCCGCCAGCGTGGCCACAATCTTATCCAGATCCGGACCGAAGAGAACTTCTCCGGTAAATGGCAACGCCTCCAGACCCTTTTTGGAATCTGCGTCCGCCTTCCAGGATCGCAGCCACAAGGTGCGACGAGCAGCTACCGCTGCTGAGGAAATCCTAGACACCAGAGTACTAATGTCTAGGGCTGCCTCGTTGATGTAGGTGGCCGAATCACGGAGATTGCCAATCAACTCCGCCTGTTCGGCCGGACAGTCGGAATCAAAAGAAGCCTCTAATGAATCCGCCCAGCGCTCCATCGCTCTGGCAACCCAGCAAATGGCCATAGCCGGCCGTGCTGCCCCCCCGCAAGGGAATAAGCGGACTTCAGGCAGATTTCCACCTTGCGGTCCGTAGCATCCTTAAGGGAGGACATGGATGGCATCGGCAATGTGGCACTACGGACAAGACGGGTCACGTGAGAATCCACCTGTGGAGGGGATTCCCACTTTGCAAAATAATTATCCGCGAATAAGCCACCGCCAGGCGTCTCTGCGGCTGGTATCTTTTGCCAGGCTGTTTCCACGCCTCCTCTAAATGGTCCACCAACTGACCCGAAAGAGGAAAGACTGTGGCATTGCCCTTCACATCCTTGAAAAAGGCATACTTAGATTTAGCTGCTGGGGGAACTTCGTCCTCAATCACCAAGGCTGTGCGGACCGCCCGAATAAGTCCAGGAATATATACTTTGGACTTAGCATCAGCGTCCTTAGTATGGAGAGGTTCCTGATCGTAAGGATCCAGAATCTCCCCATCATCAGACGTCCCCTCGTCATCCTCATAAGGAGTCGACAGAGACGCCACCGGCCGTTTATGCGGCCGCATCACAGACTCCCCTTGCAACACATCCGACAAGTGCTGTACAGAACTCGTCAGGGAGTTAACCCACGCTGGCTCCTGAGAAACCGGGAGCGGGGAAATAGGGAGACTGTGGGGTACCACCAATTGTCGTGGGAAACCCTGCATGGGTGACGACACCACTGACTGCTGGGATAAACCCATCGGTGTAAACGCGGGCTGCAGAGCTAACTGGCCCACTAAGGCTGTAAGCGCCTGAGCGAAACAAGCCCAGGGCGGCTCCTGTACCGGTGCTGTAACCGTAAGAGGCCGCGCCATGGACAAACACTGCCGGCAAAGGCCCTCCGCACTACCTTCCCCCTCCGCTAACGGTACTTTACACGTAGTACACTGTAGCCAGAGGGGAAAATCACTTTCGGACATGATGGCACCACGTATGTGACCTCTCTCACCAATTATAACTTAAATAGGCGAGAGACCACCCTGCAGCACCGCACCGCAAGGGCTTAGCAGAAAGAACAGGGACAGTAATAAAGCTGACAGTTTAGAGAAAAGTTACAGGCAGCAGCGCTAGCACAGTCACATACAATGCAAAGAAAATCAATTCCTGCACTAACAGCGCTGATCACTCAACTACGCAGACACAGGGCCTGGTAGGACACAGCGCTGCATACACAGACCTGACCACAGCGGAGGAGAGGTATGCGGGGGGACGCAGACCACGATGCTTCCGTCCAGCGCTTCCAGCAGCGTTCACCATGCGTTCTGGAGAAGATGGCCGCCGAGGAGCAGAGAGGAGGCTGGCCTGGGGGAGGAGCGCTGCCACAGGACCAGTCGGCAGCGTGCAGAGAGGGCTGTGTGCAGCGGGGGAGGCGTCGGCTGTGAGACAGGGAAGGCGCGCTCCCCTGGCATGCATTTAACCCCTGGGACGCCGCAGCGCTACCGCTCTGCTGCGGTCCGCTGTCCCAGGGGGTAGTGGAAAGCGCAGGTTGGTCGCCTGGCTCCACGCTGCAGCCAGTCCCCAGGGAGCCCCCTGCCTGGGGACTTAGGACCATGTGACCAGCGGGGACCCACCGCGGGACCCCGCTGCTTACCTTTGTCCCCCTTGGATCCGGCCATGGTCCGGAACATCTGGGGTCACCGCTAGCTGTGACCCCAGATGCTCACCAGCATCCCCGGATCGGTCCCGGCGTTCTGGTACCGGCGGGGGTGTAGGGAAGACAGCATGGACATCAGGACTGACTGTCCATGCTGTACATCCAGATGTGCAGCCACAGCTGCACTGAAGAAAGCTTCAGGGGCTCTTCTAGCCCCCACTCCGACAGGTGCACCCGACGCCGGCCGGGCACCAAACTAAACTGAGGTGCCTTGGCTCGGGGGCGGGGTATAGGAGGGGGACCCTAGTGCATCCTGGGAGGCTGAAAAGCTTAACTCTATGGTGCCCAGCGACTGACGTCACACCTATACCCCAAGGTATCCTGTGGATACCCTATGGACCCTGAAGTAGAAAGAAGCAATTTGGAGGTCCCTGTACAAACTGGCTCTATTTTACCTGAGTTGCCCCCCCTCCAGTGTGTACTCCGAAAGAGTGTTTAGTGCAGCCGGGAACCTTGTCAGCGAAAGGCGTAGGAGGTTGCTTCCACAAAATGTGGAGATGATGTTCATAAAATGAATTATCAACTCTTCCAGGGAGACCAGCCTCCAGAACGTACAGAGGGACCTGTGGTTGTGGATTCCAGCGGGGACGAACTAATACTCTGTGAGAATGAGGATGTACACACTGAAGAGGGTGAGGAATCGGTGGATGAGGAGGATGAGGATGACATCTTGCCTCCGTAGAGCCAGTTTGTGCAGGGACAGATTAATTGCCAGCTTGTTTTGTGGGGGCCCAAACGAACCAATCATTTCAGCCACAGTTGTGTGGCAGACCCTGGCGCTGAAATGATTGGTTTGTTAAAGTGTGCATGTCCTGTTTATACAACATAAGGGTGGGTGGGAGGGCCCAAGGACAATTCCATCTTGCACCTCTTTTTTTTCTTTGCATTATGTACAGTTTGGGGCCTAGTTTTTCAAACTGCCATCCTGTCTGCCACTGCAGTATCACGCCTAGATGGGTCACGTGTTTGTGCCGCCCACTCGTGTCGCTTAGCATAGTCATCCAGCTACCTCGGTGCAACCTTTTGGACATAAAAACACTATTGTGAGGTGTGAGGTGTTCAGAATAGACTGGAAATGAGTGGAAATTAAGGTTATTGAGGTTAATAATAGCATAGGAGCAGAAAAACCTACAAATTCTGTGATTTTAGCTGTTTTTGTGCATTTTTTAAAAAAAATACAGATCCAAAACACAAAACCCAGAACCCAAAACACGGAAGGGTGGTTTTGGCAAAACCAATCCAGATCCAAAACACGAAGAAAGATCCAGATCCAAAACCAAAACACAAAACACGAAAAGTGGCCGGTGCACACCCCTAGATACAAGTGTCTCACATCAAATTAATCAGCGCAGTCTCGTGGTGCAGTTTTGTGGTATCACAATAGTATATGAGAACAACTCTGTGGTTGTGGCAAATTTTTAGGTTTAGTTTTATTTACTCTGTAACAATGTCACAGTAATTTTAAAATACATCCTATCATCACTGTACAATAATAGATATTGGCTGGAACACCATTATCATACGCAAAGAGTTTTAAAACTCGTTGAGTATGATAACACTCATTGATAAATGAGCCCCTATGTCCCTATACAGGGATGGTTTAAGAGAGGAAGGTGAGGAAGAGGGCCTGTGGTGTGCACTCCAATGGTGGATCCCCCCTGGATCTGGTAAGGTCTCTATGTGGGCTTCCCTCTATCCATGGTGCAGTCATTGGGTAGACTTTTGCACTGTACCAGAGTCTGCTGGGCATGCGCAGGTCTTCGGGAAAATGGCTTTGGCGCCATTTTCTCAGTGATTTCAGTGAGGAAAGTATAGTCTATTATAGATACGCCCATGTTCCTATAAAACCTATGTATTTCTGTAACTCTACTGACAAACTTTAATGTAATTCTAGAGACAAACTTTATTGTGACTGGACCAAAATGGTGAACAATTGTTATGGATCAAAAACAATTCCTAAAAACAAACAACCTGCTGGCTGTAAGGTGCGTGTGACTATGGTGAGAGAATATTTTCTTTTCACTCTCAGGGGGAATTCAATTGTCTGCAAACTCCACCAACTGTAGATGGAACAACGTGGGGAGTGCCGGCAATATCACCAATTGGTGCGTGACACCAATATCCCCAATTTTCATCTGCACTTCATAGAGCTGCACAGGAACATGAGCGTAATTCGTGGGAATGTGCAAAGCCAAACAATGCGACCACACATCACCAAAAATGTAGTTATCTTCTTCATCTCCTACTATTCTGCGTGATAACAGTTTTAAAGTACGGTAGTAAAGGTTAAAACAGCCTGTAACCCACCATATTATCAGAATATTAATATAAGCACAAATTATTTCAGAAGATTGTTCTAGTCTTATGAGTTACAGTGATCTATTTACTAGTCACTGTAGGTCTACATGTTACAGGGCAAGCAATGTGAGCAGAAGAAATGAGGCTCTGGTTATAGTTTTGCCATAAACAGTAATTTAACGAACTTAAAATATTTAATTTGGCAAGATTGCGATAAAAAATGGAATTGCTTTAATATTGATATAAATAATTTTTTCATTAGGCAATAGTTATAAAATATATTATAAATATTCATTACACTGTTATTTCAGTTACAATATTGCTGACATTTTATATACAAATATTAGCAAAAAAAACATTTCTATTGTTGTGAAATTTAGTGATAAATAAAATTTTTTTTGTGTATTTTATTTTTCAAAAATGGTCATAATAGACCTAGAGGATTTATTTTGTTGATCTATTGTCTAAACAATATTTCATAATTTATTAAATTATATCAAACATGTATCTATTCTACAGTGAATCTAATAGGTACCTGCTATGAAAGTCTCTGCTCTTTAGAGGCAGGACACATAGGGCCTGATTCAGAGCCGTTCGCTATTTGCGGTCGTTCGTTCTAAAACAAGGGGTGGCTATTCAAATGATCAGTTCGCAAATTGCAGTCTGTTCACACCTCTAAGTCTGAATGAGCGAGCAAAACATACGCTCGTTTATTTGTTAAAAACGCCCCCTGGCCGCACGTACCATACGTCATGTCCGCTATTTATTAGATTAATCGAGTACATCGACCAGCGTATGAACTGCTCGCTATTCTTGTGGTTGGTTTTTTCTACCACAATCTTGCGAGCAGTTCTGGCTATAAAATAACCCAGTGACGTGGTCAATGACGCTGCTGTATTAATTATGCACACCCATAAAACGCCCGTTTTGACCTTTAAGCACGCCTGCGTTCGGATCTCCACTCCCCATTTTCAAGCACCTTCCCCTGTTACCACCCACATACGCCTCATTCTGTCACTCAAAATAGCAGGCATTCGCTATATTGCGAGCACATGAATTTCGGCCGCACTGACTGGTTCGCGCATGCGTATAACGATCCGTACGCATGCGCAGATGTGCGAACATCGCTCGGAACGAGCGTACTGCCGCTAGCGAGTGGCTCTGAATGAGGGCCATAGTTCTTTACATATGCCTGGTCCTTATTATTATTATCTACAGGGAATATTACAAAGCTACAGTATAAACAATACAAAATAAAAATAAATATTCAAACAGACAGTACAGGAAAAACAAAGAGTGAGGTAATTATACCACGTGTGAGTTACAGCAATAAACAGTAGCACTCAATGACCCAGTGCCCTGAGAAGGTGGACTACACTGGAGACAAGGATAGTGCAGGGTGAGAACCAAGAGGGTGGAAGAGCCTGTTTGTGAGAACTTATAGTCTATGGGCCTTATCACCTTCTTTCTCATTTGCCTGAAGTCAGCGGGTTTGAAATCACCTAACTAAATAACAGTCTTTTTGATTCCTCTCAGTTCCTTAGTTTACAACTGTACTTGGCTATGCAGTAAATTTACTTACCCTGTGGTGAGTTACCTGATAATTTTCTCTTAGATAATTGGCTTTATCGATGTAGAAGCTCTGACACAGCTGCAGTGGCAGCTTTCCCTACACTATTATCTTAAGGCCAGCAGAACTACAACATGTAGTGTAACTATAGGGTGAACAAGTGAAATACATAATCATTCTGGAGGAAACTGAAGTTCGTTCTACATGCTGTTTTCCTCTGTGATTTCCGCAGCTAGATAGTGAGTATTTACTTTGCCCACATAAATGAACCCAATTCACTGTAGTTACAAAAACAATGTTATAAAATAAAAGCGGTCAAGGGACACTAGTATTTACATTTTATCATAATTTTCAGGTTTAAGTTTTGGACCATCATTTGTTATACAGTAAGTTCTATATTATGTATACACAATTCATGACACTAGCAGCCACATCAGACAGGTTTAGTACAGTACAGGTAACAGAAAGTACGCTACTTACAGCACAAGGTCTTCTGAAGTCTCCTTATTTTCATAGCAGTGCGGTAAGCTGAAAACCTCACGTTGTTTAAGTCACCTAGAAAAAGTGAAAAAAATGACTCAAATATAATATCATGATGTAATTGCCTACTAAAGTTATAGTTTAATTATTTGATAATGGGGCAGATGTATGAAGCTCTGGAAAGTGATAAAGTGCAGATTGATAAACGACCAGCCAATCAGCTCTCAACTGTCATTTTTGAAACAGCCTGTAACATGACAGTTGGGAGCTGAGTGGCTGGTCGTTTATCACTCTCCACTTTATCACTTTCCAGAGCTTCATACATCTGCCCCAATATGTGTAATAGCATGCAACATCTCTCCAACCTTCCTTATGAAATTCTGCTCTAAAAACTTTTGTCAATTGACTCAGGACCCCACACAGTTCACATTTTCCAGGTCACCCAGCAGGTACACAGGTGTATTCCTTATGGTGCATACACACGGTCAAATTTGTCAGATCGTTGTTACCATTGAACGATAACGATGAACAATTTCATCAGCGATTTCATGAACAGTGAACGATTTCTGACAGTATTAAAATGAATGAAATCATCCAAATCTGTCTGCAAACACAGTCGATGTCAGATATTGTTATCTGACATGCGGGAATGCGCACCGTTGGTCGATGTCAGTGATATGAATATCTGAACGATTTTTAGAATCGTTATCATTCATATCTTTAACAAAATCTGACCGTGTGTATGCTGCATTACTCACCGACACATTTTAAAAGATCCACTAGATAAAGTGAAGATTATGTCCCCCTGATTGAACAAGTGAAGATTATGTCACCCTGCTTCCTCAGTGGTATTAACAAGATTTGTAACAAGTGAAGATTATGTCCTAGGGGAACATAATCTTCACTTAATCTGATCCATAGGTGGAGGTAATTATCTCACTTGTGACTCTGGGCCTGATTCAGACCCGGTCGCAAGCGTTGAGCGCTCGCAACCGGGTCAATGTTTGCCCACTGGGCATGCGCACGACGAAGCCGGCTCCGTCGTTCACATACGCGAGATCCGGCTAGCGACGGGTGCTCCGTCGCTCTGGGTCTCGCACCAAAGGGGGCGAGATGTCGATGGTGATTTGGTAGGCATGGCCGGGGGGTGGCTTCACAAACGCAGGCGTTCCCAAGCGAACGCCTGCCGTTTGTGGAAGGCCCCACTGACATCACCATCAGTGGCAGAGCTTCCGGCTCTATTAGAGCCAGAAGCTCTCTGGGGCTTGCGGCCATGATACCCTACCACAAGGGTCTCGTCGCAAGCCTGATGACCATCGCGACCATCAACCTGGCCGCTCCAAAAAAAAAAAAAAAAAAACGCCCTGATTCAGACGAGCGTCCGTCTCTGAATCAGGACCGAGTATGAGAACCTGTGCCCTAACAATTTTTATTATCCAGGAAATGCGAGGAAAATTCTTAGAGGGATTATTTATCACATACTGCATGGTTTAAGTATGATAGTAATGCTGATAATCGCAAAGCAAATTTTAAAATTTTCGCTTGCAATTATTATCCTTCTCTCATTATCCCGGCAAAAGGGCTATGCATGCGTCAGTGGGGCCAACCAGGGCCGGATAAACAATCGAGCGGGTGGAGCAACCAGAGATAGTGATTTTTTTTTTCCTGGCACCACCCTGATCATCCACCTACTGGCTGCCTGGGCTGAAGCATCGCCCATTTACACAGAACTACCTCACCTAAACCCCCCCTTCCCCGGCCATCGAAATAACTGCTACTCCTGGGGCTGTCCGAAGCTCCACCCCCAAATCACCTGACGCACTGCCCCCGCAGATCGTTCGAAGCTCCACCACCGGCCTGGGACTGTCAGTGAAACAAGGAGGCGGAAAGGTATACTAGTGCGATCTCGGCTGTCACTCATTGGGACAGACGGGCCCCGGCAGTAACCTTCACAGCACACTGCACAGCAGACTGCAGGACTCTCAGTCAGCTCTTCCAGGGAGCAATGAATGGGATAGGAAGGAGTAGTCAGCGTTTAGCAAAATGAGGAGCGGACATATCGACGTGTAAGAACAGCTCAAGGGACCAGTAAGAGGAGAGTGTGTGTAAAGAGTGAGAGTCCATGTGAGAAGGTGAGCAGAAATAGTGCTTGTTGGTTTGTCTAGTCCTGGGGGTGCAGGGAGAACTGGAACCTCACTGGAGAATCCAGTGAGTGTCTTTTATCTATGTATTTTTTTAAATTAAAATACTGCCCATTTAAGCATTATTCCTGTTTGAAGTACCTTGTGAGTGTTATGCTGGGAACACACTATGCAACATCCTACCTCCAAAACGACTCTTTCCACCCGGTACAAATTGCTCTGCTCTTGGACTTCCCACCTAATTAATGATTGCAGACACCTGTGTTGAACTAGTTAATAGATGAGACAGGTGATTCAGCACAGGTGTCTGCAATCATCAATTAAGAAGGAAGTCTAGGAGCAGAGCAATTTTTACAGGATGGGAGGGGTCATGTTGGAGGGTCTGCGATATGCAGGGGCGCTAAAAGGAGGGAGGGAGCAGGGACTAATTATCTGGGTTTGTTGGAGGGGCCCGGGTCCAATGCTGCCTCTCCTTCCTCTTTCCTCTCAGCTGTAACTGCTATGTGCTGGGCTGCAGTGGGAGACTGATCGCTGCTGAGCAGCAGTCTCCTCTGCCTGGGGTGCGAGTGATCACACTGATTGTGTCCCCCCTTGTTTTGCACCGTGCTGAGGGTTCCCTCCCCAACGAGCAGCGCCGTAAATGTTTTTTTTCCCCTGAAGGGGCATTGTCATGCCTCCTGCATTTAGACCAACCCCCTTTACCTGGGCTGGCTCTGCATGCCCTGGCGATATGTCGTTCAGTGAATAGCATAGTGAATATGCGGGTGTGTATAACCGATATGTCTGTGAACGACATTGTTCACAAACATATCATGTCGGACCTGCAGCACAGCCATAGGTAAATCTACTTGTGTGTACAGGTGACCCACGTCTGCCTGTACGCTGGCCGCAGGAACCGCCGACACTGGCATCACAACTGGGCGAGCAAATTTAAATGCCCTCCCAGTTGTGATGTCTCCCCCCAAAAAACGTAACACTAACCCCGCTAACTTCCTCAAACCTAACCTCCCCCCGGGAGCCCGTCTAACAGGACGTGCGTCCCGGATTTACCTCGTTTGGGCACATGTCGTCCTGGATTCCGGCATCGGGATTATGATAGGCGTCGGTATTTCGACGCCTATCATAAATCCTTTGCTGGCAATCTGCAGTTGGGATTGTGATCGGAGGCCACATAACTACATCCCGCTGTCTTATATGGCGGTCACTGTAATGCACTCTGTATTACTGTATAGGGTGGTCACTGCAATGCTCTTTGCATTATATGGTGGTCACTGCAATGCTCTCTGTATTATATGGCAGTCACCGAGATGCTTTCTGTATTATAGGACGGTGACACTAGCAATGCCCTCTATGGAGTTAGCCACACCCACTGCACATGCCAGACTCCTTGTGTAGACCACACTCACACCACACCGCATCACTAGTCACACCGCTTGTCACATCCCCTGCAGATGCACAAAATATGCCAATTTAGCACGTCCCATAGAAACCTACGGGGCTGCTTTTGTGATCGAAAACGAGGGACCGCAGCAGATACTGTACTGTACTATCAATCTGTACTATATATATTGCAAACCGATATCTGCTGCAGATCCCCTACATATATTCTGGAGATGCTAGAAATTTGCATATATCCCCCCAAAACAGCTGTTTTTAAGAAAGGTTATTGGTTGTAACTCACTGCTTTCGTAATGCTGGAAAAGGGCAACAATTAGTTACTTATAATGTATTACATATATATGCAGAATCTCCTTACCGAGTGATTGGAAGAGTTCAGTCATTTTTGGGTGGTCCCAGCAAGTACTCTGTGTTTCATGACTATTAATGAATAAGTAACAGAAAAAATAAATAGTTAATGAAAGACATACATGACTGAATTTATTTCATTCTTTAAATTGTCTATATGAAGATGAAAATATTAATTCTTGCATTTTACTTTTGTGTATATTGATGTTATTTATTAAGAAAGTTTAATTATTATATACTGTATATTACTAACTTTCAGCAAATCACCAGCAGTAGACACAAACACACACACATGGTTTCTGTCATTCACAATCACTAATGTTATTGTTCTGTGTTATCAGACTAAATACAAATAACGCTGGCAGTCACAGAGTCTCATACTATACCCTTGAACAGAGCTACCGTGCACCTCCATATTGTAAGTTAAGGTAACAATGCATTCATCATTCAAGCCCTAAAGTATGGATGATGTGTTTTGTTTGACCACTATAACACTGGAATACAATAAGTTACTGGCTTGTCCTTTTAACGCCATCATGCCTGTTTCAATTGTGGATATTTGACCATGGATTTTTGTACTCCGTACTTCTTTGCATTATAAAGTATATTATTCCTACTTACAATGATATGCTGCTGTTTTTGTTCTATTTTATGCAGTTTGTCTACTTAGATTTATGTGTGTGTCTATAGCTAGCCAATAGTATTGTTTATTGATTGTAATTTACCAGAAATTCTAACAATTACATTCAAAGAGAGTCCCTGTCACTTATACATTAATATAATTACAAGTATGGCTTACAATGCCATTTAATATACAGATTTAGTTGTTTGATTTTGTTTTATTTTTTTCTTTGGTTTTTTTGAACTCTGCCCCTGCCACATGCGCCATTTCTCTCTGCAGTGTCCCGATGACAGTGGTACTGTGTCCGTGGGCTGCCTGTGCGTGACATGCATGGTAAAATTGTGCTATATTGGGAACTCTTTAAGTATCTGTTTAGACATACTATGCTACTTGTTTACATAAACATTGAAACGTTGGCAAGATCTGTCTCCTGTGATATGTCTGCAATGAGTACCGCCTGATTTACATGCTGTACAAACGTATCCCAACGTGCTTGGTTTATGCAAGGAAGGCACCTGCGTTGTTCACAATAAGTATTAGTGAGGAGTGCTGCAAGAGTGAATCATTTATATATATATATATATATATATATATATAGTGACAGGGTCAGCATAATTCCACATGAGGTAAATGTGGAATATCCATATCTCCCAGGTTTAGCAGAGCTAAGGCATTAGGATTGTGTAAATGTCCCATTCAGGTGTTGCCTCAATCAGTGCCAGACACCTGTGAGACGCTGGTTTAAGAACTGCAGAGACACTGGGGAAACTGAGCCTGACGGTGAAATAGTCGCCCAGCTTATAGGCCTGGGGGTGACTAGTGTTAGGTTCCTGTAGCTGCGAGTCCACTGAAGAAATATTGCTGTTTTGGAAGACTTTGTATGACATCTTGCCTGTGTACCTGCCTGTGGGAGCAATAAAAGCTACTGATGGATTTTATCTGGTTTATATGATTCTTGTCACAATATATATATATATGGAACAAGCACAATGTCCGGCACTCCGCTGACCTCAATATGTCAGCAGTCCCAGTGCACATCCAGAATACCCAGGTATCGTATATGCATAACAATGGATGTCACTCGGTTAAAAGATCATATAAAAAACTGTGGTAGATCAACGTTTCAGGGCGCCCTGAAATGTTGATCTACCACAGTTTGTTATATGATCTTTTATCCGAGTGACATCCATTGTTATGCATATATATTCTGTTTCTACGAGTGCCGGTCCTACTTGGAAACTATATATATATAGTTTCCAAGTAGGACCGGCACTCGTAGAAACAGAATTGATGCAGCCTCCGTGCCTTCCTTGTATTAGAAGTATAGAATGCAGTAGTAGGCGGCACTGAAGGTCTTTAGTTGCAAAAAAAGGTATATTTTATTCCGACGTTTCAGGGCATATACAGCCCTTTTTTCAAGGATACATAAGTGTATGTATCCTTGAAAAAAGGGCTGTATATGCCCTGAAACGTCGGAATAAAATTTACCTTTTTTTGCAACTAAAGACCTTCAGTGACGCCTACTACTGCATTCTATATATATATATATATGTATATATATATATATATATATATATATATAGCAAAAATGTGGGTGGAGCGCTGGTTTGAATCACCACACAAATTGTAATAAAAATAAAATGTATTGTATAGTATAGTTGCATATAACAAGCGGTGTATATAAAATATATATAACAGGTGGTACAATATAGTGCTATATTCTGTTCACGCTCTACAAATAATTGTTTCCCAGATTCCTTTCTTTAGAGGATACAATAACTCAAAAATGTATCCAGATACTAACATGGCTCTGGTATGGTAAATGATCGTCCATTTGTTCTGTGCCAGTACTTTAGTTAATGATTGTCCCCAAATAATAGTCAATGTCACCGGTGTGCACTTAAACCTCAGGTGTTAAACTCGGTCCACCCGTTATGCCGTAAGTTCAGACACAATATACAGTGTAGGATAGGTGGGTCATATTGTGTACTCACTGATTGATGTCTAGCGCAGACTTGCTCTCCACCGCTCGTCAGCGGGAGTGCAAACGGGTTGTAGATCCGCTGTTCAGTATGATGTAACAGCTGAATTATACAGTGAGTAAAACAATCCTGACGGAGTCACCGGTGTCTCTAGTGAGTACACCGCTCAGTGTTTTAAATTCCTCCGTCCTGCCTGATTCGGAGTGCAATGATAGGTGGATCTGTATGCGTAGTGATCTGGAGAGCTAGAGCAGATAAATATCTCCGTCCTTGACGTATTTCTCCGGTATGATCCATACATTCTGAAGAAACCGTGGCTGCCACTCCCGGAGCAACGCTTCAAGAGCGCTGTGTGACAATTAAATTGATAGTCATTAAGATAGAGCAATATAAGTAAACATATAAGCTGTGGCCAAAGACTTTTGCACATTAGTGTATACTATATATATATATATATATATATATATATATATGTTACGAGCCGCCGCGGCTCGTCTGTCATGGGTCCCAGTCGTTGCTAGGCGACTGGGACATCACTGTGCTTCTGGCTGGTGGCTCCCCACCATGTCACTAGGCAACCAGGACGCCTGGTGACCATGGGGGGTTGTGGGTCAATCAGGGGAGACGTGCAGCGCTCCAGCTGCACAATATTGTTCATCTAGGGGGGCTTATCTGTGCTGGCCTCCTGATTGGCTCCTGTTCTCTTTACCTTGCAGTCAGCCCTGTCTGACCCTGCCGGTTATAGCTCTTGCTTGTTGCCTGTGTTCCTCTACCCATCAGAAGTCCTGTTGGGTCCAGTACCTGCATCCCGAGTAGCTGGCTTGCTACACCCCGATTTGTATCCTGCGTAGCTGGCCTGTTATGATCCAGATTCATATCCTGCATTCCTGGTTCTGCCATCCTCCAGCTGGAATCCTGAGTAGCTGGCCTTCTACACCCCGATGCGTACCCTGCGTTGCTGGTTTGCTATCCTCCAGCAAGAATCCTGAGTAGCTGGCCTGTTACAATCCAGATTCATATCCTGCATTGCTGGTTTGCCATCCTCCAGCTAGAATCCCGAGTAGCTGGCCTACTACACCGAGAATCATATCCAGCACCACTGGTCTTGCTAACTCCAGCTAGTATTCTACATGCGACACCGTGCCTGCCTCATTTCCTGTCTCTGTGCTAGTACTGAGTGACCCAGCCAGGGGGCTGCGACCTGCCCATTGGATGCTGCAAAGTCCATACTTCCTTGCGAGGGTCACTGGCGAAAACCACAGGCGGATTAGACTACGCACCTCTGGTCTGGGTCTCCGCCAACACACATTTCTTTTATGAACAGTCACGTTTCACCAAGGGCATCAAGCAGGAATACTTCAATAATTTGGACTGCTGACAAAAACCAGTATCTAAACTGTGAAGCTTAGAACATAAATGGTTAAGCACAAAGTAGGTTTTGAAATTCCAAAAGTAAAGACCAAGGCCCTCATTCACAGCCGTACGCTCTGAGCAGAGCGCACGCTCTGCATGAGGGCCGGGCTCCATTTTCATGGAGCGTCCTCCTGGACGCTCGTATAGCTGTGGGTCACCACCCACAGGCTATACGAGCGTGCATTTTGATGGCCGCGATGGTCGTGACCATCGCGACCATCGAAATTGCGAACCGGAGCCTGCGGTTGAGGTTTTCAACCGCAAGCTCCGGAGTGATTTTGGCTCTATCAGAGCCAAAATCACTCCCACTGACATCACTAGTGATGTCAGTGGGCCGGCTTCTGACGGGAGGCGTTCCCGTGGGAACGCCCCCGTCAGGGAGGCACGCCCCCGGCACGCCCCCGGCACCAAAGGGGGCGTGCTGTCAATCAACATTGACAGCACGCCCCCTTTGATCGGACACAACGAGCGAAGGAAAGTCCTTCGCTCGTCGTGTCTGGCGCATGCGCACGACGGAGCTCCCTCCGTCGTGCGCATGCTCAGTGCAGACCATCGACCCACTTGCGAGCGGACAGCCGCTCGCGAGTGGGTCTGAATCAGGCCCCAAGTTTGCAATGGGTAATGAAAGAAAATGATGTTGACATTAATTACTTTCATGTCTGATCTAGTGCAAGTAAATTATTAAACCTGTGCCTATGTGAAGACAAATTCTTTGTCTCTTTTAATCTAATTTACATGAATCCTCCACATTACTGTCATTTTCACAAAAATCACGGTTACACTGTTGCCCATATATGCAAAACTCTCAAAATTTCTCTCCAGCCTTAGCTGGTATGGCTGAGCCATTTACAGACCCACAGAGAAACACACTGAGAATACAGTTGATCTTTTCAGTATGTTTAGTTGTACATATATTTTCTCCTGGCCACGATCTCTGATATCTATCCTACTTGCCTACTGCATGTCAAACCCCTCATATCTGCTTCCTCTCCTGCTTGTTCTCACTACAATGTAATGTCTGCCCTCCAGGCTTCTGCTATAATCCTTTCTTTCTTCTTTTTATCATTCTCAACCTTCCGTTTCGCCATCCTATTCTTTCTGCCCAAAGACCCTTCAAAATACCATATGCCCTCAGTCTGTACTATACATTGCAAACCGTCATACGAAAAGTAAACATAACGTCCCAATTTTTACATGCGGCTCAAAACACAGCATTTAGATACGGACGTCTACTATAAATGTTGGAGAAATGAAACTCCTTTAAGAATATAGATATTTAAATACAGTACTGTAATATTTAAAAAAAAATCAGTTTAAAAACCGAGATTGTGTGACACTGCTAAGAGGTTTGTAAACAGTAGGACCAATCACAAACTGTACTCAAGAAATTGGTGCCGTAATTGGTCCCTCTGCTCATACCACTCACCATTATAAAGTGGCAAATTGGTTTGCTGGTTCTGTTGCACAGAATCGGAGAACAGGAAAAACAGCTGTATGGAGCAGCATATGGGACTCTAGGTAGTGAGAATATTTTTCGGGTTGGTGGTGATAAAGCTTTTAAATGATACAGAATTGATTTTATCTGTCTGTTATATATGCATACAGAGGCAGAGCTGCTATTGATATTGGAGGTTTGTACACAGATTGGGATGGGAAGGGCGGAGGGGCGGCATTTCACCAGTCAAATCCCTATGTGTACATGTATCCTTTTAACCGTTAGGTGGTACATGGAGGCCTGAATGCATAATATATATCATTTAGAATGCTCCTATTGGGCCCAACTGACCCGGCAAAGAAAACATCTTCTGCTCCTTTTGAAGTTCTGAAACTACTTGGAAATTCCATACATCCTTAATGCTACTGATACATGCTGGTTTCTCTTTGATCTTTGTGAATGTATTTTTTGTCTCTTAATATTACTGAAGTATAATCATCTAACACTTTTAAATTACTCTAAAAGGCACAGTCATATTGAGAAAAATGCTGCCGTCTTAGTGCCATAAGAAATTCCATTCATGATTTTTATGTCCAACTTCAAACTTCGAAGCCCCTTGAGGTATTACTGCAAAAATGTACATTAATTACTCGAAATGGCTTTATTCTAAAGTCTAGTCACTGAAATGACCGTTAGACAATGTTCTGTGCGTACTTGATATTCAGTTTCATGTAAAGTAGAAGAAAATGAGACGAGGAGCTCTTCTGACTAAAACAGAGATAAAAGTTTAATGCATACCTTAATGAGAAACAAATGGCCTCATTTAGCACTGAGCATCATTTTGAGGCCCAAGCAGACACTTAAAATGCAGACCACAAACTTGCGCTCTCTTCTAGCTACTGTATTTTGTGCTGCATGCATCTTAAAATATGTGCAAGTGTAGATAGTGTAAAGGGGCCTATCCACTACGTGACCTGAAAGTGTGAACGTCTAGCGTTCAGACCTTCAGGTCGCCGAGGTGCGGTGCCTGCACTGAACGGCGTTCAATGAACATCATTCAGTGAAGGAGCCCAACCTCCTATCTCTGAACATGCCGAACCTGACGAGCGTTGTTAGGTTGAAGGCCATGTTCAGTAGACAATCGGGGATGGCAAGGACCCAGCGTGCACGTGCCTTGCTGGTCCTTGCCGGCTATCCATTACCCGACTTGTGAGCAATGTTAATCATGCTGCGGCTTAGAGGCATTGTGTAGAAAGAGATCTGCACTTGCACAGTACTGAACATGCACAGATCTCTCACCATCGGAGATGTACATAAACCAGCAAATTTACGTACATCTCTGAATTAGGCCCTGAGTCCCTTAGGAAATTCAGCCCTGTGCTGACAGATCTGGGGCTGCTTCTCATAATTACAGCAGGATACCACAATTACAGCAGGATACCACAATTACAGCAGGATACCATGTAGAGATATATGGACCATCCCAGGCTGGCAGAACCGTATCTGTTTTTTTTTAATCTGAATGAGCTGTGATCAGACTGAATAATACTATTCACACTGGTGCTTGTTCCAGTTTTTGCTTTGGGAAGGCAGTATGTCCTCCCCAATTATTTATTTTGCAATAAACCTGTTAATTAATTTTAATTATTAATAGTTATTTATATAGTGCCTACATATTATGAAATATATTACAGAGAATATGTTAATCATTCACATAAGCCACTGCCACAGTGTAGTTTATAATCTATATTCCCTATTAAGCACACACTGTTAATTCTGTCAGAAGCCTATTGGCAGAGATAGGACCAACAATTATCTCAGTACTAGAACTATTCCTCACACCAACTAACCATTATGTTATTCCCAGTCTTAAGCTGGGTACATACCATACAATCATCGGGCTGTTCATCCAGTAATGAGAGAACGGCCATTGGATTGTGTAGGTGTGTACCCTGTCCCGATGCATGAGTGTTAGCCGATAAATGGCTTTTAACACCCCTGTAACGGCCGGGATCGGGAGGTCGCATCTTATGTACAGTTTAATATTCGTCGGTTCGACCTCCCGATCCCATAGAAGCCAGTACACACAGTGTCGGACTGGGCCAGAAAGGGCCCACCAGGGAATGTAGTGGTAGGGGCCCAAGCTTAAAGGGTGTGTCCAGCCACTAGAGGGGGTGTGGCCAGCCACAACAGAGGGACCTGGACCTCCATTAGAGAGCACATGCAAAGAATAGGGCCCCTTTATAATAGAGGGGACAGGGGTGTGCCAAGACCACCCACTTAGGTTGGCAAGAGGGCTAATCTTTGTGTCGTTTCCCTAGAAACAAACCAAACACCCAAATTCATCCATGACCTTTCTCTACCCCTAGAGTAGGGGTGGGGCCCTCAGGCAGTGGAGCACGCTGTGGATTTCCCCTGTAGCCCTGTGGGCCAGTCCAACCCTGCCTGCACAGTGTGTACATGGCTGACAGGGGGTCACACTGGGCACAAACTGCATGGCTGATCGGGACAGTTTTACCTGATCAGTCTGCAATCGTAAAAGTGTGTACCCAGCTTGTATTTCAATCATTGTTTGGAAAGCTGAGTGAGGATCAGTGATTGGTTACAGGGGCTTTTTTTGGGTTGGTTACAGGATCCCAGCGGTCGGGATACTGGTGGTCAGAACACCAACAGCGGCATCTCGACAGTCAAAATCCTCACCCAATTCGGTGAGTCTCCTAACTAGTGGTGGCTTCACAGGTGGGGCTGAAGCACAGTCCAAAATTTAAATAAAGGGGACACCCCAATGTAATGTTTGGTAGCGTTTGTAAGGGCAGTTGGTGTTGTTCCCCATTTAAAGTTTGGACTGCGTCGCAGCCCCACCTCTGGAGCCTCCACTGCTCTTAACCCTCCCCCACCTTTGCCGCAGCCTAACCCTAACACCCCCCTGCAGCCTAACCCTAACCCTCCCCCCCTGCTGCCTAACCCTAACCCTCCCCCTGGTGCCTATCCCCTTAAACCTAACTCTCCCCCTAACCCTAACACTTACTGTCGGGATTCTGGCACCGAGATTCCAACTGCCTGTCCTGATCTCAGCCTGTTACTTTATAATTAGAAGCATGCCCCAACTCTGTTTTAGTTGTGATTACTCTATTGTGTGTTCTCTGCATGCATTGTCCTTCAGTAGCATTACACCAGTGTTGTCACGCAGAATCTGGGTTTGTAAATACTGCTATCTTATCGCTAAAAAAACTATTCCTGTCTGCACCAACTTTCTGTGTATATACTGTACTACCTTGCCAATTACAGAACACTGGTCTCCTCTATGAGGAAAGGGATGCTATAGGCGAAAATCAGATGCTTGTTCTAGAGGTTAATACAGAAGTGTAGTCATAACATATATCAGTGTGTCTTTGGAGTGTGTGAGGAAACCGAAACTCCTTTAGAACATACAAACTCCACACTGATAGGTCTCTAGTTGGAATCGGAAAAAAAAAATTCTCTACTGTGTACACATGTTGAATGTATCAGAATTTAATCAGCCAGTTCAAAGCAGTTTCATTAATCATTTAAGTAAATATATTATTCCATATTATACACTCAGGAGAGGAAGTGTGTATATATAAATTAAATCAATTTGCTAGTAGTGAGGTGCTCAAAAAAGATATGGTAGAAACTGACAGCATAGAAAACTGAAGAAAATGTAAAAAAATAAAAAATCTAAATTTACATTTTTAAAATGCAAAAGAAAAAAAGATGATCACTCATTGCCAAGAATACCTCTGTTCTGTAACTGGTATTGATGGAGACGGGTGAGTAGGACAGATTCTCTCATCTCTATAGAAACTGTTTTCATTACATTACCATTCTGGCAGGCTTTCAAACATGTTGCACTATAGCAAAAGTTATCCTCTGACAAACCCTCAACCGAAATCAATATGATCCTTTATTAAAGTTGCCAATTAACATAATTTATGGTGAGGTTAAATAAAGGGAGAAATGACATAACGGTAAGCCATCACTGGGCAACATTTTCTAAAAGCAATGAGCGAGTATCTTTCCACACAGCCCAGGAGTGGCAGAGACAGAATCAGTAGAAAATGATCTGGCTACTTAAAGTTCAAAATATTAAGTTAAGACAATCATGGATGACTGTGATTGATAATGTTGTAGCATATAAATCAGCACATTTCAATCAAACGCACATAACCTGCAGCCAGCTCCAGATAATTAAAAAAATTGTAAAAAATCAATAGATAGAAGCAATAAGTCACAGTCTGATGAGCTCAGAAGAAAACTACAACAGTAAAATACAGATATTTTAATATCTTTGCAAAAATGTGTGATATTTTACTTTTCAAATTACATTTAAGAAGGAATTTTAGAAATGACTTAAGGATCTGGACTCTCAGGAGACCCAATTTGGGTAGGTGAAAACAATTAGATATTGATAACTTATGTCAGAAAAAGTGATAATGACATGATCTGACAGAGTTTGTCATTATAGGCCAACTGCACTCAATGAGCCTCAGGTCATGCAGTCACTCAATAAGACGCAGGGTCTGTGTATACTCTCGGGTATAATTACTAAAGTGCGGGTTTTTAGAAGTGGAGATGTTGCCCATAGCAGCCGATCAGATTCTAGTTATTATCTTCTAGAAGGTGCTAGATAAATGTTAAGTAGAATCTGATTGGTTGCTATGGGTATCAGCTCCACTTCTAAAGACCTGCACTTTAGTAAATATTCCCCTCAATGTTAACGCTTACCAAATTTTCAAAAAATGATTGTTATCCGATTCGTTTTTTTTATACCTACACTGCTGATTAATATAAGGGTATTGAATATGTATGCACTACAACCAGAATGCTTCATAGTTTACTCATTTAGTTGAGGAAGGCCATGAACATAACAAAAAATCAGAACCAATATTGCTGGCATTCACAGGGCAGATTTGGTCTGCAAACGAAGAGATCAGATTGTCAGTGTAGGCAAAACAATCAGATTTCCCAGGAAAATATTTAGTTTGATAAATCTGTATGAGCAATGATTGCTTTGGCATTTGTGTGTAGTCAGGTTACACTATAATATTCTTTACATCATTTTTATTGTTCTGTAAGCAGTCAATGCATTTTATTAGTGTATCAGACCATCCCTGTACACATGAAAAATGTATTGACTGACTGTTTATGTTGTGATAGAGAGGAATATAGTACTAAAAAGTAAGTTTTCTACACCTTTAGTAGCTCTTCAGGAGGTTTAATTTTTCTAAAGTAGCTCACACCTTAATTAACGTTGGAGACACTGAAGTAGACTATACTGTAAAAACATAAACTACAGGTTGAGTCTCCCATATCCAAATATTCCGAAATACAGAATATTTTTAGCATGACTGAGATAGTGAAACCTTTGCTTTTTGATGGTTCAAAGTACACAAACTTTGTTTAAGGCACAAAATTATTAAAAATATTGTATAAAATTACCTTCAGGCTTTGTGTATAAGGTGTATATGAAAAATAAATGAATTTCATGTATGTAAAATGTAAAATTATTGAAAATATTGTATAAAATTACCTGCAGGCTGTGTGTATAAGGTGTATATAAAACATAAATTATTATTATTATTATTATCCTTTATTTATATGGCGCCACAAGTGTTCCGCAGCGCCTTACATAGTACATAGAACTAATAAGTGAACAAGAAACAAGTAACTTACAGTACATTACAGTGCAGGACAGGGACACAACTTATATACATTGCTGAAATAGTGATTAAAGCACTCACAATAAGCTGCCGGGAGTTGGCGGTCCCGTGTTAGGTGCCCTAATGGGGAGTAGAGAGTAGAAGAAAATGTAAAGAGAAGCACATGAGGGAAGAGGTCCCTGCTCATGAGAGCTTACATTCTAAGGGGAGGGGCAGACAGACAGGCGTGACACAGAAGGGGAAGATAGGAAGGAAAGAGCATGAGGTGGGTTAGGAGGAGTGCTGGAAGGCCTTGATGAAGTAGTGGGTCTTGAGAGCCCGTTTGAAGATTTGTAGAGAGGTGGAGAGTCTGATAGGGAGAGGGAGAGCATTCCAAAGGTAGGGAGCAGCACGGGCAAAATCTCGGATGCGGGAGTGGGAGGAAGTAATCAGTTGGCAAGAGAGGCGGCATGCATTAGTTGAGCGAAGTGGGCGGGTGGGATTGTGAAGGGAGAGAAGGTCAGAAATGTATGCGGGAGAGGATTTGGTGAGGGCTTTGTAGGTGAATGTAAGAACCTTGAATTGGCATCTGAAGGGGAAGGGGAGCCAGTGTAGGGCTTGAAGGAGAGGGGAAGCAGATATAGAACGTCTGGAGAGGAAGATGAGCCGAGCAGCAGCATTGAGAACAGATTGTAGTGGAGAGAGGTGAGAGACTGGGAGGCCAGCTAGGAGAAGGTTACAGTAGTCCAATCTGGATATGACCAGTGAGTGGATGAGGGTTTTAGTGGCATCCTGGGTGAGGAAGGGTCTAATCCTGGAGATATTTTTTAGGTGAAAACGGCAGGACTGCGAGATGTGCTGAATGTGCGGTTTAAAGGAGAGGGAGGAGTCTAGGATAACTCCAAGACAGCGCACTTTGGGGCTAGAGGAGATAGTTGTGCCATCAATAGATAACGAAATTGTGGAAAGTGATGTAGTGGAAGAGGGTGGGAAGATGATCAGCTCAGTCTTAGACATGTTAAGTTTAAGAAAGCGCTGGGACATCCACGAAGAGACAGCAGAGAGACAGTTGGAGATACGGGTAAGGAGCTCAGGGGTGAGCTCAGGGGTGGAAAGGTAAATTTGAGTATCATCTGCATAGAGATGATATTGGAGGTCAAAGGAGTTAATGAGTTCACCTAAAGAGGATGTATATAGGGAGAAAAGGAGAGGTCCAAGAACAGAACCTTGGGGAACTCCTACCTTTAGTGGAAGTGGAGGGGAAGAGGAGTCATGAGAGGACACAGCGAAGGAACGATCAGAGAGGTAGGAGGAAAGCCAGGAGAGGGCAGTTTCACGTAAACCGAGAGAGTAAAGGATTTGCAGGAGGAGAGGGTGGTCTACAGTGTCAAATGCAGCAGAGAGGTCAAGGAGAATGAGCAGAGAGTAGTGACCCTTGGATTTGGCAGCAAGGAGGTCGTTGCTGACTTTCGTGAGGGCAGTTTCCGTGGAGTGGAGAGATCGGAAGCCAGATTGAAATGAGTCAAGGAGGGAGTGGGAGGAAAGAAAGGTGGTAAGGCGGTTGTAGACAATACGCTCAAGGAGTTTGGAAGCAAAAGGGAGAAGAGAGATGGGTCGATAGTTTGAAAGTATGTTAGGATCAAGGGTAGGTTTTTTAAGAATGGGGGAGACAAGAGCATGTTTGAATGCAGAAGGGACAGTGCCAGATGATAGGGAAAGATTAAGGAGGTGAGCCAGATGGGAACAGGCAGAAGGAGACAAGTGGGAGAGGAGACGGGAAGGGATAGGGTCAAGAGGGGAGGTGGAAGGAGGGGAGGACCGGATGAGGGCCAAGACTTCCTCTCCAGAAGCAGGGGAGAAGGATGTCAGAGTTGGTGAGACAGAAGGGGAGGGGTGGTAAGGGCAAGGAGGGAGAGGAGTGCTAAGGGTCTGATGGGATATGATGTCCTCACGTATGGAGTCAATTTTAGATGTAAAGTAGGTGGCAAAGTCGAGGGCAGAGAGCGAGGAGGGAAGGCGAGGAGGGGAAGGGCAGAGTAGGGAGTTGAAAGTGGCAAAGAGACGCCGGGGGTTTGAGGACTGGGAGGAGATGAGGTTCTTGAAATATGTTTGTTTGGAGAGAGACAGGGAAGCACTGTAGGAGGAGAGAATAAATTTGAAATGGAGGAAGTCAGCCTTAGAGCGTGACTTTCTCCACTGACGCTCCGCAATTCTTGAACACTTTTGTAGGTATCTGGTGCATTTGGAATGCCAGGGTTGTGGTGTGGATCTGCGAGGGTGAGTGGTTATTGCTGGAGCAACAGAATCAAGAGCAGAAGCAAGGGAGGAATTGTACAGGGAAGTAGCTTGTTCAGGACAGGAGAGAGAAATGATAGGGGAGAGAAGAGAGTCCAGCAGGGAGGAAAAAGCAACAGTGTCAATAGCCTCAATATTACGCTTAGTAATGGTAGCCTTAGGAGTTAGAGGAGGGCAAGGAGAGAGGGATAGGTTAAAAGAGAGAAGGTGATGGTCAGAGAGGGGGAATGGGCAATTGGAGTAATCAGAAATATCACAACGGTGCGTAAAGACCAGGTCAAGTGAGTGCCCACTCACATGGGAGGGTGAGGAGGTCCATTGGGCGAGACCAAATGAAGAGGTGAGGGTAAGGAGTTTAGCTGCAGAGGATTCTGTGGGAATGTCAATAGGAATATTAAAATCACCTAGGATAATGGAGGGAAGATCTGAGGAGAGAAAGTGAGGGAGCCAGGAAGCGAAGTTGTCAAGGAATTTGGAGGGAGAGCCAGGGGGACGGTAAATGACAGCTACTCTGAGGTTTACTGGTTGGAAGAGTCGTATAGCATGAACCTCAAATGTGGGGAATGTAAGGGATGGTTCAGAGGGTATTAGCTGGTATGAGTAACTGGTGGATAGAAGGACCCCAACTCCACCACCATGGCGACCCCCAGGCCGGGGGGTGTGGGAGAAGGCAAAGCCCCCAGAGGATAGAGCAGCAGGAGAAGTGGTGTCAGAGGGTGAGATCCAAGTTTCAGTGATGGCTAGGAGATTCAGAGAGTTGGAGATAAAAAGGTCATGGGTGGGGACCAGTTTATTACAGACTGACCTGGCGTTCCAGAGGGCACAGGATAGAGAGATAGCATTTGTGGGGGAGATGTGAATGAGATTGTCCGGGTTGCTGTAACGTGGAGGTGAGATTAATTTGGGGGACCGATATGAATAGAGTTTAGTGATGGTGCGGGCACCTGAGCTGGAAAGGGAACCAATAGGAGGTGGGCAGGGAGGGAGATGTGGATGGCAGTGGGGTGAAGTGACAGGGAGAGGAGTGTAGGAGGAGGGTTTGGTGGTGGGGTAGTAGGACAGAGGGGGGGTAGAACAGGAAGAAAGTGGAGTAATGGGTGAGGAGTGAAGAGTAGGCAGACAGAGGAGGGGGGAGAAGGGGAGGAGGAGGTGGAAGAGATAAGGGGGAAAGGATAAAGGTGGAAGCAGGGGGCAGAACAGAGGATTAGGTAGAGACAGAGGGAAGGAGGGAGTTGACGAAAACCTTGTCATGGTGTTTATAAGTAAACAAGAGGAAAGAAATTTGGAAATTTAAATGAGATATGAGTGCAAGAGATTTGTAGGAATGCAAGTAAGAAAACAGTGACGTATCAAAGAACAGTGTATCAATATGTATGCAGATTAACAAGATTGTTATAGGGAGAAATAAAAGTGGGGTTCTAAAGTGTGCAGAATGTGAAAAATAACGCAGATTGTAAGCAGACAGAGGATGTGAGGCTAGGCAAGAGAGCTGAGATAAAGGACAGTGTTTCAAAGTTGATAGATATAAACTGACATGGGGAAAAGTACGATAAGCATTGAATTGTATGCTAGAATCAGTAGGCCAGCATTATTAATAGCATTAGAAGTGCATTCTGTGTATAGATTTGGGTCCCATTCCCAAGATATTTCATTATGGTATGCAAATATTCCAAAATACGGAATATTCTGTTATCCAAAAAATACCCATGGTCCCAAGCATTTTGGATACGGGAGACTCATTCTGTACTAGCAAGAAAAAATGTGTATTTCGACAGAAATAATCATGGTCTCAGCTAATTTATAGAAAAAAAAAAAAAAGACTTGATTATTTCATTTTTGCAACGTTTATAATCAAATCAGACAAATATGTTGCATAAATGATGCAAGATCCTAGTGAAGTGCAATTTGTTAGCAATATTTTAAAGCTCTCTGATTTTGCAATAAAAGTTATGTTTAATTATATGTTTAATTGTTATTTTCATCAACATGTCAAGGTAATCCATTAAGCACGATGTAACTTACAGCACAAATCAACATGCAATCTGTTAATTAGGTAATACATATTTATTAGTTTTGTTAGCTTGCAATTTGCAATCTTCACTAAGTTAAATGTTTATGTGAGTGCTTAGTAAGTCTTTATGTTAAGCAGCTCACACATGGTATATTTCAATGATTGATTTAATGATTTTCCAGCCAAAAACTAACAATGCACTTATAAGCAAACATATGGATAGTAATTTGTCATCATAAAGTAACAATGACATTCACATTATTTTATTTTATAAGGTTTTGAATTTTTAAAGCATAAAGAAGCTCAGCAATATACAGTACAATAGTTGGAGTTTGAAGTTGCAAAATGTAATGGTTACTTTTGCTACAATACAAAACAATGATTTTTACCCATCATCCTTTATAAAAGAATCAAACATAATATAATGAGAAAGTTCATCAAATGGGTTTGATACAGGATGCTGGCGCTCGGGATCCCGGCAATCAAAATTCTGACACTGGCATCCCAACAGGGTTAGGATACTGACACCTGTCGGTAGGTATCCTAACCCGCCCACTCCCCCTACCCTAACCCTCCCTCGCCGCTGCCTAAATCTAACCACGTTCCCTAGTGCCTAAACCTAACCTCCCCTTTCCTGCACCCTAAACCTAACCCTCCCCCTTAGTGCCTAACTCTAACCCTCCCCCTAGTGCCTAAACCTAACCTCCCCTTTCCTGCACCCTAAACCTAACCCTCCCCCTTAGTGCCTAACTCTAACCCTCCCCCTAGTGCCTAAACCTAACTTCCCCTTTCCTGCACCCTAAACCTAACTCTCCCACCTTAGTGCCTAACTCTAACCCTCCCCCTAGTGCCTAAACCTAACCTCCCCTTTCCTGCACCCTAAACCTAACTCTCCAACCTTAGTGCCTAACTCTAACCCTGCTACTTACCTTCGGGATGTTGGTGGCCGGGATTCTGACAGGTTTTGGGATTCCAGCGTCGGTATTCTAAGCACTGGCATCCCGTTTGCCAGGGTATTGACCGTATCCCACCAAACATGTAAAATGAAGACCTAATTGTAAATTACACCATATTATGTACTTAGTGCTCAAATTAATAGGGCTAGACTAAATTTAAATTGCTTAATGATATTTTGGATTTTCCATTCAATCATAAGTGTCCTCAACACTGATACACTATACTGGTCGTCAGCGATGTGTAAAGATCAATTAAAAACCTTGCACGCTACAAAAGGTTCATGCCTGGAAAGTTGGATCAATGTTAACTGCATATCTCGTTTCAGTGTAGCACAGATGCCAACTGTTCCTAATTTACAGAGAAATATAAGGTTTTGTCCCTGAAACTGCCCCAATTTTCAATACTGACCAACTGCAGGATGACCTTTTTTAAGTTAATACGAGTACTTAAAATGCACAGTATTTTACTAATTCAGCAACTTTAACAGGGATTTGTAATGCTTTAAGTTCCACCATGAATGCTAGTAACTACATGGTACTAACTACTGAATCTTGCTACATTTTTTAGAGTCTGTGTAAATGTGACTTTTTATGAAGATGCAAGTTTGAAGCTATACTATTATAACGTGCGTTAATTCTCCATAGGAACAAATGTTGGGACTTGGGGCTCAATTCAGACCCACTCGCTAGGATGCGTCCGCATGCAGCCTGCCGATGGTTGCATTCTGCGCATGCATACGTATCGCAGTGTACGTGCGCAAACCAGTCCATGCGATCACGAAGCGATCGCCCATTGAGCATTGACGCCTCGCTAGCTTGAGTGACAGGACAGGGCATTTGTGGGTGGTGACAGGGGTTGGTCGAAGGAAAGTGGGGAGTGGTGGTGCGAACGCAGGCGTGCCTGAGCGTATTAACACCATTTCAGAGGTGTATATAATTAAGACGCAGCGTCATAGTACACGTCACTTGGCTGATTTTTACACTGAAGCACTCGCAGTGCTTGCCGTAGAGTATGATCTGTCACAAGTGCTGCGTATGCATCCGATGGTTCTCGATGTTACCGATTGTTGCATACACTTCCTGGAGATTACGTGTATTGCGAATGGAAAGTGGGCGTCTTAAGACAGCTGGTGGGCGTCTACATACACACTGCGATCGCACGCCAGGACATAGTGGGCGTGCTAATGCTTTGCTGTGCAATCGCAAAGGATTTGCATACTTTCGCTTTATCTATTTGTCTATCTATTTATTTATCTATTTCGCGGGATTGCAGACTTCTATACTGTTATCCATCAGAATAGAGTCGGTGCTGCACGTACCTGCCACTGGAGCGCATGGCAGAAGGGGACTAAAGGGCAGCTTAGAGCTTCATAAGCACCCACATCACGACATGGCCATGCCAAGAGCAATCAGAAAATCTGTCATGACACAGGAGTTTAGGCGGCCACAGTCAAGTGTGCAGAAGCATGGTCACGGCCCTGTTTAAAAACCAAGACCTTCTGCACTTACTGTGTGCCACTGAATGGGACATGGTTGAGTCTCCCTGGCAGACCTGCCCCTCCCCCACGCTCTCGACACCACTGGGGTAGTGTGTTTCCAAACACAGCAGTTAATATAAATTGTGTATTACTTCCACATTTTACATATGTAATGATTTTTAAAAAGATGCTCTAACAAATGTATGCAATAATATTACTGTCATACTTACCGACATTTCACTCCCTTCTTCTGGGAGGGAGCTGTCAGACATTCTTAGCAGGGGGCGGGTCGCGACAAAAAGGGGGTGTGGCCAGACGATGACGCAAATTTTGGGGCGGAGCATGGGGACGTGACATCACGATCGTGTCATCGTGGCTCCACCCCCTCATCACAATGCCGTTATTAAAGGCATTGTGAGGCGGAGGCGGGGCCATGATGATGCGATTCAGCGCGAATCACGTCACTGGCCCCTCCACTGCCGGGATTTAATCTGAAAAGTGCAGGGGGGGGGGGGCAGACGGGTCGCTGGAGCCCGGGAGGCTTGCTTGCCTTTCCGGGGGGCCGGGAGCGGCACACAATTTTCGGGAGGCTCCCGCCGAATCGGGAGGGTAGGCAAGTATGATTACTGTGAATCTCAGTAAAGGTGCGTACACACTGGGCGATCAGGAAAGACAGTACGATTACGACATCGTAATCGTACAGTCGTTCTTGATCCCCTGTAGTGCCTACACTGAACGATCAGTCGTTCAGTGTAGGCACCCTTCCTCATCACTGAACATGCACAATCTGTCGTTATCGACAGATTGTGCTGCATGTTCAGGCGATGGACAATGTCGGAAACAACCAACGGGAGCGCGCATCACTGGTCGTTTCCGTCATTATAGTGCACGATTTGTTAATGATTACTGAGCGATTGCACGATTACAATGTCGCAACCATACAATCGCTCAGAAATATCGCCCAGTGTGTACACACCATTACACTAGACAGTACTTAACAGATTAATAATTCCAAGCAATGTTTATTTTCAAGTCTTTTGTGTGTGGGATTCCTGGCTCCCAGACTGTGCAGCACAGAGTAAGCCATATGCTTCATAGGCATACACAATCCATGTAATAAGGCAATAAGGCTGTATACACTGCCAATTAGTTTGTGCTAAGAACCTACACTCATAGTGGAGACACAATATCTTCTGTGTTTTGATACATGGTGCCTATTTGATGAATGGTGCTATACATTTTTGCTTTTTACATACAGATGTAATTATATATACTAAGGGCCTGGTTCAGAGGTGGACGCTAATGCCGCTGCCACTGTGACTTTTTGTGGAGTTGCAGTGACGATAAAATATGCAGATACTAGTTTCAGACATCCCATTGTATACTCGCATGTGCCGGAATGTGCAAGTTCTGAGGCGCGCACTTTCAGTGATCATGGATGGTGCAACTGCGCCGGTGGTTCCAAACACTCCACTATTGGCGCATGATCACGTTCACCATTGACACTTGCACTAGCTTATGGCAAATGCAGTGTCTCCTTCTGAAATTCTAGTGAACATGGCTTCTGGCGCGGCAGTTGTGCCTCTGGGAATGCAGCCGTGCTCACTGACACACTCGGGATACTCCCATAACACGTCCCAGAGAAGGCTTTTTTTTGCGTTCACTTCACGCCACCTCCCAGCCACTGCACTGGAACGCCCAAGGTATTGCCTAGCTGTTTCTAATGCTACAGCTCTGTGCGCAACAGCGTATAGCGCCGTACACTTAGGTGACGCATATGCAGTAAGGGTTTTCAGGACTTTTTGCACATGTGCAGTAGCAAATGATCAATCAATTGTGCAAACATCAGCACTGTATCCACCACGGGCACCATCAGGCACCACAGGAAGTCTAAAGTAAACAGCGATATGTAACAAAAAAGAACCACGCCAAGCCACTAGAAAAGGATTTACTCTGTGTGTGTGTGTGATATGGGAAAGATAGAAAGAGTGGTAAGATGTAAAGTGGAGTATTATGAAAGAGTGGTTTCTCATGATTTTGGTTGGTTGGTCTATGATGACTAACATTGTATGGATTGCATACTACATTAATCTGTCCCATCCCATCATCCCTAATTTATATATATTGTGGCAGGGACACCAGGATTTCACTGGTTTAAAAATGTGGAACAGAAGTTGAACATCGATCCAGTCCAGGTTTTCTTTAAGGTCAGAGATGAACTGCAGCTAGGCTGATTAGTAGCACCTGTTAGCTAGCTTTAAAAATGGTGTTTGTGCACAAGGATAATGATCCTGACGGCGAAGTAGTCGCCCAGGTTTTAGGCTAGGGGGGTGACTAGTGTTAGGGATCCTGGACCTGTGAGTCCACTAAAGCACTGTGTTGCTGTTTCAGAGATTCTGTGTACTCGTCTGTAACATCTTGCCTATGAACACTGCACTGTCCTGTGTACCTGCCTATGGTGAGAAAATAAACATCTGTTGGATTTTACCCGGTCTATGTGATTCTTGTCACAATATATAATTTGACATTAACCAACACTGATTAATTGGAAAAGTGTATTCCTTATGCAATTTTTTAAGCCAAACCATAGATTAAACAGCACTAATTTACAAGAAAAAATGAATAAATGAACGGGACATCTCACTTACTCAAGCAGAGATTCTATTTAATGCAAACTGTATTTGTTCTAGGGGATAGTATTGCCACCTAGCAACAGCTTGTGGGCATAGGCAGAAAGCCCCCAAAGAACAAAGACAATGAGCCTGATTCAGAGATAGACGGAAATGCAGAGCCGCACAGAAGCAGGTGTGCAATTCTGTCTTTCTAAAATGTTAATGCAGCAATAGGTGTCTTTAGGAAACAGACATCCCCTTGCTGCATCTGCGATCCCAGCGCTGTGACAAGGTCACAACCCGGGATTACCATCGCGACCATCAGATGGTTACATATTTGGCTAGGCTGTGGTAGCTGAAGCTTACCACAGCCTGGCTGGGTCCTGGCAGCTTGCAAGGCCAGGAAATCTACCTCCACCCCGAGGACACTGGCCTCATCCCTCCCAGAAAAGAGGAGAGACATGTCCCCATTTCCGGGAACGCAGCCCAGGAGCGGCCTCTGCTCCATCACCCAAGTGATGAAGCCTGTCAATCTGGCTGTGGCCGGGAGGCACTGCGTGTGGATTTGCAGATGGAGGACTGCACATGCGCAGTCCTCTAACCATCAGGTTAGTGTACATCTCTGAATCAGGCCCAATTTTACTTTACATGAAAGCTGAAGGGTGTACACCTTATATGGGTAAGTATGCAAGACAGGTGGAACATTGCCGCTTTTACTTAGGGCAAATCCTATTTATAAATTATTTAATGGTTGCTTCCACCCAATAGTGAAAATTCAGTTTTAAGTAGATTTCCATTAATTTACACATTAACCACTTGCCTGGCATGGTCGCAATTTTCCTACCACACCAGGAAGTTCTTTATCTGATCTGGTCACAAAATTTTGACCAGTCAGATAAACATGAGGGCGGCTGCAGGAAGAGAATCTTCCTTGCTCTCAGAGAGACCTTCTGGTCCCTCTGCTTAACTTCACCTTCCCCCAGTGTCTGCTGTGCTGCTGATCACTGCTGATTGGTCAGCAAAGCAGGACCCAGAGATTAACAGCCGCTGGGAAAAAATAAATTAACCTCTCCCCTCACCCCCTTAGAGAACCTGGCGCCCAAAACGGGTTTCAAAATTAAAGTCACAATGGTTTTGATGTTCCGGTGGTGGTGTTCCGATGTTTTTTTTTTTTTAAAAAAACAAAACTTTTTTTTTACAAATAAAAAAAAAAAGAATTAAAAAAAAATAAATAACAAAAAAAAATATATATGTGTGTGTGTGGTACCCCCATAGATATGGGGTTACCCCGTAGTAAATTAGGCAGACACTCAGGTGTTCTGTAGCCCCTGTCAGTTTTTCCTTTACATAAGACTATACAGTACCATTGGCCCCATAGGCAAGTATAGTGAACTCTTACTGACCCTGCTCTCCCAAAACCCCACTGAGCATGTGCAAACTGGGGGGAAGAAAATGCTCCTGGGTCAGTAACCCATTTTTTCGGGAAAATCCTGCCCCACTCATTGGTAGCCTGGGTGTCCAGGCAGAGACCCTTGTAGACGGCCTGTTGCTGGGGGTCCCCTATTCACTCATAGAAGCCACACCGACAGGGAGGAAAGAGATGCGAAAGTTTTAAGAGAGCGAGCCATGAATAGAGGTAGTGAGGTGTGAGGATCTTTCTGTGGCGTGCCCTTGGATCTGTGGAATATGGGGAGAGTGTGCTCACCCCTTGGTTGCCCTGGATTACAATTACTGTACTCTGTAGCAGAGAGGAGTACCCCACTGGAGTGTTATGCCAAGCCCCTACAGGTACCTTACCGTGGATTATAAATACTGTACCCCGCAGCAGAAGAGTACCACCCCACTGGATTGCCATACCAAACCCCTACAAGTGCCTGAGGTGTAATTACACTCACCTGGGAGGCTAAAGAACCCTGCTGAGCCTGCCCCTGCAGGACCCCCTAGAGTAATCTCCACCTGTACCTGTCAGCCACTGCAAGCGGAGAAGACTGTTGCTGCCGGGACTTGCTGGGAGAGCCGTAGGACCCTTTATGCTGTGGGCTACCCAGAGAAGTGCCCGAAGATCTGGAAGATCGGTGTTAAGGAGCTGCCTGCGGGCTCAAGGGGAAGGAGCCCGCACCGTGACTTGACCACCAGCGCTGACCGGAGGAACGCCCACCTGGAACAAGGCTATGCTGGGAGGACCCGAGGACAGCGTGCAAGGGAAGAGACAACCCCAAAGGAAAAGGCTCAAGGACCCCTGGGCTGCAGTAACTTCTCTGCCAGACAGAGCCCTGAAAAAAAAGGGGAATTTCCCCTGCAAGCATCCCTGTGTACTGACATCTGAGTACTGCTTCTTGGAGCTCTGGTGCGGTGCTAAGCATCCCGGAGCTCCACTGGATGTTGTGAGGAGGCTGAATAGCCACAGCAAAGCGGTGAGATAACACCAAAGACTTCCCTGCTCCTTCCCCTGCCTTGCTCCTAGCCATACCCCTGCTGGGACTCCCCTTTTTCTCCTACACTGGGCCCAGAGGTAGTTTGGGGTCCTGCTTCACTATTTACACTAGCCCTAGTTAGATTAGGGATTAGTAAATCGTTTTGGGGAGTACCGTGTTGAAAAAGGGGGGAAGAAGGGATAGGATACCCCCTTTTCTGATATTCATTGCTTATCTGGTGTTTTATCTTTCTTGTGAACTTCCAGTTCATGCTGGGAGGGACGTGATTTGGGTTATTGTGTCAGCTCATGTCTGATGCTATTGTGACTACTGTAAATGCTGTGTTCTTGCCATGTAATGTATATGTATTCGTTGGTATTGGTGCATTTGCAAATGTCTCATTGCTAACGTTTTATTTTGTTTACTTGTACATCTATGCCCGCCGACGCATCTTTTCTATTTATGCATGTATAGGTTTGCAACTGTCTCTGTGCCTAATATCAGTCAAGTGCTAAATGTTTGCTGTACTGTGATGGTGCATTGCTGGTTTTCCATATTCTAATGTAATGTATAGTCATCCTTGCCAGTGCCTAATTATGCTGACATTTCTCAAAATACTGTGTATTTTACTGTGAAGCATTTACCTTGTTAATTTCTGTGGTGCAATGTATATCTAATGCTTGCTTAACCCTGTGTAACCCTGGCTGGCAATTCTGGTGGTAATAATTTGTGGCATAGGCATTTAGGCAGATTGTTGTCCCTATTTTCTCAGCAAAGGCTCAAAAGACTGTGTTTAAACGACATGTTGACATGTTGATATTTGACTTTTGAAACACCTGGGCCTGAGACACCTATTTTTCCAAATTTGCTCCCCCTACTGTCAAGACCTGGTCACGCCAACCCCCCAGGGCAAACGTGGGGGAACAAAGATTTAGTGGAACATTAGACCCGAGTTAAGTAACATCCTTGAAGAACATGATAAATGTTGTTAAATCTTTCAGAACATGTTGACTTTCTGTAAGTACAGGATAATACTAGTAATGGTGATTAAAAAAAAAACATTCGACAATTGTAACATTGTACCTGTTACAAAATACATTAGCATACAGGTCTTAATCTCATTTTATGTAGCATTTTCTAGAGCTCTGTTCTCAGAGAAACTAATGTTTTTAAAGAAAATGCTTAAGGGTTTTAACAAGAACCGTATACAAAACAAACATATCAGAGCCTTTTATAAAAGACATACTGTAGGTCTGAAAAAACAATTAAGACTCTAGAATTTTGAAATATCATAATGTATTTTCTTCCCATATAGATTTAAGCTTCCTGCAGTTAACTCAAAAGAACCTTCATAAATAACAAGTCTCTGCAGTTCCTTTCAAGTGCGTAGTTCAAAGTGTCATCTTGCTGTTTAATCAAGAACAAAAAATGTTTTCCCATTTGATAGTTGAATTGCTAAGAATATGTATGCTTTTATCTAATCCAATGCTTTTCACTGTTGATTTTTTTTTTTACGTTGTGGACTTTATGCCTTTATTAATGTGTATGTGTTTTATTGACCCCAAATGGCAGGTAGTTAAAAGTTTCAACAGCCGATAAAATATTTAAGAAAACAAAATTGCAGGTGTGTTTTTGAAGATCCCTGTATGCTTTGGGCAAAAACCTAGAAATTATTTACTATGCCAGTGGGAGATGAGAACATTCAAAGTCAGTGAGCGTAACAAAAAATGGTTTTGCTCACATTTTTAGGTCTGAACGAGCACTTGTGATAACTGCTATCTTAAAACCGTAACCCTAACAAGTTACAAATATGAATAACTGAAAAATACTGTACAATCTTGAAAGCAAATGTAGGATATCATACACACAGGGCCGTAAAGAGGGGTGTGCAGCAGGTGATGCCCCACCAAGTGCAGGGCTCTGTGGCCGGCACTGTCTCTGCTCCATGGTCCTTGCTTTTGGCTAGCAGGGTGCCTGTAAACCAGTAACACTATGGCATTGCCACCCACAGCGTCCTTTGGATGCTACAGGCAGGCACCCTGTCATGTATACAGCGGCACGGAGCGTCTTCTAGACTCTTCACGCACTAGCTGGGTCCGGGTGCTGGTTGGCCCCGGTCCCTATGCGCAACGTCATGAGATCATGCGCAAAGAGGGCGGGTCTGGCACAGAGGGCATAAAAGCCCTGTTATGGCATTGCATACACAACATTATGATGGTCCAGTATCAAGTACCAATAAATGAAAAAATATTACGTAAAGCTAGAAAAATGTACAGGGAAATGTGGCGCTATTACCTTCTCTAATACCAATACATACACTAATACTTATAACATATAGATTAAGAATAGAGATGAGAGAATTTGCTCCAAAAGTCAAGTGAATTGAATTTCACAGCAGAGCAGGCCGTTTTGCACAATGGCCCTTCTTCAGAGCCGGACACTCTGAAAGAGTGCTTGCTCTGAATCAGGGCGTTTTGTTGTTTTTTTTGGAGCAGCCTCCTGGCAGCTCGCATAGCTATGGGTAACCACCCACAGCTATTGTGAGCGGCCAGGATGATGGTCGCGATGGTCAAGACCATCGCGACCAACGGGCTTGCGAGGAGACCCTTGTGGTAGGGTCTCGTGGCCGCAAGCCCCAGAGAGCTTTTGGCTCTAATAGAGCCGGAAGCTCTCCCACTGACATCACTGGTGATGTCAGTGGGGCCGCCCACAAATGGCAGGCGTTCGCATGGGAACGCCTCAGTTTGTGAAGCCACCCCCCGGCCACACCTCCAAAACGGTGCGAGCTGTCGATCAAAATCGACAGCCGCCCCCTTTTGGTGCGAGACCTAGAGCGACGGAGCGCTCGTCGCTAGCCGGGTCTCGCGCATGTGCACGTCGGAGCCGGCTCCGGCTTGTGCATGCGCAGTGGCCTAACATCGACTCGCTCGCGAGTGCGTAGCGCTTGCGAGTGGGTCTGAATCAGGCCCAATGTTCTTTCGAGTTCCCCTTTTGCTTCCACCATTTCATGGACTGGCCACTGTGCCCGGTTTGTAAATTTTCATTTTCATGATATTTATAGTCAGAACAACAATTGTGAGTTAATTTGAGCTAAGAACTAAAATGGGAGTTGATTTTGTTTGGACCGTTTAAGGCCAAACTCCACCAGAGTGGCAAATTGCTTTAGACAGTAGTCTCCATTGCAAGTAATGAGGATTGCGGTATCCTGCTCTAGTTCGTGTAAAGCATAGCTTTGATATCTCCTGCATTTGGAAAACTGCAGTTTCAGAATGATTTTCGAGGGAATTTACTTTAATAGGCCCCCTAAGGTCTATTTTGGTAACAGAGTTTATAGTTCCTAAAAATACCAACATCCCACTGCTTTCCTATATATTCCTCCAGTCCATTATAAAAAGGCCTTCAGTACTTTCTTTCCAGTATATAAAACAGCTGACTACAATACATTGGCTAATATTGTCCTCCCGCTGAGATTCCGGTAATGTAAATGCTGCATGGTATCCTCAGCTCTTTATACCAGCTCGTATTTTACATTAATGCCTAGTTCTGAGCTTCTGTAGCTACCGGAACTGCTGCGACTCACAGCCAGGCTGTCTGATTGCCTTATACACATAAGCAATATCTCACTAGGTTAGAAATACTTTTATTTGAACCATTCAACACAGACTCTGTGTTAAGCCATTAAAGGGGATGTTCACCTAACTAAATGTTATTTACGGCATTATACCACCAAAATAAACTGAATTTTGTATTTTTGGGATATCAGGCAGCTAGTGTCCGTCATAAATCCCTCTAAATGTGTATATGTTGTTATGCTCCCATAATCCTATCAAAGGCTAATATTATTAGGATAGTGACAACATGACCCCTTGCTGACTTCATCAGTATTGGCAGTCCCAGCAGTTCACTCCCGAAGAATACTAATGCAGCCCATTCTCCATGATGCTAGCAGTTGCTAGTATTGAAAAGACTTAATAAAGGAGATGCCTCCTAAATGCATGTGGAACATACAGCATCGGAATTGGCTGCTACAAAACAGTAAACATTTTGAAAAGAATATTTATTCTAAATAGCTAAAGTGCCATTTGATAGATAACTTTGGAACAACATTTTTAACAAAAGGTCTGTTCTGGATTTGTCCAATGAAAGGGAAGAAATTGCTTTCATTTTTAAACCCTACACTGCTTAGTCAAGTGTGAAGATGTTTAATTCTGTGCTTGTGTTATCATCCTGTACACCTGAGTGTTTGAATGATAGATATGTTGGCCACCCATGTACATAGAGTTATTACATAAGCCCTTTATAGTAGGTATTACTGCAACTGTTCTCTGATCAAGGGTATGTACATAGAAAGTATCTATCCTCCATAACACATGAATACATTAATGTAATTTACTTTTAAATATATTATAAGAGTTGTCGGAGTACTTTTTGTATTATTTATTTAAGAAAAAACATTTAATATTGTTTACAGGAAAAACGCAAAATATAGAGTGTATGCCAAGTGACCGAGCTTTCCTAAATGATATAGTTCTTATGGTACAGATTATTGGTTGGCTTTAGGATTCACAGCACGTATAATATGTCAGCTAACAAATACGATATTTCAGTATTTATGATGAGCCTTATTACTATGACGGCAGATAGTGTCACTCCAGCTGGTGTGAAGCAGGTCTCATATATTGCCATTCCTACCCTGTGACAGTTTCCTCCTAGCTTACTTTATTCAGTTAGCTCCTTAGTGACTTTCAATGTGTGTAGCAACTTGTGGTCAGTCAAAGTTAGTTTGAAATGTCTTTACAATCACCTACAGGCTTCTCGTCTAAGCAATTCACTGGTGAACATATATAAAAACATGTATAATATAGCGCAATATGACATACCAGTACTATAGATCATATTAGATCAGTCTAATTAAATTAAAGCCACAGGTTAAGTCTGCATATACAAAAATTCCGAAATGCAGATTTTTTTTTAGCATGACTGAGATAGTGAAACCTTTGCTTTTTGATGGTTCAGTGTACACAAACTTGTTTAAGGCACAAAATTATTAAAAATATTGTATAAAATAACCTTCAGGCTGTGTGTATAAGGTGTATATGAAACAAATGCATTCTCTGTTTAGATTTGGGTCCCATTCCCAAGATATCTCATTCTGGTATGTAAATATTCCAAAATACGAAATATTCCAATATCCAAAGTACCCCTGGTCCCAAGCATTTTGGATATGGGAGACTCAACCTGTAATGATTCATTTGTACTGTTTACACCATGCAGCAAAAATAACTAATTTTCTCAGTGTATGACTAAGGGCCTGATTCAGACCCGGACGCTAAGTATGTGCGGGGATGATGGATGTGCCTGGACTGAATGAGTTAACGTTCAGTCTAGGCACATCACTAGATATACAAACGAGAGCACGATTGCAATGTCGTAATCATGCTCTCGTTTGTATATCTAGTAGTGGATACCGCCTTAAGTAAGAACAAATGAATACATTAAAATAATCCTTGTCTAAAATCCATAGCACCATTACAGTTTAAAAACAAATTGTGTAATAAAGTGTATTTTTAGTAAAGTATCAGTTTAAAAAAAAATAAAAAATTTTCTTCGACAAGCCATCAAACACTTTAAATTCAGGGAGGGATGGTCGTTGTATGCTTTACCATCGATAGTACCATTGGTATTTTACATCCATGGCAGGAAACCATTTACGAAAAACCATTGATGGCTTGATTCATTGGTGGGCATCACAAGTTGTGGACACATAAATGTGGAAGACCAATTATAAAAGGAGGGCAGGGGATAAGCAAGAGATGAAGAGGTAGTGCTACGCACCATGCAACGAAAAAAAAACTGATTGCTGCGTCACTATCTCTTCCATCAATGGCAAAGCTGTTGACCATCAGTGGCAAACCATTGATGGTCAATGGTTATCCCTATTGTAGTTAAGGCTCCCATGAAAATGGGATACTCATGATATTAAACATTCTGTTATATGCCTTTAAAGGGTTTGGTAGACCTAAACTGTACAAAAACAATAAACACTACTCAATTTAAATGTACAGAAAGTTGATCAATATAGACAAATTCTGTATCATTTACAATCTATATTTAAAAATATGACAGTAGGTAAAGAGCATGTACTGTATCTTCAATCATATGTGAAATACAATGACAGAATTCAAGCAATAAAAAAACACTACTAGTCTATTATATTTTTTTTTAATCCTTTTTAAGATAGGTACATGCTAAATAATTTTGCTAGGCTATCACACAAAAGTGTTATTACATAGCTCTTTTCCTTGGCTATAAGCAATTTCAGGCTTCGAAGGGCTTTAAAGTGTCTTTCTTTAGACTCTTAGGGCTCAAATGGCAGATATTTTTTTTTATTTCAAATGTATTATACTTATGTATCTACGAGCACACAATAAGAATAAGGAAATGTTGTTCACATCATAATATGGAATTAATTCACAAAAATGTCAGAAGACTTGCTTTCCATTAAACTTAAATGTTATTAACATTGAAAAGACCCTATTATTGATTGCTGGAAAGCAGTTACTGTAGTCTGCACTATGTACCTTCTCTGACAATCTGTGCAGGCCATTTCTATAGTACATATCCTACATAGCTAAGATTCATATCAAATAATAACATTGCCTTTAACAAGGTCACATGAAATTAATTGCGTAGTTTTCAGAAAAATAGAGAAAAACTTTCAAACAGAGAAGATAACATTTACACCAATAAAGCAACTTCTGTGCTCTACTGTAATGTTCTCATCTGTTCAGGGCAATTAATAGTGCATTGTACTATATGGCCTATACAATAATTTTAAGCATGACATATCATGGCTTTTGTTCATTTTATGAGAACTACTAAGTCCAGCGTCTACAATGAAACTACAATATATTTTTGGTTTGTAAAATGACACCATACACATGAGTGTAATGCATATTTGCCTAATTCTGAAAAAGCATTTTAGGGAGAGTGTGAAAGCACCACCTACAGTATGAGCGTGGCGGTAAAGTGGACGTTTACTGCTACATCTGACAGGCGTGTCATAAAATTGACTACCATCCAAATTTAAAAGAGCCCCAAGGCTGTTAGTAGGATCTATTTGTTAATTAAAACACACTGATACTTTTCAGGGTTTGCTCATGTATTGTGTTTTACAAGGGGTTCCATATAAGTATCCAAGAAAAACCTTATATGAAAATGTATGTAGCCATAGGGATCATTATGCCTTATACCCAATGCAGGGAAATGGCACTGATTTTATCATTTGATTGTACGTATATATCGCTCTGATTTTTCTCCCAAGTAAATAACAGCTACATAATGGGGCTAAGGTACAATTAGGGTGAGGGAGATTGTTACTATTTCAGAGTCTCCATGACAATCAGGGAGAGTTGGCAAATATGGTGTAATGTACAGTTTTAGTTCTGCTTCAGTTGGTTGTTTAAGATGCTGTATGCTGGTGATTATACAGTATGTGACATGGGAGCACAAATGTACTTACATGTGGTGCACCTGGATTATTTGTCACCTCAACTGGTGGCTCCCAATCCTAAATAGGCTATTTGGCTTTCTGCCCTTCCCAGTTTTATAACGGGCTCTACCTGTATTTTGATTCTACATTCTATAACCCCAGTCTTATTTATTTATGAATATAGTTTTTATTGAAATATTATTAAACAGAATACAAGAAAATGTGAAGATAATATAATCAACTGTATAAACAAACACAATAAAAAATATACCGGAAAACTCAATATATACAACAATCGTTCATTGGTTAATAAGATATATATATATAAAAAGATCAGAACATACAGTACTTTGCAAAAGTTTTAGGCAGGTGTGGAAAAAATGTTGCAAAATAAGAATGTTTACAGTAGTTTATTTTTAGCAATTAACAAGATGCAAAGTGAATGAACAGAAGAGATATCTAAAACAAATCAATATTTGGTGTGACCACCCTTTGCCTTCAAAACAGCATCAATTCTTTTATGTACACTTGCACAGAGTTTTTGAAGAACTCGGCAGGGAGGTTGTTCCAAACATCTTGGAGAACTAATCACAGATCTTCTGTGGATGTAGGTTTGATGAAATTGTCCTGTCTCTTCATGTAATCCCAGACAGACTCGATGATGTTGAGATCAGGGCTCTGTGGGGGCCATATCATCACTTCCAGGGCTCTTTGGTCTTCTTTACGCTGAAGATTGTTCTTAACTACATTGGCTGTATGTTTGGGGTCATTGTCCTTCTGCAGAATACATTTGGAGCCAATCAGACACCTCCCTGATGGTATTGCACCTCCCTGATGGTATTGCAGTATTTGTCAGCATTGATGACACCAATAATCCTGGCCAAATCCCCAACTCCATTTGCTGAAATGCAGCCCCATACTTGCAAGGAACCTCCATCATGCTTCACTGTTACCTGCAGACACTCATCATTGTATTGCTCTCCAGCCCTTTGGCAAACAAACTGCCTTCTGTTACAGCAAAATATTTAACATTTTGACTCATCAGTCCAGAGCACCTGCTGCATTTTTCTGCATCCATTCCTATGTTTTCATGCACAGTTGAGTCGCTTTACCTTGTTTCCACATTGAAGGTATGACTTTTCTTCCATGAAGGCCACTTCTGGCCAGGCTTCTCCGAACAGTAGATGGGTGTACCTGGGTCCCACTGGTTTCTGCCAATTCTGAGCTGATAGCACTGCTGGACATCTTCTGATTTCGAAGGGAAGTAAGCATGTTGTGTCTTTCATCTGATGCACTAAGTTTCCTTTGCCGACCACTGCGCCTATGGTCCTCAACGTTGCCTGTTTCTTTGTGCTTTTTCAAAAGAGCTTGAACAGCACATCTTGAAACCCCTGTCTGTTTTGAAATCTTTGCAAGGGAGAGATCTTGCTGATGCAATACCTTGTGTCTTGTTGCTGTGCTCAGTTTTGCCATAGTGTACGACCTGTGACATGAAACTGTCTTCCACAACCTAAACTTTGTAGCAGAGTTTGTCTGTTTCTCAACCAGTTTAAGCCTCCTACACAGCTGTTTCTGTTTCAATTAATGACGGTGTTTCAACCTACATATAAAAATGATCATCATCACCTGTTTGGTATGATTTAATCATACACCTGACTATAATCCTACAAAATCCCTGACTTTGTGCAAGTGCACCTAGAAGAATTAATGCTCTTTTGAAGGTGTTCACACCAATATTGATTTGATTTAGATTTCTCTTCTGTTCATTCACTTTGCATTTTGTTAATTGATATAAACTATAAACAGTTCTATTTTTGAAAGCATTCTTACTTTGCAAATATTTTTCCACGCCTGCCTAAAACTTTTGCCCAGTATTGTGTGTGTGTGTGTGTGTGTATATATATATATAATTCTAAAACGGGACCCTATTGCTAAGGACTTATAAGTTATACCAGGAAGAAATTTGAAAATAGTTCCTCAAAGAATCTTTCATGGCCGATGTTAGTGTATATAAGGCAGCCATGTAGCAAAAAATGTTTCATACCAGGTGTTCCGTATTAAGCGATGACCCGGTCCATTCCATTATAAACAGATAAGAGAATCTAGATAACACCAGTGTTAAAGAAGGGGGACATGGGATATCCACAGTGACAATATTGTCTTTTTTTGAGGCACCCGCTAGTTTAGCTAGGAGAAAACGATTCCCCTGTCTTAATTTTATTAATTAGTAGATACTCTTTAAATTGGTCCACTTTGAGCCAGTCTCTAAATACAGAGAAATGCTAGATACATTTACTATAAAGTGTATCTTGCAAAAGATTCAATATAGTAAATGGACAGCTGGGAGTCAGAGAGTCAATGACACACCAGAGGAACTGGCAGGCGTCACAGGCTAAAAGAGTACTACAGATGTGTTCTCCATCATTGCTGCTTCAGTCACGTTAAACAGTCCTTTTAGTCGCGCCTAGTCCCTGCTTACTCAATGTGATGCAAAGAAGACCAACAAGCAGACATTGCTGATTAAAATGATATGCGGCAAGTGTATACTCTGTGTGCAACTGCAGCTGTGTACGAAATGCTACATTACAGTGTCAACGGCTGTTTTTCCTTGCCACGTTCCATTGCGATGAATTTACAGACTCAGCTGCACACAGAGAATATACATGTCACAGGATGGGTATGAATACCGGCGGCTCAAATCCCGACAGTGGCAGCCTGAACAGGCAGGATCCCGATGGGGGAAAAAATTCTATCCCTGTCGGGATTCCGATGCCGGTATCCTGATCCCTAAGGGGGTTGCGCCGATATCCTGATCCCTAAGGGGGTTACGGCGACGGCATTTTGCCGGGCGGCGGGATTCCGGCATCGGCATATCGACGTCCGACATTCCGTCCGCTGTCTGATTTAAGGCTTTGTATTTTGGATAAAGTCTCACACTGGAGACAAAATGCATCAGTTTGTCTAAGTACTGTACACACAATTTGACCATTAAGATGATGATTATTAGTTACACGATCTGCAATAGGCGTCTCGACCTGTATAGTAGCTATATTGGAGAGTAACTATTTACCAATATTTCTATAAGTAAGACTCAGCATCTTACCACCGCTTACATCTCGCATCGGGTGCCGCACAGTGGCAAACGCAGGATCTCTAGAGGGGGCTTTCCAAATGCTTGATTTTAGAGCGAGTGTGGCCAGTCCATGAAGAGGGCAGAATTAGTACTTATCCAGCTTTAATATGCGTCATACAATGTGTACTGTGTGTCATAATTCCAGCATATACAGGATCACAGTAAGTCATTTGATGCGGCAGTAAGCCATCCTGCCTGAGCTGAATGTTTTTATTTTAGATGTGGGCACCATTCCACAGCATTGGAGCAAGTCCAGGAGCCTGGGGGAGCAGCAGAAGAACCTAGCACTTCCCTGGACATATATGTACATATTGGGCTCTATAGCAGTGCATCCCTAACAGTGCATGTTTTCCAGATCTCCTAGTTGGTGCACAGGTTATTTATTACTGGCTGATACATTTTAAAATATCCACAGGTGGTGCTAATTATTTAATTTGTGACACTGAGAAGAACATGCAGCACTAGTAAGATTCTATTATATTAATATTTCTACTGTGGTCATGGTATGTGCTGGGGAGGGGGATTTCCAGGCAGATGGAAAACCCCCCCTGCGTTTGCCTATGCCGCAGGTCTGAATTTATCACTGGGGGCTCAAGTTCCCACTTCAGACTGCTTATCCAAACGATGGTCATGATTTATCTTGTTAGTAGCAGCACATTATGTCTGGACATTACACTGGATTACATAGATTATATTATATATCAGCAGTACTAATTAGGAAAGTTGTTTCGACAAGTGTTGAGCATAATTATTTTTGCTGTGCTTTGTATTAATATTTATATAGATGCCAATCATATACATAATTTTGCACTCCAAATATCCAGCATGTCTCCATAATATGTTTTATATTATAGATTATTGTGTTTGTTATATCTCTATATTATATTTTATAAAATCAGTTGCATAGACAATATTTAAGATTAGCTCTATCATCATTATATCTAAATTTGTTCTTGGTTAGCGTAAGTGGTTGATCAGCTGCTGGAATGATCAGAATTCTTTAAAATATTTTTATTATTATATTTTTGATTTGCACTAGTTCAAATATGCTTATTCCAATTCTAAATCACAGAAAAACTGCAATTTTAATTAGGGTGTGGACACTATTTATATTCACGGTACTATTTCCAAAGATGATGCAGACAATAAAATGTCCGTATTGGCTGGTGATACATTGTTCTCTATGGCACAAACCTGAGAGATTCCTTTTTAACTTAATTGTCAAAAAAACATGTCCCCCAGCCTTTCCATATCCAGATTAATATTGCACGCTAGAAGCAATTATAGGGGCTGGAGGTCTGGATAGTAACGCTTTACAAAATAATATTTTACCTATATGCTCTCTCTTACTTTTGCATTTACACCCTCCACAAATATATAGTAAATATTGTTTGGTCCTGGAATACCAATCACATCTATATCAGAATTATAAATCCTACATCAGATGACCTTGGTCTTCTTTGGGGCTACTCCCAAGTGGCTTCACTTGTCAAAATGATGCGCTGGTACCAATACACATCTTTAGAACACTGGATGTAATTACTCCAGTTACGCCTAAGATATTTAGGTGATATAATGAGGCCAAATTCAGTTTATAGACTTTCTCTCACATTACACTGATCTACATTGTGGGACTCCTGCTAATCAGTCATTGAATATACTGTCTGCATGCTATAAGTCATTGGTTCATGCTCTGGAATTCCTTTTTGGCTGTAAAAGGTCACTTTTTAATAGTGAATTTCTCCAAGGCTGATCAGATTATACATGTGTGTCATTTAGATATACTTATGAGTGCTAAGACTCTGCAGTGCAGATTTGACATACTAGCTTTGGACTATTAATGCTATGAATGCTCAACTCTCGCTTTCTGTCATCACTGCCCTTCAAAGGTTTGAAAAATTCCACTAAACAAAATAAAAAAATAACTGATTTATAAACATGCTTTACCATATGAACGAAGTGTCATAACTCCGCACATACATAAACTGGAAGCCAGAAAAGATAAAGAACTATCACGGTAGGAATGTGCAGTCATCCTCTGCAATACAATGAAATCCTCCATCACTGTAAAGGATAATAACAATTCTTGCAAGACTGAAATTTGGCGGCAAAGAATAGCCTCACACATTTAGTTCTTCCAACCAGGCTAGCTAGCTTATGCAGAAGTTGGTGGGGTCATGCATAAGTGGTGGACTTGACCACTAATAGTGTAGTCTTCTGCTTGATTTCCCCCTAGCTCAACTGAGTTGTCACATGACTCTTGGATTGCTCTTTTCACACTTTTAAAGGGAAGGTGTATCCAACCTTCGAGAGAAATAAAGTGGGAGAGATTGCATACCAACCAATAAGCTCCTGACTGCCATTTTACAGGCTGTATTTGAAAAATGACAGTTAGGAGCAGATTGGTTGGTACTTTATCTCTCTCCAAGCTTCGATAAATGTCCCCCAGAATCTAAAAGACTACTTACAAGTTGATCTCTCTATTAACCGAGCATTTCTGTGTTGCATCACCAAACACTGGATCAAAGGATTGTGTCCCATTATAGAGGAACTGGGATCTTCAGTTGTTGATGAATTGACTCCTTGGATGTATTAGTTAGACTTTGATATTCGACTTTGGAAACTGACATTCTTATTTATTCTGTTTTCAGTCTCCTAAATAGTCAGTGGATCGAGGCCGTGGCATACCCCTACTTGTCCTATTCATCTTGCATGATATTTGGTATTTGCATTATAAGAGGTTTTGTGTTACACAGACAATTCGCAGGATTCCACTATAGAAAGATTTGATGATGGAGCTGCTCTTATTTGGCAAAAAGATTGTGTTAAATGGCATTATTCTCACAATCAGTTGCAATCTTAATAGAAGCGTTTGAGCAGTGGAGAGCACTTAGGGCAAAATTTACTAAGCAGCGGGTATTAAACTCCGGCGATTTGACAGCGGTTTTGCTGTCCACAGATTTACTAAGGCCAAAACTGGTGCAAAACCTCCGTCAAATCAAATTTTAGAATAGAATAGAACAGGGTTGTCAGAAACCGCCGCCAAACCCTCAGGATTTAGAACCCGCCGTAAACCCACCGGGGTTTATTTAGAACCCATCAATAGTAAATTTTGCCCTTAGTCCCCGATATTGTCCCAGACAAATCTTGAAATCTGGTTCAATAACTTAAAGTTTCAAGTTTATAAATATATCACTTTATTGCTTCCTGTTAGCATTCTTTAAGCCAAAATGTTGAAAAGCTTTGAAATATACCATAGACAAGGCACATGCTTGTAGCTTACATGCATTCACACTTTCCTCTTACCTGTTCCGAAAACACAACTTTGGACTCAAAGGTTTACTGTAATCCTCACTGTAATAACTTTCAGATTCAAAGAAACCACTTACTTATCTACACAATATAACACTTACACAACTATGCTACTGTATGATTGCTTTGTCACAGATATTCTAGAGTTCACATCATAGGAGAAGCGAACATTGCAACTTAGTAGCAGTTATTTACATACAATATGAAAAACTAGTCTTAAAAATAAAGCACTAACAGTTTTTCTTTGTATAAGGTATGTACATGTAAAACATTGTTCTGTGCAATATTCAACAAACTACACATTTAGGTGCAAACTTTAGCAGATTTCACCAGCAGAATTTGGCTTTTACTGTTCTATATGGATTCCTGCTAGAATTTGTGATCTACCTGTAATCTCCTATTAGTTTTGTGCCAACAGGAAAAATACATTCCCATAAACAAAGCACTTTGTAATGAATAAAAAGGATAAAATTATTTTTAAGTAATGGCAAACACCCCCTCCCCCACAAAATCTTTAACCTATTTCAAGTTTAGAAAGTCCGGGTTAGATTTCACTATATATCATTAAGACCAACAAGTATGGGGCCTTCAAGCTAAAATATAATAACCAGGCTGGTTCCTGTGTGGATGGTGTGGAAGTGCAATAAAACAATATGGCCTCAGGGATCCCTGGCAATTATACCGGGCAGCTAAGGTGGTAAAGTTGTAACTCCACAGGTCTCTATCTAATTACCCAACATCCACATCCAAGTTGGCTGGGAGGAGCATCAGTGCTTTATCACACTGATGGTATATCGGTTATACATGCATCAAGCCCAAGCAGTATACCAGTGAGGATGGTTCAGGACACGGGGGAATTGGGGCATGCTGTCTGTTTATTTATAAGTGCAACTCAAAGGTTGAACTACACACATCTAGCAAACAGCTTGTTCTGCTGCCACACCGATTTGTGGTCTATTTTATACCAATTTTACTCCTCTTTGATAGTGATAAATAGATATTTTATATCACGTCTGCTTTTGATAATTAGTCCATGCAATGGTATTTCTTTCATACTAGGCAGTACTGTGCTATGTACTGAGAGCACAGGAAATTCTATGCACAGTGAAAATGTATAGCACTAAGAGCTATATATAAACATAGTAATTGAGAAACAAATCTACCGTCACTCTCAACATCCATGAAACTAGGAGCTATTCTGAGAAAATAATGACTATTTAGTGATCAAAATCAATGACCCTGGACCAGGGCCGTAATTAGGGTAGTGCGACCAGTGCCATGGCACAGGGAACCGCAGGGCTGGGGGCGCTGTTCGGGCCTGTCAATTGTCCTGTTTATTATCATTCTCACTTGTAGATTCCTCTTCTTTTATCCCCAGCATCTCCTGGCCTCCCCTATCTCTTCCCTGGCCTTCCCCATGAAGCCATGGCCCTTTTTCAAGTGCAGAGTCTTATGTCCCTATTTAAAAATGGGGCGGAGTGGGCACCAATGTTCTCTCTGGCACAGGGCACCAAAAAGTCTAGTTACGGCTCTGCCCTGGACAGACTATCAAAGTAGCATGGCAGCATCTAGAAACTCTTTCTAAATTAAGGGGTGTCCAGAGTGAACTACAATAACATATTGGATGTTAAGCCCTTGTATTAAAATATAAATAAATAAATAAATAAGAAACTTTGCACATTTTTGACGGTAAATGTAACAAAATTAAAAAGAAAAAATATATTCTGTTTGTTTATTTAAACAACACACACAAACACACAAAGCAAAGCATAACAAAGAAAACAAAACTTACTTTATGTAGTAGGGCACTTTGTTAAGTGAAACAGATCGTTGCCATGGAAGCTGTACAGAAGCTGAGTGTAAGGAAAAAAACAAGGTGTACTAGATTTTAGTTGAAATCATATACAATGAAAAAGTTACCTATTTTATTCTTTACTCTTATTTAAATCAGTCATAACAAGGTATATGTTTTAACTCAGTCCAAACAAATATCAACAGTAATGCTAACTTTTCCATGCACAAGGACGGTGGGCTAAGTATAATGTAAAGACAGGCTTGTAGTGCTAATTACTTAAAAAAAAAAAATCTCCTATATTGCAAATGCATGTAGAGAATACTGGGACCACAGAGGAGATAATGGAAAGTTGTGGCTCAATTTGTAAGCTAAAAAAAGTATTCTTATACTATCAGGTTAGATATGATCAGATGATAGAAAAACATTATGTATGTGTGGATTCACTGCTTGATCTGGAAGTACTGTATACTACACGTGTTTGCATAGTGATCTAGATGGCTGGCCCAGTCAGTTCTTAGAGTACAGCTATGTAGTACTTCTTCTGACAGGCAATTTGTTGCCTACTAACAACAAAGTGCCAGGGCTAGTGTGGGAGAGGTACCTGGGCAGTGATGACTGCATACATGAAGTTGGGAGCCTACCTAATAGCATTAATCCCAGACCTCAGATAAGTAATCTTTGGGGCCAGATATTATTTTATGATTATCTGTTTTACATTTTAAACTTACTAGACAGAAAGTGTTGGGAAGAAGGACCAAAATCCTGATGTGCCTCTTGAAGCTGTTTGAGACGTTCTTCAACTGCAGCCTACAAAACAGAAAAGTTCTTTAATGGCTGTGCTGGACAAGTGTTCTATAATAAGATTTATGTTACCTAAATAAAACAAAAATCTATACATGATGTTACAACTTATCCAGGTAAAGGAAAGGAGCTTCACAGCGATACAAAATATAGTACTAGCCTGAATAGAAATTATGAGATGCCTGAATTGTCTCTGTGATAGTAAAGTCAACACAATAAAGACTTATTTAAATTAAACTGTAATGTCATTTTTCTTTATTGAATTACAAGCTGGACCCCTGAGGTATCGAGCACCTTGCCCAGAGCATGTAGGATAATACAATGTCACTTAAGATTTGTTACTACAGTAAATTACAAGGTTCAACATACACTTATGCCATGCAGATGTTCGCTACATTATGTCACCATTTTATTTTCTGCCATTTTTTAAACAATGTTGAATACTGGTATAATTATTATCTATTCCTCTGCTACTGAGATATGTGTATTCTAAGCAATTTGTTTCAGGAATGAAACCTCTGAGTAGTTAAACACACACAGTACTGTCCGGAGCTCTTTACTTCTGTACTGTACCAGACTAGCGTACTCGGGGCTGTGCCTAGTCCTTCTGCTGCTTGGTGTTGCTAGGGAAATGGCCCCACTTACGCTTTGTACAAACTAACAAATATTTGTATAGGACTAATATACGCTACATAAGAAACATATACAGCTAATGTACTGTAATCATTATTTTATATATATATATATCAATGAGAAACAGGGTCAGCACGATGCGGTAAGGAGGGAGCTCATGGACTAGCGGCTAAAAGGCAGCAGGTGCTATTTGAACTTGGAGCTGACTCACGGCTTGTGGACTGGCAGCCACTGATGCTGATACATTCACAATTATTAGATCTACTAAAAATGTACACTTATTTATGCTTTTGTAAGAAGATTTTTTTTTTTATATTATTATTACTACTGGGCCCAAATAACAGGTAACTTAGAGCCTCATTATAAATACATACTCTGTTCTACACTCTGTATGCAGTCACCTGTTATTTGTCCTTTAATACATATTACTGCAATAAGCTCATACAGTAGATGTTATATCAAAACCTCTGCTTAGAAGTTAATAAAATGGGTTACTGTGTTGGATTCTTTTACAGTCCTTTTTTTTTTGCAGTGGAATTCAGAGTGGACTTAGCTGGTCCCTACAATATATTCCTCTATTTTGTAATGCCTGTACTTTTAAAGCTAAAATCTGTGTCCTGTGCACAGTCAGCATCTCTTTGGGGACACACTGTCTATCCCGTGAAAACTGGATTTGTTTTAATCAACATTTTGCATGGGTGGCAATAAAGCAGATTTTTCTTCTGCCAACTTTTGCTGCTCTCAATAACAGCACCATGATTTATGGAGTTACAATGCTGCTTACAAATTGTATCCAATATATGTATCACAGAGGTGCCAGGGAGCAACAGATAAATACATAAGAATTACAAATGGAGGGTATCAAAAGAAAATAAAACCATGTCCCGGTAGAATCATTTGCTTCTTGCCATGGAAGAATGCTGACAGAAACAATTTAGCACACACGGGGTCAGGATCTGCATTACTGAATATGTGCTGCAATATCATAGTAAAACAACATAAGGCAAAATGGATCATTAAAAGGGGCTCTCCAGCTAAAATAAAGCATTAAAGGTTAACAACGTTTTAAAACATTTTAATACATGTCTCATAATTTTAATCTTACATTTCCTCTAATTGTAACCCCCACTATAATGTTTATCAGGTATAACCAGTTTGCCTACTACAGCCAAACATGCTGAAATCTTCTAGCTGGCTGTGACACATCACCTCCATAAAACAGAGCAATATAATCCCGTCTTAACCAGATATTTTAGAGGTTCTACAGTATTACAGGGGTCACACATTAACATTTCTGAAAAGGTGTAAGTGACCTTTAGCTATGTACTTAATATCTGTTGGATTAGTATAGATAGTACATTTAATTTTTAGGTGAAAGTTGAAGACCCCTTTTAACCCTTTCGCCACCATTCAGATACCCACTGTGAAGTTGCAGGTGATAACTGAATTTTAACATTAACATAAAAATAGTACAACAATATTTTGTATTGGCTACTTTGAATAAATAAATATAAATATGATGATTGTGTGTGTGTGTGTGTGTATATATATATATATATATATTATATACACATATATATATATATATTCACAACTATATACAACCAATGTGCCGGGGTGCTTACCAAAGTATGGTGTAGACGAGTCCACATCCAATGTGCATAGTTCCAATAATAAGGGGCGCACTCACCAGTCTTATTTTTGGTGTAAAAAAGGCTTTTATTCCATATGATCAAAGCATAATAACACCAAAGTTTCTGTCCCTGTTGGACCTTTATAAAGGTGCAGAAGGGACAGAAACTTCGGTGTTATTATGCTTTGATACTATGGAATAAAAGCCTTTTTTACTGCAATTCAAAGACTGGTAAGTGCACCCCTTATTATTGGAACTAATATATATATATATATATATATATGTATATATATCTCCAGGGTTCAGCACTCACATCAGACGAAGTCCATATCCATATCAGGGGGGTGCACATCAGCTGTATCACTGATATCCCAGGTTTACCAGCAATAATATGTATTAAAAGGATGGCATTCACCAGTAGATTGCAATTTTTAATGTTCAAGGAAGAGGGCTTACGTACAGGGTGACGTTTCGGTCCAGTAAATGGACCTTCCTCAAGCAGCCAAGCCTCAAGTATAGCGATTACCAGGTACAGGTCCCCAACAATAAGATCACGATCTTATTGTTGGGGACCTGTACCTGGTAATCGCTATACTTGAGGCTTGACTGCTTGAGAAAGGTCCGTTTGCTGGACCGAAACGGCGCCCTGTACGTAAGCCCTCTTCCTTGAACATTAAAAATTGCAATCTACTGGTGAGTGCCATCCTTTTAATACATATATATATATATACACATATATACAGTAAATATATATATATATATATATTTAAATAAAATAGAGAAGGGGCGCTCCATAGTGTAATTACTTTTTTTATTTAGAAAAGGTAACAACGCAATGTTTTAGTTCTGCTTGTACCTTTAAAATAACAGTGTGGACTGGTTACCACATGATATTGTAAAATACTCCACCAGGCAAACACTGACCACTGTCCAGGGATCCTGCCGTTCTCACACACTCAGCCACTAGCCACTTTCAAAGGTTGCCACTGGTTGGACCACGCCAGTCACACGAGCAGTGTCAGGATAACCAGGAGTGCATCAAGGCCACATCACAAGGCTCTGCTTTAATGCGTTTCGTCAGAGACTTCGTCAGAGGGCTGGCCTCCATGACGTGGTTAGTTTCTTTTATAGGCATGACTATCCAATCATTGTGCTTCAAACACACATGCCCTTTTCTTCATAGATTTCATATTAGAAAGCCTCCATCATAGGCTCAAAATTTAAATTTTATCCTCTCATAACATTTTCAGTTTGATCAAAATTGGTGGTGTCTACAAGATCTAAAAATTTTATTATTTTCTCATTATATACATGAGTGAATTTTAGATTGAAAAAAATTCATACTAATCTTTTCCATAAACTACTCAAATTAATTTTGATCACCACTCCACACAATGAGAATATTGTCTATAAATCTTTTAAATAAGACCACATGATTCATTAGATCTTTTTCAAGAGTTACCCTTTCCCATGTACCCATATACCGGTTCACCAGACTTGGCGCACAAATCATGCCCATCGATGTTCCGTACGTTTGTAGAAACCATTCATCAGAAAAGGTGAAATAATTATGCTTCAAGACAAAGTTAAGGCAATCACATATAAATTCAGTGAGTTCCATTTTTATTTCTGGATCAGCCATAAGTATATCCTTGACACTATTAACCCCCTTCTCATGGGGAACAGAAGTGTACAGGGATTGTACATCGACCATACACCATTTATACTCAGGTTTCCACTCTAAATTATTAATTATCTGCAATACATGGGTGGAGTATATAATAGTGCTACTCCTCCCCCTTTATCCGCACTTTTTATAACTATATTTGTATTGGCAATATATTTGTAAAACACAAAATTAAATGGTGATCCAACAAAAGTATACTCGGATAAACTTAGGATATTATTAAAAGAGGGTTTGGAGAACAAAAGTATCTCACAGGAACTTAATTATCTACTGAATGAAATGCCCATTTTATCATATGCCCAAGCTTCATAAAAATATTGTTTATTTTATAAAGAAAGGTTCCTAGAATGGGGATATCCAGAGGACACGATTCAGCAGTCAAGAGAAAAAGCTAGAGAGAAGACTAGAGAGGATCTGTTAGTTTACAAGTATAAAACTATGAAAGAACAAGATGAGAAAGTTTTTTATTGTCCTTTTGTAACAAATTACAACAGTGATGCGAAAGTGATCCAAAGTATGCTTAGAAAAAAGTGGCATATATTAAAACTAAATCCAATCCTGGTGGAACATCTTCTGACAGATCCCAGTGTAGTCTTTAAAAGGGCGAAAAATATTAAATCATATGTATCTAAAAGCAGATTGGACCCTCTATGTCCTCCTGAAGACATTAAAAAGAATTTCCTTTGAGATTTGAAAGACTTCTATAACTGTGGAGGTTGTAAGCAGGGCTGGTTCACGGTTTCTGGGCACCCTAGGCAAAACTTCAGCCTACTGCCCCTCACCATCACTTATACCCACTTACCAATCATTAAGGTGAAAGTGCGGAGGTGGATTCTTATATGTTCCCCAGCTGCATTGACTACAACAAGGATGTCTCTCTCAGAGACATCCTTAATTGTGTGATGGGTAGACTCAGTGGCATCCTCCCAGATCCTGGCACCCTAGGCAGCTGCCTAGAGCTGCATAATGGTAGAGCCGGCCCTGCCTAGCAACACCACTGCCAGGATGGCCCTCTTGTAATGTTCCCCCTCTACTCAGCCCAGCCCCACCGGAATCAGTGGACATGACAGTCACTGGACTGGAGTCTGTGCAGTGCTGTGGGGCGGATGTACTATAAGAGTCAGGCAGAGACAGGATCCAGAGATTGTTCACAGAAGAACGTTTTCAGTGAGGTATGTACCAAGAGTGGGGCTCTAGGCTGGCATAAAAAAAAGACATAAAGGGGCTCTGGGCTGGAATATAAATTCATGAGGGGTGCTCTAGGTTGCAGAGGTGGCGTATTAAATGTTCCAAAGCCGCCACTGTAAAATAGAGAAACACCCCCTCCAAAATAAAAAAAATAAAAAAAAAACATAATGCGCAACATTGCAGGTATACCCAGGCAGTCTCTAGTGTAGTCAGGGGACACAAGCAGGATAGATAGATAAATAGAGCCCGATTCAGAGGTGGACACATTTAAAACACTGCGCATATGTTCTAATGGTTACCACCAGGGAACACAGATTAGAATTGCATGGCGATCCATGCAACTCTGATAGGCGTGTTGGTGTCAGGGACTGCATCGGAAGACACCGGTGGCCATATACAGTCGGACATTCGGAGCAACCATAGGGTCACTCCAATGTCCAATATATATATATATATATATATATATATATATACATATACTCAGGAACTGCAAAACAGTGAATCCAGTCTCAGATGTTTAATGCGTGATCTTGCAATAAAACACCCGAGACCGGGTTCACTGTTTTGCAGTATCTGAGTGCCGCCTATTGCTTTTGGACACTATGTTGGGGGGCGCAGACACCGGAGCCAGGTACATTCATGACGTGGGTAGGTGATTGGAGTGCCGGGGCAGATTGGTGTGATTATTTATATATATATATATATATATACGCACACACACACACATATATATATATATATATACGCACACACACACATATATATATATATATACGCACACACACACATATATATATATATATATATACACATACAATACCAGTCAAAAGTTTGGACACACCTTTTCATTCAATGATTTTTGTTTATTTAAATTATTTTCAACATAGTAGATTAATTCTGAAGACATCAAAACTATGAAAGAACACATATGGAATTATGTTGTAAACAAAAAAGTGTTAAACAAATCAAAATGTCTTATATTTTAGATTCCTCAAAGTAGCCCGCTTTTGCTTGGATGACAGCTTTGCACACTCTTGGCATTCTCTCAACCAGCTTCATGAGGTAGTCTCCTGGAATGGTTTTGAATTAAAAGGTGTACCTTGTAAAGAGTCAATCTGTGGAATTACTTGCCTTCTTAATGTGTTTGAGACCATCAGTTGTGTTGTGCAGAGGTAGGGTTAGTAGACAGTGGACACCACTATTTGACTACTGTTGTCATCCATATTATGGCACCAACCACTCAACTCAGTAAAGAGAAACAACAGTCCATCATTACTTTAAGACATGAAGGTCAGTCGATACGGAAAATTTCAAGAACTTTGAATGTATCCTCAAGTGCAAAACCATCAAACGCTATGATGAAACTGACTCTCATGAGGACGGCCCCAGGAAAGGAAGACCAAGAGTTACCACTGCTGCAGAGGTTAAGTTCATTAGCGTCACCAGCCTCAGAAACCGCTACTTAACAGCACCTCAGATTAGAGACCACATAAGGTCTTCACAGAGTTCAAGTAGCAGACAAATCTCAACATCAACTGTTCAGAGGAGACTGCATGAATCAGGTCTGCATGGTTGTATTGCTGCAAAGAAGCCACTACTGAGGATGTACAACAAGAAGAAGAGAATTGTTTGGGCTAAGAAACACAAGGAATGGAATAGACCAGTGGAAATCTGTACTTTGGTCTGATGAATCCAAATTTGAGATTTTTGGTTCCAACCGCCGTGTCTTTGTGAGACGCAGCGAAAGTGAGCGGATGGTTTCTGCATGTGTGGTTCCCACTGTGAAGCATGGAGGAGGAGGTGTGATGGTGTGGGGGTGCTTTGCTGGTAACACTGTTGTGGTTTATTCAAAATTCAAAGCACACTTAACCAGCATGGCTACCACAGCCTTCCGCACTGGTTTGCGCTTACTGGGACCATCATTTGTTTTTCAACAAGACAATGGCCCTAACACACCACCAGGCTATGTAAGGGCTACTTGACCAAGAAGGAAAGTGATGGAGTGCTGCGTCAGATGACCTGGCCTCCACAATCACCCGAACTAAACCCAATTGAGCTGGTTTGGGATGAGTTGGACCGCAGAGTGAAGGAAAAGAAGCCAACATGTGCTCAGCACCTCTGGAAACTCTTTCAAGTCTGTTGGAAAACCATTCCAGAAGACTACCTCATGAAGCTGATTGAGAGAATGCCAAGAGTGTGCAAAGCTGTCATCTAAGCAAAAGGGGTCTACTTTGAGGAATCTAAAATATAAAACATATTTAGATTTTTTTTAACACTTATATGTTTACAACATAATTCCATATGTGTTCTTTCATAGTTTTGATGTCTTCAGTATTACTCTACTATGTTTAAAATAATTTAAATAAACAAAAACCATTGACTGAGAAGGTATGTCCAAATTTCTGACTGGTAATGTATATATATATATATATATATATATATATATATATATATATATATATATGCAAATACCAGACACAAAAAAGAACGTGGAATGAGGGCACTCACCAAAAAATAGAAGATCAGCTTATTTTTAATCAGAGCATCAAATTAGTAGTTCATAGGTGCTACAAAATACCGACGTTTCGGTCCAGACAAGGGCCATTCTCAAGGTGCAGCAATCCAAAAATCACCAATACATCCTGGGTCTACTGAAGTCACAGACTAACTAAGCACATCAGATAGTACATGAGGAGGAGCACCCCCCATATACTATTTTCACTTGATGAGGATGTGAGTGCAGAGATGAACTGTTCATATATATATATATATATATATATATATATATACACATTCACAAGGCTTGCTTACCTCCTCCTAATGTTCTCAAGGATCAGCATTTGTCCCTAAGAGCCTCCTAATGAAGAGAGAGGCTGTGTGTGCTCCCTCGGTGGCTCAGCACACACAGGATGGGAGGAGGGGCGCAGCAGTGCAAGAGTCGGCAACCAGAGAGCAGGCAGCCGAGAAGGGAATCTATTCAAAGTGGACAGACTTTGGAGACTAAGCATAGGCAAGCTGGTGACGTCACCGGAGCTGCGAGGTGCGGGCTGCGGCTTGTCTCTCAGGGCAACTAAGCGGAGGACATCTAAGGGTGTACCAACGGATGTTCCAGCCGAGGATATCGGAAGTCGCAATGACGCGACTTCTGGCTAGACGGCCTCCCTGTTCTTTGGCCATTTTTAGCGTTTCACGAGTGGAACGCATGTTATGTCGCCCTTAACTGATGTAGAGGTGGGTCTATTATGAGACCCTATATCAAGCCCAGCCAGTGATCCTCACCTCTCACCTTGATAAAGGGTACTACCACAAGCCGAAAAGCGTTGGTGGAGATGATCATTGAAATCCGTTTGGGTCCTTTAGGAACATCTACTGACGGGGAGTGAAGGAGTTAACCCGGGTATACCATCTACTCTTCATATACCCTAAAAGTGTGCCTTGCTCCATAAGGCCCAATACGGTACGCAGAAACCCTGGTCATCCGGGGATTCCCTTGTTTGTATGTTTGATGTTCCTTTTTAATACAAAATTTTGTTAAGAAATGTTGAAATGGTATTACACTATATGGTGCTTTTAATATCTTTTTGAAGTATTCGCCCTACCCAAGAAGCAGCCATAGTGTTTGTTCCATACCTCATATCAAGTATCAGGACCAGGAAGATCCCACATCTGTGAATTTGAGACTGTGGTAATAAGCACCTGATTCTGCATAACGTGACACTAATTTGACTTCTAACAAGGGGAGCGCTTATTCTGAACGTTTATTTGTGTATTCAGACTATTGTGGTGTTCTTGTGGCCTTCATCTTTGGGAATACAGCTGCACCCTATTGGCTTTTTGGTGCATTTAGTACCCACCCTGTTCTTCTCATATTTAATACCCTATTTTGTTAATGTGTGTTTCACTAACAAAGGGTTAATATTTCCATATTTAGAACAATTTTATCCTATGTGGTTAATGTATAGATGTACTATAAGGAGTTGATTAGATAATATGTAACAGAGATTAATTTGTAATGTATGGTAAAAATTTCCTAGTAAAGTGATGACAAACGATATGTACGCCTAGGCAATGATACAACTGTATATTGTGATGTCATTTTATTGTAATTATATTATTATTGTGAAAGCAATTTTTATGGTGAATGCAATGTTAATAGGAGCTGCCATGCATAATAACTCGTTAGTGTGTACATTAACAATAAAGTTTGAATGTTAGTAGGAGTTGTTATACATTTTACAACTTCACCCTATTTTACAATAATGGGCTGATTACATTAATATATAAGTGATGGTATAAATCCCCCAACAAGGCGAAAATAGATTACTTGTATGTCCAGGCAGAAGGTTATTGAAATAAGTATGTTGGTGCCAAAGTACAGACAATTGCTCTACCTGTCAGTTTTAATTTGGCTTTGAAAATGTTATGAGAGGATAAAATGAAAATATTGAGTTTATGATGGGGACTTTCTACTATGAAATCTATGAAGAAAAGGGCATGTGTGTTTGAAGCACAATGATTGGATAGTCATGCCTGTAAAAGAAACTAACCACGTCACGGAGGCCAGCCCTCTGACGAAGTCTCTGACGAAACGCCGTTAGAACTGAGCCTCGGGACGTGGCCTTGAAATCCAGGGGAAATTAGAGGATTTATTAAAAGGCAGATACTGGATAAATATACACTGAAGAAGTAATTCGGCTGCCATAAAAGAGGTGCTTAACCAGATGTGGGCTGTGGTAGCAGTTGGAATTTTAACCATCCCAAAGCGAGGTTGCATAAGCTCTGTTAGAAGTGTGATCTGTTACAAAATGCGGTATTTCTAGGGACTCTTTGCTGATGAATAGGTCACCTATATACAGAACACATTAGCTGGATACAAGGCATAACACTTTACAATCCTTAGAACTATTTTCAATACCATTTTATTGCATGCTATAATCTTAATTTAGATGGATGACGGGAAATGCCTACAGCACACAGAACATGGCAAATTGCACTGCACAGTTAACTATTGGATAATGATCTCATCCTTTAAATTATAGAGATATTAGAAATCACCAAGGAGGTATCTGAACATATAAAGCAGGGATGGGGAACCTCAGGCCCGGGGGCCGTATAAGCCCCCCCCCTCCCCCCGATATCATTTGGTGTGGCCCTCTGAGCTTTTTTTCTGCTAGCCTTATCTGGCTAGCAGGGTGCCTAGATTGGCAACCTGCAGCCAGAATATGCCGTCTGGAGCATCATTAGGACGCTTCAGATGGTCACATCGTTGCCCTTACAGCTCCCCGATGCTCTGGGCATTGCTGATGATCACCTGGGATTGTGTTCCCGCCCCGTGTGACGTCACATGGTGGGGGCGTGGCCTGCATTGGGCCCGCAAATAATGTTATATATATTAAAATGGCCCTCGGACAAAAAAAAAGGTTCCCCAACCTAAAGCATAGAACCAAGCGCTATTATAAATTGTGAGGAGACTTCTAGTATTCATAGCCAATTAACACATGGAGGCTTTACTTTCATCCAAAAATGTCCTACACATATAATACACTGCTATAGTGATAAAGGGGCTGATCACAGAATAAACTTTGTTTCAAATAGGAGGGCATTTCACACCATATTTTTTATGCACCTGTTAAGAACCTCACATTACTACTCAATTAGCTAATTCTCAGTCTATGGGGCATATTCAGTTAGGTGCGGGGTTTACTGCATGGGGAAAAACTCTGGGTTTCATGCCCGAGGCTAGTCAATTATTCAGCATTTTCCCAGTATTATAACTTATAGATTCCATCTAAAATGGTGTAACCTATTGCTTTCTCTGCACGTGAAACCCCATAGGCTACCTTTAATGCAGATTTTTTTTCTAGAAGCTCCTGAGGCTGCGAGGAAAAATCAGTGTTATACGCGGGGATGCAGCACCTATCTGAATAGGTCTGAGCTGTTAATTAGTGCCGCAGTTAATTGGTTATGCTCCTATAACCTGCCGCTATAATGCTTCCTGCTTCGCCTCTTTACCGAGGCGAAGCAGGAAGCACTACCGATGAGATGTATGAACCCCCCTCCGGCGCTATGCAGGCGGGGATGCAGATGTGATCTACATGACTCTTCATATATGCAAGGTAGTCGCGGCCCCTGATCCTCCCATTGGAGATATTTCCTCCCTCACATGTACCTATGTCCAGCTTGAGCGGTTACCACTAGCAACATCCAGTATTGTTGCCAGATACCTCCCACCGGAGAAGTGACAGTGTTCAATTTATTTCTTCTCTATTTCTCCTGAGTGCATGACTTCATGTGATTTGGTCTGGAAGTCTATCCATCTAATTATTATGTATGACATATATAGACATACTATCAAGTACACTACTATTTGAATGAAACTCTGGTCATACTGCAAGTGCGGATTATAAACTCTTGATTACTGGTATATACCAGTTCTTTTGTAGGATTCACCTCCTTTAGATATACTAAAGCTATTATCTGTGATTTATTTTCATTTATTTTTTATTTTTAAACTATTCCATTGTATATGTATATATATTTTTTTGTTTTATTTTGACCGGTCAAATAGATATATTGTATTAATGTCTGTCTGTTATTAAATTATTTTTTAGCCATATTTTCCATTAATTTTAATTAGAGCAGAGAATAAATTGGAACTTGATGAACAAAAGAATACCATAAAGTTTGCTGCAGTCTTTCCAAGCACATTTATCCAACAGTTTTGAAATTTAAAAGAGTGAAAACTTTATTCGCATTAGATGGAAACTATAATACAATAAAATGATTTAGCAACATAGAATTACAAATGCTGAGTTGGAACTATAAAGCATGTCACATTCCCCGAATATCACAAGGTAAGACAGTTATACCTGTAGGTGTTTCCATCTGATGTTCAGGTCATCTAACTGGCGTGCTGTTTTAGCAGATGGCTGAATATCTAAAGCTGAGAGCTGACTCGCCACGTCATTCACTGTCTTCACTTTCAAGCTAATGGGTGTCATTTCCTCTCCCAATGCCTGTCATATAATAGAATAGAAAAGAAGAATATATAAAAAAAAAAAATTGAACATAGAAGATTGACTGTAAACTGTACTGGAATTTAGTTGGAGGGCTGTGCAAGCATTTGGGAAAACTATTAAATAATTCATATACAACAAATAATATTTACTGTAAAAATGTACCTGTATTTGGGGATTGGAAAAGAAAGGTCAGCATTGGATCTACTTATTTATAATATTTAGTATTCTGCACCAAGCAGTAACAAGGCTGGGCATCTGTGATGTGTGGAGGAAGCTGACCTATATAGTGCATAGCATAGCATAGTCTGAAGTCTGTATTTTAAAGTCAAGTCAACTAATTGCATGCTGGGTATGCTATATAGCAGGGGACTTTTGCAGGGTTTAATTCAAGTTAGCTCATGCTTTGTGTTCACAGAACAAAATGTATATGTTGTCTCATATGGTGAATTGTGTGCATCTCTGAAACTAAACTGTCCCTATCTATATGATTGGTTTCCTTAGCAGCGTGAACTTACATCAGTAATACTGTATTCCTGGTGCAAAAGACCAATCCAAAAACAGACATGATTACACATATGTATAAGTCTCATTCTACATATTTTCAAAGCTTTATATCTAAATGCATTGCAAATAATAACAATAATAATATTATTTCAGAAATCAGTGTTATTGTATCCCAGGAAGGTCTTGTAAGCACCTGTTTAAATATTCATAGTATTAAATAAAAATCATCACTCTTCTACAAATATTATTTTTGGAAGCAAAGAAGGTTTATGAACTCGCTGTTTGTGCATGTTATTTGATTAACTTTTATGACAGCAAAAGTAAGTCTCTCACAGCTTTTAAATAATTTTAAATCAATCAATCATAATAGTTGTTTCAACCATACGATACGGACATTATGACTATGTAACAGAAATGTCATATATATATATATATATATATATATATACACAGTATATATATATTTTTTTTAAATCACTGAACTTGTCATATATCTATTGAATGCATTCAGTTTACACTAGTCCCTGCTGTAGCTACATACTCATACTATAAATATGTTATTTGTCAGGTTTTTTTCTATTTGATACAAATTATTACTGTATATGCCAAGACCACAAAACATTTTCAGAATATGCTTCAATGTAACCTTAAATTGGAGTCCCTAGGTGTCCAGATTTTCTTAGAGCAGTCCCTATTTTTAAACAGTTCACAATGATGTCCCAGTTTTTCATGTTAAAATGATAGGCGCCCTACTTTAAATACAATCACTAGCTTTTAATGACTGCTAAAATGTATATTTTTATATACGAAATGTAAAGATAAATAAACAGTGTTCATTGTTACTCAGGTTACTCATAATTTCACTTTTCACTGCATTTCTTTTAAAAGAAAAGTTTAATTCCTCACCGAGAAAAATAATGTACAGTAATTTCAATTTTTTTAAGGCAACATCAGAGAGGACAGAAACCTCCTGTGAAGTAGAAGGGCTTTCGACTCTTACGGCTTTATTTACAAAGCAGCGGCTTTTGTATGCTGCAGCTTCCCGCTGGGTTGTAGGTGAAAAATTAAAACGGCATCTACAGTCAGAGTAAACCCGGCGTGCTTTAAACTGACTTCGGGTGCAGTTTTAAATTTTCACCTGCAACCACCAAGAAGCTTAACAATAACTTTCATTCATATGAGTAGGAATATCACAGTTAGTTTAAGAAATTGACTCTCTTAAAGCAGAAATCCCACATAGGTGTGTTTTTTTAAAAAAAAATTAGCAAATTAAGTACATTTTAATCATACATCTTAGCTATTATCCTATAAATCATTAGCCCCTTTTCAAAAACTCTCCAAAGCAAGCACTGTATGGATGCCACGCATCACTGCTCTCAGCATGTCATATGATAGCATAGGCCAGGGGGAGAAGAATGGAGAGGGTGTCACAGTGACAACAGAGCTCAGATGGTACTGTAGTTCTAAGGGCCTGATTCAGACCCGGTCGCAAGCGCTGAGCTCTTGCAACTGGGTCCGTGGTGGCCCAGAGCGCATGCGCACGACGGTGCCGGCTCCGATGTGCGCATGCACGAGACCCGGATAGCGACAGGCAATCCGTCGCTCCGGGTCACGTACCAAAGGGGGAGTGCTGTCGATGTTGAGTGACAGCATGCCCCCTTTGGTGGGCGGGCCGGGGGAGTGGCTGCCCAGACGACACCTCTGTCTGGAGGCGCCTCTGTTTGGGGGCGGTCCCACTGATATCACGAGTGATGTCAGTGGGAGAGATTTCGGCTCTATTAGAGCCGAAATCTCTCTGGGGCTTGCGGCAACGAGACCCTACCACATGGGTCTCGTCGCAAGCGCGATGGGCATCGTGACCATCTTCCTGGCCGCTCGCTATAGCTGTGGGTGGACACCCACAGCTATGCGAGCGGCCAGGAGGCCGTTCTAAAAAAAAAAAAAGGCCGGCCCTGATTCAGAGCGAGCACTCTGTCAGAGTGTCCGGCTCTGAATCAGGGCCTGAATCCTATCTGCGCAGAACATCTTGTGCTATGTAACTGTGGTTACCATGGTAGTTTCAGAACAAAGTAGAAAATCTTTAAAATGATCAATCATTATTAGCAGTCTGAAGAAACAAATTAAGGTAAAAAGCAAGATTCATCTTGTACTCTGATTTATATTATATATATGAAAACACACCTCACTTTCACATAGGATTGCTCCTTTAATATCAAAGAGAATTAATGTACTGGACAGTTGAACCACACCAAAGACAAGTATATGAAATGACCGTATGTTAATTTACTCCACACAACTTTTTCATTTTGGATAGATTTATTCTTCAAGTTTCTGTGGCAACACTGGCCCAATCCCTGAATATGAATTTACCTTTCTGAAAGGCGAACCTGTAAGCCAATCACTTATACTTTCTGCTCGGGCAACATGGCAAACATGTGACTGTGGTGATTAGCAGCATCAGCTCCTAGCCTAGGTCCCGGCACCTGCTCAATGAATCTGGCAGGCGCCAGGCCCGGAGCATGCACGGCGGTGGTGCTGTGAATGCACACGCATAACACCAGCTTTTCGGGCCTGCATTGGTTGCAGCCCCGAGAAGCCCAGTAGGGCTGCCTGAAAGGCAGAGCAGCGGCTTCCACTGGAAGCCGCTTTCTGCTGATCACATCCCGGATTGGCAATCCCAGGGGGAGGAGACACCTTCCCCCCTGGGGCTGCCTGTCTTCAGTGTGACAGGAAGCCACCTCCAGTCACAGTGGAGCCAGTGCAGTCACAGGATACACTGTAGGGATGGCCAGAGCGATTCGCAGAACTGAGTTGAGTGGAGTGTCTCAAGACAGTGCTGTAGGAAGCAGGGGTGCTAGCGACTCTGAGTGAGTTGCTGACAGCTTGGGCCCCCCCCGCAGCCGAGCACTACAGATCAAGCTTCTGCACTGACTCTCCTGAGTCAGTGCACACCCCCCGAGCAGAGCCCTAGCAGTAGCAGCGTGACCCGAGTGAGTCGCTGTCAGCTCCGCCCCCTGCACTGCTGATCATACTCAGTGCACACACACACCTCGGCCTGGGCGTTAGCAGCTCCCACTGACAGAGAGGCTAGAGAAAGAGGTGACTGTCTCAACACACCAAACGTTGAGTGACTCAGATCATTCGAACATCTGAATGATTTGAGTCATTGTGTTGAGACACTCACTTAGTAACCATCTCTACTGCACTGGACCACTGAAGTGGGTGATTTTACTGGGGAGGCTGCAGCCTCGCAGCCGCTAGGTAAAATCCGTGACTAGTGATTAGTATGCTTACTAGGCTGTTAACCATGCTAGATGACTTGGTTAACCTAATGTATAGCCAGTATGCACAGTACAGGGTGCCTGCAAATAATCCATACTCCATACAATAGGACCCGTCACAAAACCAAACTAACTCTTTAATGTCAAAAAATAGCATAACCTAAAGATGATCCAATGGGAATCGCCACACGTGTTCCCAGCCTGGCAGAAGTGGACAGATCCCCGGCTGGCCGTCGGGTGGTAAGGAGTTGAGGCTGCCGTTAGTGAATAGATGATAAGGAATAGGGGCTGGGGACGGAAGAAGGTGATGGGGCAGAGGAAAGTGACAGGGGCTATGGGTGGAAGGTGACAGCCTGGAAGCAGAGGAAGGTGATAGTGCCTGGTGACACAGAAAGGTGAAGGAGGCTGGGGGCAGAGGAAGGTGATGGGGGCTGGGGCAGAAGGTGACAGGGGCTGGGCGCAGAGGAAGGTGAAGGGGGCTGGGGGCAGAGGAAGGTTATTGGGGCTGGAAGCAGAGGAAGGTGAAGGGGCAGAGGAAGATGAAGGAGTCTGGGGGCAGAGGAAGGTGATGGGAGCTGGGGGCAGAAGGTGACAGGGGCTGAAAGCAGAGGAATGTGATGGTGCCTGGGGACAGAGGAAGGTGAAGGGAGCAGAGGAAGATGAAAGGGGCTATGGGCAGAGGAAGGCGATGCAGGCAGGGGGCAGAAAGTGACAGGGGCTGGACACAGATGAAGATGATGGTGCCTGGGGATGGAGAAAAGTGAAAGGGACAGAGGAAGGTGATAGGGGCTGGGGGCAAAATGTGACAGGTGATGTTGCCTGGGGACGGAGGAAGGTGAAGGGGGCTGGGGATGGAGAAAGGTGATCGGGGGCTGGGGGCAGAAGGTGATAGGGGGGGACTGAATATGGGGGCTGGGGATGGAGAAAGGTGATGGGGTGCTTCTGAGGGGAGGAAGATGATGAGGGACTGAGGATGGCTGGCTGCAGACACTATCCCTTCTACCCCTGAGGCATCCACAGCACTATCATCAAGAAGACTTTGCAAGAGATGGCAGACAAGAACTACAGCCTGCATCATCAGTGACAGAGAGACAGTGTGGTCATAGTGTATTTTTACTTTATTTAAAGGCTGGCATATCTTTCAGTTAACATTACCATGCTTCACATATCACACATGCAGGGGAGGGATGTGCGGGATCGGGGGTGGTGGTGAGAAGGTGGGGCCCCCAGAGACATCAGTGTACCGGGCTCCAAGATTTCTGTTGCCGGACCTGCTCCAGAGTCCACAACATAAATCTTGAAAATGTAACCCTTGGTTAGAACTAAATATATATGTATCTCTGACTCTAAGGGGGGTATTTATTAAAGCTTGGAGAGAGAGCAATTGTGAGAGATAAATTATTAACCGATCAGCACTTAACTGTCATTTTTTCAAACACAGTCTGTAAAATGTAATTTAGAAGCTGAATGGTTGGTACTTTAGCTCTCACAATTTTATCTCTCTCTAAGCTTTGATAAATACCCTCCCCCCCTTACAGGAGTAACTCTATACACAACTATAGAAAAAAATAGCACAAAAATAAGCTACAGTATAGTTAAAAAGTATTTTTCCTGCAAGGAGTGCACATGCTCAGTCAACTAAATCATGTTTGTTAACTATTTCTGAGAATGAGATGTAATTTGCTACCGTACTCTAATTATTCCACTGAATACTTTATAAAAGTTGACAGTGCTACTCGTTCTTTTGTAAAAAGGAGCCAAATCGTCAGCATGTTGACCCCTTTTAAAATGGCTCCATTCAAAAGTACATATTCATGCAAATTCAAATGAACAGATAATTACTCCTCTTTCCTCTCAAAGGAATAAAAAACAAAATAATTTACTGTTCATTATTTTGAGTCCATTGGCAAGCATGGTAAACATCATTTAGTCATTCATCTCACCTGGGTCATGAATTAGAACCAGTTATAGTAATTATTGCATCTTTCACGTTGAAAAGATTGTTCTGTAGCTTTGGCAACTGCGGAACGTGAACTATAATCTAGGGTACCTGTAAAATTACAGTGTTCCTGTTATAGAAAACCTTCCAGCCAATGCAAATCAACTATTTCCCTATTACTGTGAGATGCTAATATATCACCTAATTTTAGATCCTATAAACCTCTGAGTCATGCACACACCACGTAAGGCTATGCATAAAACATCTAAAACAAGACATGAAGTGAAATTATTATGATCGTTTGTGACTTTATTATATTGCAGCAGCTGGTTGGTGATTCATGTTTATAGATCGTTTTCAAGCAAAACCAGAGTTTAATTACACATATAATTTTGGTTGAAATGTATAAAGGTGATAAAATCACAGCGCTATTTCACTCTAATTAATTGTTCATACAAATTGTAATTGAGTTCAATAATTGCTCAAGACACCATCTGTTCATGGTGGCATGCACAGCTGACATCACTGGCCATCAATTTGGGATGTCATATGTCATGTAATGTGTGTAAGAGGCAATGAGGTCCTGAGTAATGAAAAAAACATTGATTCAAGGAGATTAAACGATTACATTCTATCAAGGTACAGCTATGTCTGTTCATGCTGTGAGATTCTGTAATATACTTGAACTCTTGTTAGATATTATTACAGTGTAATTATGTAAACATAACTTTTGAAACACCAATGTTTATATTACACGTGTCATTGTACACATTTACAACATGCAGGTTGGCTCAGGTGCAGCACAAAAATCACTTATATTGGTGCTGTGCGTCTAGAGTTCCACCAAAGAGCACGGGGTCTATGTATCAAGAAGGCAGCGTTTACAGAGAAGAAGTTTGCAGCAGCCAATCGTAGAAGTTCTTTTCTAAGAACAGAGTAGACACAAGGCACAACGGGCTAGTTCTGCGGAGAAATATCATTTAAATGAAACAAATGTGTGATATTTTTAGGGGTGTTTCTTGATATTTGGAAGGGTATGCCTAGGGAGGTGCTACTGGTGCACGGTGCATGCACCCAGGGAGAAAGGCCAAGGATGGAGGCATCATGGTTACTGCCTCATTGGGACCTTAAGACATGCCTGGGACAAAGATTCCTGCTTACAAGCACTGAGAACAGGGTGCAGCCCAGGGATCATAGGATTTCAGTCTAAAAAATACTTGAAACAGGCGCATTGAGCTGGCAGGAGATCAGAACTCATAATATGCTTTTATTTAAAATAAGGGATGTTTCTAAAGTGGTAGAAGTATTAACATTTTATGTGATTTTTGCACTTTTGCAGAACCAATCTTCACAAAGCCTGGCGTCTGCTGCCTCCTCGCTGTCCCATGCACCCATGCGTCTGTCTTCCCCACTCATTGTCCTCGGTGGCTGGAAACTACTGTGTACTGTGGCAGGTGGACAGAACTGAAGCCAGAAAGGGAAAGGGTGAGCACTGTACAGGAGAGGGTGGCAGGGAATAAGGACTTCTCTCTGGGTGCCTAATGCTACACTTCGCAGTTGCAGAGTGCGCCTGATGGTCTTGCAGGCTGCGGGAACTGAGGATGGAGGTGAGGATGGACTGAGGGTAGATCAGAGAGCTGAAGCCAGTGAGGAGACAATGGGGAAGGATCAGAAAAGATCCCTTTCTTGCATAAAAGACAAGGAAAAGACAGGGAGCGCTAGTATGTAATGCACTAATGGACCTATTATATGATAGAGTCAAATTCAATCTGGATATACGGAGCAGCCTCCCGTGTTATCACTTCAATGTTGATACACAGCAATTTATTTGACACTTGTGGGATATCGGATCTTCACCACGATTAGCTCCTATTGGGAAAGATTATCTCATACTAGCTGCCAGCATTTGTTCTAATCATCATATACATCTTGAGAGAATTGTCATTGTCACAAGCTGCCAAAGAGGTATACCCTTTTTTCCACATACTTACCATCATAATTTTTTCCCGGCCGGGACGAACTGTGATTACAGAGCAGATGCTCACATCAGGACGGTAACCATTTACCAACATTTTGTTTTATTATTCATTTATGAGTATAATTTCTTAAATTCATTGATATATTGTTCTTGTATCAGTGTATTGTACTATTACTATGTTTATTACTCTTCAGATCAATTTTTATTAAATTATATGTTTATTTCTACTTATTCAGATTTAATTTGACTCTATCATATAATAGGTCCATTAGTGCATTATATACTAGGGCTCCCTGTCTTTTCCTTGTCTTTTTTGCCTATTTTATGGATTATCCTATCCTTTGGGTGAGATGCTGCTTGTTTGCACACTTACATTATTTGGTGCACCCCTTATTGTGTTTTTCTTTCCTGCATAATGCTTTATCAGAACTTGATGAATAACATAATTTCAACATCGAGGGGAATTGTAACCTGGAGATATCAGTGATTTCTCCTGCGTTACACAGTTAATGAATGGCTCTGAAACTTAGGACCTCATTCAGAGCCGGACGCTATTTGCGCTCGCTCGTTCAGAAAAAAGGGGTGGCTATTCAAATGAATCGTTCGCTCTTTGCGGTCTGTTCACGCCTCTAGGTCTGAATGAGCGAACCAAACATGCGGTAGTTTTTTTGAAAACTACGCCCCCAGGCCGCTCGCATCCTACGTCATGTCCACTATTTATTAGATTAATCGAGTACATCGACCAGCGTATGAACTGCTCGCTATTCTTGTGGTTGGTTTTTCCTACCGCAATCTTGCGAGCAGTTCTGACTATAAATAACCCAGTGACGTGGTCAATGACGCTGCTGTATTAATTATGCACACCCATAAAACGCCCGTTTTGACCTTTAAGCACGCCTGCGTTCGGATCTCCACTCCCCGTTTTCAAACACCTTCCCCTGTTACCACCCACATACGCCTCCTCCTGTCACTCAAAATAGCAGGCATTTGCTATTTAGCGAACAAACGATTTTCGGCCGCACTGACTGGTTCGCGCATGCGTATTACGATCCGTACGCATGCGCAGTTGTGCAAACATCGCTCGGAACGAACAAGCGGCTGCTTATGAGCGGCTCTGAATCAGGCCCTTAATTTCTGCAAAAGTAGATGTAAATTAAAATTTTCACCTACTTTTGTAGAAAATAAGGGATGATGAATTAGAGTTGGTCGTAATTGTGCCACAAATATACATTGTGCATCTATCTCAAAAGCAGAATTCTTTATGACATTTATAAGGCAGGCGTATAGGTGTGTGTGTACTTATACATGATGATAGCATAGAGATATGGTTTGACAGCGATAGTAGTAAATGCTAAAATTGCATTATACCATTTGTACACGATATATTAATAATAAAGTGTCACAAACACCAGGGTATATTCTTCCACATCCACATATGTTATGAAAACACAATGTGGTGCAAATACCCCAAAAAGCGCACCTTTGATCAGCAGCCTAGAGTTGAGATACACTGGGGTCACCCTATAGACCCACAAATTAGCATATGTAAATATAAGAATGGTATCACTACACCAGGCGCTGATGTCACCACAATAATTGTATAGACAAATATCAAGGCAGGATAAGAAAGTAAAAAAAATTCTTTCCTTAGGATTGTATGATTCTCTCAGTAGTAGGTCAATATTTCATCATAAAAAGAAAAAGCTTGGGGTGCAAATAAGGTGACTCCAGATTTCACCTTACATGTCTAAGAGAAATAGTCCATCGTAGTCCTTGGTCATCAGTTGTAAAGTAGCATGAAAGTTTTACGAATGTATTTTGAGCATAAGATCTTCCTCAGGGTTACCCCAAGCTTACCTGGGTGGCTTTCTGGTATGGTATGCTAGTTTGGCTGTTGTTTCTGTGTTCTATATTGCTATTTTGCACAGTTAAAGTCTACCTGCACTTTTACTATTTCAGACATTTTGCACTTACACTAGTATCCACCCTTAGTATATATTGTGATTTTACTATTTATGTCATTGTGTTTTATATATTTGGATCCTATTTGGAATAAATTATGTGTTATTGAATTACACTGTTTGCTCCTATTTTTGTTTTTATGATGAAATATTGATCTACTACTGAGAGAAAAATACAGTTCTAAGGAAAGTATTTTTATTTATTCATTTTTTCTTATCCTGCCTTGTTTTTTGTCTATACACATTTTGTGTATAGACAAAAACCTGCACCAGCACCTGGTGTAGTGATACCATTCTTATATTTACACATCCACATATGTTTTTTACTCCTTTAAAAATAAAATAGTAATGGCCTTTAATGCAGTAGTTGAAATGGAAATGCCAGTTATGTAATGCAAAAAGATAGCTGCAACCAGGGACGTAACTCTATATTTGAAGGCCCCATAGCAAACATTTGTAAGGGCTCCTATGTATATAAGTCATTATAGTATTAATGATAAAGGTACTATTAGTTGTAGAAGTCAATGCCCAATCTGTCCATCAGAAGCAGCTAGATAATACCGTTGATAGCCATCATCAGCATTGTGTATTGTTACGCCAACCCTCCAGTACCCACAAGAGATAGGACTCCTAATGGTGTACCAGGGAACGCGCCATCATCTTGATATTTTGTAAATATGTGAATACAGTATGTCCTTACTGTACTCGGCCTGCGCTTTCCTTAGCTCATTCCACCTCCCTAGGAATAATAGGACACAGATCAATAATACATAAAAATCTACAGAAAGACCTGTAAGTACACATTTTTGTAAGTATACATGTATTTTAAATACATAATGTACGCATAGAAAATGGTGTCCATATAACAAAAAATGATCCCTTATTTGTATATTGGAAGTAGTGAAAAATAAAAGGTCTTTGGGCAGAGTACTCTTATAAAGGTCATAACTCTTAAAGGGGACAAGTTCTGTCCTGATAATTTATAGGAGTGTTTGTATTTTTCATTATAAAGCAGGGGTTGTAACAATGCATCTAATGACTACAAACATGACAATGATATACACTGCCAGTTTATAAAAGCATAAACGTATTTTTTGGGGGTTAACCAGAAATAGGATCATGTAATGGAGAACAGCTATATTAATCTTGGCTAAAAAACAAAAATGTATATTAAAGCATACTTGACAACATTTGACCTTGCCATAATGTAATTGTCTATTCCCATTGACCAGACACATGTAGAATTCTAAATCAAAACTGTGGGTATTTGTAGAGGTACTGTTGCAAGATACTAAATAAACAAACTGTAAAGGAAATGGACTTGTATAACCGGGACGGCTGGTAAGCTGCATTGGATACCACAACGCCAAGGTGCAGCTGACTTGAACACAACAAAGCTTTAGTCTATCAGTAGGACAGCTGTGTCATCAATGTCTATTATGTGACCATCAGGAAGAAATAATAATATTTCAATGGTTTATTAGATTATTTTACTCCTATTAGTAATCACAGGATAAAACATACAATTTGCCTTGGGAGCCACAATGCTTCCTCCCACAGCTATATTTACAAATTACTGATGTTACAATTTGTTCACTTCCAAAAATGATGAGAAAATGAAAAGAAATTTCCATATACTGCCATGTTGGGATGCACAAACCTACATTCTGGGAATCAGACGAAAGCGGGATGTAAGCATTTGCCTGAGTACTAAGCAGCACCATCATTTCCATAATTAAAATAAAACAGATGGGCCTACACTGAAAGATATAAATTTATACTCTGTACATAAGTACTATGGATTAAGGCCTAGCAAAATACAACATCCAAAATTTGTACCTGTTGATAAGGTGCAAATTTTATTTTTATTTTATTTTTTTTGGAGCGGTTTGTGTCAGTTGCCATAGACTAATGCCCAGGGTCACTGGTATATCTTGCAGGACCTGGTACTAGTGTGTGGGTCATGGCTTTACCCAGTTGTGCATATCAGGTCTTCTGTACATGCTGCGGCGTGATATTACTTTATATCTGCCCCCTATCTGTGCCCCAAATGTTTACTTTTTTCACCCAGGGCATTTTAAAACACAGAATATAAACTACAATCTGTACAAACACTATGCAGATGGTTGTGAAAGAAAAACTCTAAATAAACACAAAAATATGGCATAACATCCCTACCCCAACAATAAAAATGACAGGGATCTACCATATGGCACTCAAATCATTTGCCAGGTGCACAACCAGCAATTTAGTAACTGTCATATTGTCCTTCTGTAAGGTGCAAGCAACTCTAAACTGCAGCACAGTTGACATATGTTGTTGGGAGCACTGATTGGATATTTGGCACAACATTCAGGGTATACAGCACAAGAGCTCATCACGTACAGTATCAAGAGCTGCTACTATCTGCTACACTAGTCTGGGGTGTGTTATACTATATTTTATATGTGGCGGGAATTCTTTAATTGTAGACTTACTCACATACGAGCCGTAGCCACCAAGATTTCTTCCAATTAAATGTCTATAATGAAGTCTTTGGAGACCTCTCCACAAATGACAAGTGTGCTTAGGTTTGCTCTGAACAAAAGTGGAGACATCACACCAATTTAACCACCATTTTCATTAAATAAACTCTAAGTACTTTTAAGTTCTCCTGAAATAGTGCTTGGCTTAGCCTCATTTATGGATACCTAAATTATGCATTGGGACTGCCTTATTACATGTAGAACTTTGTTGATTTTTTTTTTATTAAAGTTTGACCAGGGAGAGCTAGATGTATTGTTCTGTGATAAACTGGAAACTGCTCTGATCAGGCTCATGCAAAATGTTAGTGTTTTTTTTGTGGCAGAGAAATGGCTGTATGTCCTTCTGCACAGAGTACCGTAAAATAAGCTCTATGTACCCCTTTATCTTTTATTCTTAATAATCTCAATTCGCAATATAAAATATAATTTTTGCATTCCTCCACAAAATCTTGGTACATCAGTGCATATACTCTATAATACTTATTCCACCCTATTCATCATACTGGTCAGTGCATGCTTCGTGTCCATTTGTGTCTTCAAAGAAGGACACATAGACAGAAACCCACGTGCACCAGCAACTATCATCAAAAAAGACTCAATATGCTAATGCTACAAATTGTAAATACTTTTGATACACAAATATGGCATTTAATAAAGTTAGCTAAGCAGGATTCAGAATATCAGGATACATTATGTGAAATGTGACTATTGAAAAGGGCATTACTTACACGTGTCTTCTCAATGTGTTCCCTCAGAGAATCAATTACTAAGTCTCCCACTGGCTTCCAGCTACTGCGCACTTTCTCTGCTCCCATTAAATCTCCTTCAAGGTCATCCATTGCACTTTTCAGAACCTTCAGTTTCTCCAAAGCCTTGTCCACTTGCTTCTGCCAGCTGCCAGCCTGGGAGTTCAGGCTTTCCCACTTCTCCTTCACTTCTACAGACTGCTTGCGCATGGTTCTTGCAATCTTCTGGGCTTTCTCTTCAGGTGTTAATTCTAAGAAAACAAAAACTATATGTTATGTTTGTAAGATAATGTATTCAAGTCATATGATCATCTCACAGTCCCGTGGAATTATATTTTATCATGGGTACATGTGTGTACAGTAAAATGACAGGATGAGCAAACATGACATCTTTGATCATGGCAGCACTAGATACTAAGGAGTCAATACTATTAGAAGCAAGAACAAAGTAAGATGAACTCGCATTGAAGTCATGTATGGGAAAAAGGGGTCACTTTAAGCCAGTTCCAACATGTAATGCACAAATTTCAACAACACAATGTCAACTAGTACTATCTATTAAAGGTAGTATGGGCTCACAATTCAAATAAGAGAACTGACCTCAATCTCACGTCAAAGTTGGAGAGTTTGTAGACAAATCTGCCAGAAGATGTGTGCACCACTGGGGAGAAGTGGGGGGTGGAGGGGTGGTAGCAAGGCAGTAACTAGGGTAGTTCGACCTGTGGGGCAGGGGGATCTGTTCAAGCCTGTCAATTTTCTGTTTATTATCATTCTCACTTGTAGCTTCCTCTTCAGGGTTCAGGGCATGTGCATAAATATGATCCTGTTGTATAACCTGGAGAGCATACCGCCACAAATCAGTGGACGCTAAATGGTATCATATAAACAAGTTAATTGATGTGTTTAATCTGCATAGTTTACCTTTAGTTTGTTAGAAGTAGACAATTTTTATTTCTTTAAAACCACCAAATATATATCAAGTTCTTTTTAAGTAGAGCAGAGTTAAGTAACGGCCCTCACAGATTGTGCCAGCTGCTCTCAGCTGTGATTGAGGTGCATCTGTGAGAGTGAGTGAGGAAGTTGCTGGAAGTTAGTGTGAGAATGAAGCTATGAATGTGAGGGAGAGTGGAAACACTGAAGCTGAAAGGTCTCTAATTTGTTTATTGCATCCATGAATAATCCTGAGGCCATGTCTGTATCGTACCATGTATTTGCTTTATGGGATTAGTGAGGACCAGGTGATAAAATGTTATCATCTATCCTCAGCTGCAAATTACCAACTGCTTGGTGTATTGCATCTTTTGGCGTTGGGAATTTTTCAGTTGACCTGGTAAAAGCCCCCAGTTGGGGGCTTTTACCAGAATTTTTTCCCAGGTCCTGAGGGCTATACATAATGAAATGGCTGCATTTATTAAGTTCCCACACACAGGTGCAGGTGGACAAGGTGGATGCATTGAGTGCAATTTAATGTGTTGTTGCACTTATTGATATCACTAATGTCCAGATGCCAGTAGGTCTAGATGAGGGCACTCAGAGCAGCCAAGAGCAGTGTTAAAAAGTAAATGGCAGCTCCTTCATGCCTCTACATGGTTTTATAAATGCAAGAAAGAGCATGGAAATTTAGTGCAGGAGGGGGGAGTTACTTCCCAGTCTGCCCCTCACTCTTCTGGACCAATCATATTCACATGACTGTTGCAAATTTTCAACCAATTGTATCAGACATGTTTTTGGAAAACTTGCAGGCTTTTATGGTGCAAACTACACAAGCATGCAGAATCAATTAGCATTTTTAAAACTCACTTCTATTTAAATTGACCCCTATAAAGGTCAGTGGTGGGAGTGCAGTTGTTATTTGCCTGGATATGAGGATGGCTTGACAATGCTGGTCCATCTGCTGGGGCCTCCGCTCTGCTACTCTGAGCACAAACACAATGAAGACGCATCTGAGCTTTCCGTTCCGTTAGTGTTCGCCCAAACACAGCTTCAGTGCACATGTGCGGGTATATACAGTACATGTGCACAATAGAACAGCAAGGGGGCCTCGGTAGAAGGACTGGCATCACACATTTTGCTTTGACTCTGGTGGTGTAGCATTATGCCCCTATTGGCAAACCGTTTAGTACAGCAGCAAAATGTTTCTTAATCAGATGCTTAAACATTATATATATATATATATTCATATATATATATATATATATATATATATATATATTGTGATAGGATCATTGGTAAAGTGGTCTGTGGCAGGTACATTTGTCCCAGATTCCTGTCTTACGTGTTTTAAACCCCCAGGAGAAAGTCTGCAGTGTAGCAGGCTTGAGTTTCGGCTTTTTGAAAAGCCGGTTTGGGACCTGGGGGTTGTGGGTGAGAGGAGAGGGAGGGCTCCACCCACGGCCACTCCAGGTTTTGGTTCTCGCAGCCTGGTAACAGGCTTGTTAGGGTTTCCACCTGAGAGTGGCCAATATAAGCCTAGTGTGTTGAGGGCTGATTGTCTCACCTGGGAGAGCAGACAGGGAGTTTGCTCAGAGACACTTGAAAACCTATCCGTGAGTGTTGTGCTGTGCTTTTGTTGCTGGTGAGGGCATTAGGCCCTGCCAGGTTCTGGTAGTGAGGGAACCACCTGTGAAGTTAGTGCCCCGACAGGGCTAGGATTTATGTTTATGTTTTCTTTATATTATTTCTGACATTGTACAATAAAGACTGGCGCCGACCAGCTTGTACTCGAATCCAGTCTGGCGTACTGTTTCCCAGCTGCTGTGTGTGAAAGGAAGGAGTCCTCTACCCAGGAGAGGGACCCCCTAACCTGACTGTGTCACAATATATATATAAATAAATATATACACAAATTGTATATAGATAGATATAGATTTATACTTTGTTAATATTTATTTACATTGTGCCAGAATAAATATACCATGTGAAAAGAACACCGGGTGACATGTAAGAGGCCATATACCTTGTTAGGAACAGTAGAAGGCAGAAGTGACAGATTTAGATGCAATTGCAGCGGCCAAAGCTTTTGCCGTACAAGATATATGGTCTCGCTAAGTTTCTCTAAGTGACTGCGCAGCGAGCTAATGGATTATTTCTCATTCCTTACAGAGACAATTACAAGACATTATGCTATACTCCTCTCCAGACTTCATCAGAAAACTTTGCAGAAGGCAATTAACCCAAAAAAGAAACAATAAAACACCTACTACCTACCCACATCATTAAGTTACTATTGTAAAGACAACCTGTTATTTTATGGATAGAAAAGACAAGTTTTATGTGCTCAAATTCTGTGACCCAGATGGTGACATATATAAATGGCGGAGTCCTGTTGGCAAAAAGTCAAAAATCCTTAAATGAATCTCTCTCTCTCTCTCTTTGACGCTGATTGTTTTGCAGACTCTTCAACAGTTGCTGACAATAATAGTGACAGTCTGGCATGAAACAGCCATCTGCCTTGCCAATAAATAACATGAGCCATCCTTTATCTAGAAAGTGTGATGGGTAGAAGAGCTAAACAGCAACTGTTTCACCTTAAAGCAGACGTGTAGGATATATAAGATGTAATGCAAACAATAGTAGATGACTAAACATAATCAAATGTGCATTTGCTCTATCCGAGTTTGTATGGCAAATGAAGGAAACTTACATATAAAGGACAAAATAATAGAATAAAAGTTGAATGTTTACGGCTGAGTATACAGCACTTTGGTCCGAAATTCTATAATCAAGAGACTATCAGAATTTTTCAGGAGATGTCTGAAACTTAGAGTTGATAGGATGACTGAATAAACTGCCCTGATAGCAAAATTCTGCTCCAGTTGATAGTAACCTCCCTTTACCTGGTTATTCGATATGCAAAAAAGCTAAAAAAGCCGAACATGTGGTTGATTTTTGCTATTAGAGATTATACACCACTGTACAAACATAGCTGCAGTCATGTTTACCATGTTCAACTAATAGACTGAGCATTCATCGTATTGAGTTTAATACAGGGTTTCCCAAATCTGGTCCTCACACTTGCTTTGAGGATTTCAGTCTATGGAAACATAAAGGCTGATCACTGACTCAGGCAAGTAGACTAAATCATCTAATTAAACAATAAAATAAACCCTGAATACATGAGCTGTTGGGGGGCGGAGGGGGGTACAAACATTGGTTTTTCACCATAGACCACTACTTGAAGGGGAAGAAAAAAATGTTGCCTTATGATGGCTGCTATGAGATGTTGTTATGAGACCGGTAGATGCGATGGCGCTGGCCTAAATCCCGACGGGGGAAGTGCGACACGGGACTTAAGACAGGCGTCAAAATACCAACACCTATCTTAATCCCGATGCCGGAATCCAGAAAGATGGCTGCCCAAACGAGGTAAGTCCAGGGCGTCCTTAGCGTTAGCCATGGGAGGTAGGGTTAGGAGGCATAGCGGGTTAGCGTTAGCTTTTGGGGGTGGGAGGTTAGGTTTAGGCACCCCTAGGAGGCAGGGTTAGCCACCACTGGGGGGGTTAGGGTTGGGCACTAAGGGGGGAGACTTAGGTTTAGGCACTAACGGGGAGGGTAAGGGTACGAGGTGGGGAGGGTTAGGGTTAGGCTACAAGAAGTATGGGTTAGGGTTAGGGGGAGAAGGGTAAGTATACTTACCCGGCCATCGGGATGCTGCTGTCGGTATTTTGACAGTATGCATCCCGGCAGCCGGCATTACATACAGATTCCGGCTGCTATATATGTATGACCAGAGCAGTAACTGGAGCGTCTGAAATTCTTTCATAATTTTAAACATAGAAATATTTGATGCTTTACAGACTATATTAGGCTACAAAACAAGCAAACACTACATGCCAGCTCATCTTGACACAGTACTGTATATGGCCTATTGTAATTATACAGGATACATACAAATTACATATCTTATAATATTAATGCTTATAGCATAATGCAGAGAATCTATTTAGTATACGCACAAAAACACATAGCAGATTAATCAAGTATGTTTGTCTTGGTGAGTATTGTGCGGAAAGAGAATACCTTTCAGTGCTCTTTTACATTACAGTTTTAGGGAAATGCTAACTGTGGGTCACATATTGTGATACAGATAACAGCAACTTGTGTGTGTCTGCCTCATGAATTGAGATTTTCAGCCTTGAGGCCATACAGACAGATCATTTGTTTCTAGTTGAGAAAAAGATGATAAGGCAGCTTAAAGTCTAAAACAAGGAATTACTTGAGTTGTAGAACATAAAGCACAGGCTGGATACCATTAACGATAGCTTAATTTCCTGATCACTGCTTCCCTGTTTGATCTTACAGGCATTTTATAAAGGAGAGTATTCAGTTATTCCTGCAAGAAACATCAGCCAATGAGCTAGTATTGCCCTTTATTTTATGACCTGCTGTTTTAATGAAGATTTCTCAGCAGTTATTTTCTTGTCCAGCTTATGGAAAGTATATCCTGTTTTCTCTCTGTAATTGTTATGCTAGTAATCTACTTGTATGCCTTCTTGAGCAAGGATTTAGCATGCAGTCATCTTTTATTTAGTGCAATTACTGCTAATCACATCACCTGCTTAGTACCATGAATAGAACCCCTTAACAAGCAGAAGGGAGTTATTTGTCCCTCTTGAGTACATTCATTTAAATGTTCAGTGGTTATTCTCCCTGCCCACTTCAGTTTATTGAGTCATACTCCACTAATATTTCACCCGCAACTGATATGATTTGTGTAAAATATGCTCATATATACATACGGTGATAAACACTTCTAATTGGCCTATAGTAGGTTGCTTTGTGGGCATCTAAAAAAATTAAATACATTTTGCTGGAAAATTACACAATTGTGAAAGAAGATTACACAACTGTGAATGTATAGGCGCACTACTTGCTGCGGGTGCTGCACTCGGGTGCTTGTATTATTACTGTCAGTCCAAAATTTCCCAGTAACTACTAAATATTTCCACTGTAGCGTACTTGCCATCTTGTGTGGAGTGTGGACAGGTAGGACATGCACAGACCACTCTGAGCTGTCCTACTTAATAAATATGTACATAATAAAAATAAAACAAGATGTCATAGCTCCTGGCTTGTTTCATAAGTATATTAACAATGATGGACTGGGACATGAAGGGCCCACCGTGACAATGCAGTTGCACAAGCCCCTGCTACATCAAAGAGGCTTGGCTAACCATTAGAGGGTGCATTGTATGGGCCCCTTTATAAATATAGTAAATACTGATAGTGCATGCATAATAATTGTACCTTTTAACAGCAATGCATTGTAGTGAATACACCATAGTCCTGTAATGCAGTATTATATGACAAATATATAATAACTAAGCACATGATGGTGATCCTGTCTATACACACCACATTAATGCACTGTACATGTATAGGAGATTCCAGTACTGACCAACCAGTGTCTAAAACTCAATGTGAATTGCACAGGTCTAGAAAAGTTAAAATACAGGCCACTGTTAAAAAACAATTCATGTGGGATGACTTAATTGTAGGTTAGTGAATGAATACATAGCTACAGTGACATTCCCATCACTGGCAGGAACCATGGCCCTTATTCAGAGCCGGACGCTCTGACAGAGCGCTCGCTCTGAATCAGGGCCGTCCTTAATTTTTAGAGCGGCCTCCTGGCCACCCACAGCTATAGCGAGCGGCCAGGAAGATGGTCGCGATGGTCAAGACCATCGCGACCATCGGGCTTGCGACGAGACCCTTGTGGTAGAGTCTCGTTGCCACAAGCCCTGGAGTGCTTTACTCTCTATCAGAGCCGAAAGCACTTCCACTGACGTCACTTGTGAGGTCAGTGGGGCCGGCCATAGATGGCAGGCGTTCCCATGGGAGCGATGGCTTGCCCGTCGCTATCAGGGTCTCGCGCATGCGCACGACGGAGCCGGGTCCGTCATGCGCATGCGCACTGGGCCAACATCGACCGGCTCGCGAGCGGGTCTGAATCAGGCCCTATGTTCATTATGTTAAAGCACACAGCCAACAGGTAGACAGAAACCACTTTTATTGGCAGGAGGGGGAATCTTGGTGTAGTTTCTATAGAAATGAACCAAACACCTACATTCAGCAGTGGTCCTGATCCACCAGGAAAATGACCTTCTAATAGAGTAACAATGTATAATTTGAGTGCAGAGTCTGGAACCTGATCCCTACAGGAGGGGGTAAGCCCTAAGACAGTGGGGCCCACCAAGGATGTCCCCTGTATCCATGTGGGCCAGTCCAACCCTATATTAAATTGTGAATCATCATGAGGGCTTATAAAGAAACAACGAAAATAATAAAATTGGGGGGGGGGGGGGCGGTGTGACTCAGATATTGTTGTTGTGCCTAGGGGCGCCCTGACCTCTAAATCCTCCCCTGACTATCAAAGTAACTGTTAGTAATGTTTTCTTGTGCTTATGCCATGACCTGCCTGAATAAAATTATATACCGTACTTCCCACCACTAAGATGCATAGAAGCCATATAAAATAAGCCCCACCCCTAAATCTACACAAAGCGCTCAAAGGCCATCCAGACCATCCTCAAATTTGGGCAATATTCTACCTCAATTGACTCTCACTTTGAGGGCTGGGATTTGGGACAGTTGGGATATATGATGTAGGTATGACTGGCATAAATATGGAGCAAATGCTGCTAGTGCAAAGCTGATGCATCTTGAGATGCCTCTGAATTACCAAATGGGTGTGAATACATGAATACATTATTTTTTATTGCAGGTTGATGAGGATGCATATGGGTCCAACTCAGCATAAGCCCCAGAATGTTATTACCAACACATATTTCTTCTAAATTTACTTCTACATTCATTATATAGCAATAAGCAACATATAACATGCCTTTAGAAAAACAAGGTGAAAGTGGATCATACTTGCTGACATTTAGCTCCCTCCTGAATCGCGTCACTGCCCCCCCCCCCTCCCCCGCTGCGGGGGTTTCTATGAGGTAGCGGGGGGGTAGGCGGGAGCCGGGAGGCTTGCCTGCCTTTCCGGGGGGGGGGGGGGGCGTGAGCGGCACCCGATATTCGGGAGGCTCCTGACCAAATCGGGAGGGTAGGCAAGCCCGAAGTGGACCCGTCTTCATATAGTAGAGGCAGCCATTTTGAAGGCTGAACTTAAAACGATAAGCCTATCAATTTACCAGCTAAAATGTACTAGGTACTCTGCTGAGACAGCAGCTAAAATGGTGCCCTTGTCATATTTTATACAAAATGTCACAAACATTTAGATCTACAGATGTATCCTCATAGACTATTGTTGCAGTCGTGCCAAACAGACCTTCTCAGCACTACACGGATTAATTTGAAATGTAACAATTGTATATCTGTGTGTGACTGAGTCTGAATCTGTATATGACATGCTATAATGCAGCGGCCCCAGATTTCTTTCAACGCATACAAGTTTTGCATATCAAATTAATCAGTGCAGACTCGTACAGCAGACTGTCACTTCTGATTTGGACAAAGACGCATTTTTGGACGAAAAAGACAACTATAAACAGATATATATAACAAGTGTAATGATACGGTATACATACAGATGTGTCCTCATATATCTAGCTCAATATGTATAGTGTGTATGCCCGATCACGCATTCACGGCGGTCATTCATCACAACGTACCAACTGCTGTGCAGCACAGAATAGACCACATTTGCATCAACATGTTCTCACTTAACTTTGCCTACGTGGGATGCCTCATAACCACTCACTTACGCCTCTTTTGTCATTATTTTAGATCATTGGTTCTCAAACTCGGCCCTCAGGACCCCACACAGGTCACGTTTTCCAGGTCACCTAGCAGGTGCACAGGTGTATTCATTACTCACTGACACATTTTAAGAGATCCAGTGGTGGAGCTAATTATTTCACTTGTGATTCTGTGAGGAGACCTGGAAAACATGCACTGTTTGGGGTCCTGAGGACTGAGCTTGAGAACCTGTGTTGTACATCATACTTGCCTACTCTCCCAGAATGTCGGGAATCACGGCTTCATATAGCTAGGGGCAGGGCCACAATGATGTGACTGCAGCGTCATGTTTTCCTACCATCCACCTGGCTGAACCCTCCCCTGGACCCTCATGATGCAGATGTAATAGAAATGTGTATGGCTCTGCATCGCTGATATGCTCTGACTTCTGTAGTATGCGTACTGCATGAACATGCAAGATACAATAAGGTGTACATTGTGCGGTACTTTCTTTGCCAGGGGTGATTGGACCGCTAGATACACCCCTGGGGCCAATGTAGTGTGTTTTATTCCTGTGGAGGCCAATGTAGTGTAATTTATTCCTGTGGAGGCCAATGTAGTGTGTTTTATTCCTGTGGAGGCCAATGTAGTGTGGTTTATGCCTGTGGAGGCCAATGTAGTGTGATTTATTCCTGTGGAGGCCAATGTAGTGTAATTTATTCCTGTGGAGGCCAATGTAGTGTGTTTTATGCCTGTGGAGGCCAATGTAGTGTGTTTTATTCATGTGGAGGCCAATGTAGAGTGTTTTATTCCTGTGGAGGCCAATGTAGTGTAATTTATTCCTGTGGAGGCCAATGTATGTGTTTTTTAATATGGGAGCCAATATGTATGTTTTTCATAGGTCACGCACGCCGTATCGCCGGATGGTGTGCTTTGGCAATTTTAAAATCTTGCGTAGGGTGCCTCGAGTTAAAAAAGGTTGAAAATCACTGTGCTAGATAAATGATAAGTAGAATCTGATTGGTTGCTCTGGGCATCAACTCCACTTCTAAAAACCTGTACTTTAGTAAATATACCCTTAAGTTACTCTGCACCTAGGGAAGTCACAGATGGACACTTTCACAATAGCATTACTTCTGTTAATTTTCCTGCTTTACAAGCAGAACACCAGTGTCTTCAGAAAGGTAAATACAATTATTTCAAATTGCACTTTTGGGAAGATAAAATGTACATAAACTGAATTATTTAATTTCAGAATTATATTGGCTTATGCCAAGCAAAATCAATAACAAGTATGTACAAAAAACTATTTCTGCATTTAAGTAAGTACCACTGCATGAGCTGGCATTCAAGTCTCTGTAATCCATCTGATATCAATATAACGAACAGAGCATTGTTTTCCATTGTTTCCAGTCTGATGCCAGCTTCTCAGTCAGCAAAAGATTTGACAAACGTTGCTAAAATTTGTTTATATTTAAGTTTCCATGTTTGAATTGTTGAAGCAGCCAAAAGAGATGAACTAAAATGACCACATAGTTTTCCTAATAAAATGAAAGTTTATAACATTTACACATTTAAAAGGGAAACAAAACTGCCACAAATTTTCAGATTCTAAACTTGATGGTAAAATAGTAAAATACACATTCAGTCGTGACTGTCCACTATGGCTTTTGATATACAGTAAAGTTAAATTTTTTTATTGGGCTTTGTTAAATATTTAGCTACATCCAAAAGTATCTGGTGTAATTTCACTTCTTCCTAATAACGGTGATGTCGCCCAGACAGCGCAGTGTCTATATCACTTTAGTCCATAATTGGATTGTTATATCTGCTTACCAGCTTGATGTGTCAGACAAAGGTTATCTTACTTCTTGGGGTAAATTTACAAAGCTCCGTGTCCTGCCCGTGTTTAAACACGGGTAGGAACGATCAGAATCGGGAGTTTTAAAAAAAATGAAATCAGGAATTACCAAGCTCGCGTGTTTGTCAGGATAGTGTTTCCTGATGGTGTATGTTATCGTTCCTACCTGTGTTTAATCCTCGTGTTTCCTGCCCATGTTTCCCTCCTGAACAAGCAGCCTGCACTTATCAGTGAGATACGTGCAGGCTGCTTGTGTATGTGAAATTAATTAAATGTTTTGTAAAAAAATTACGTAGGGTCCCCTCCACCAAAGCATAACCAGCCCGGGGCTCCTAAGCTAGTACTGGTTCTAAAACTACGGGGGGGGGGGGGGGGGGAACGTATAGAGTTCCCGCATATTTTAGGAACCAGCATTGGGCTTTGAGAGCCATTCCTGGCTTTAAAAATAGGGGGAAATAATGGACTAAAACCTAGCCGGGGTGTACTGCCACAGCCAGAGGACCTTTTCACCGGGTAAGTGCAGGGGTAATAGTGTGAAAATTTGATTTATATTATTGTTTTTTTACAGTGGAACTACAGGTGCCAGCGTTCCTGCCCTTTGTAGTTCCACAAGTGCCCAAGGGCAGGCACGCTGGCACCTGTAGTTCCACTGTAAAAAACAATATATAAATCTAATTTTCACACTATTACCTCTGCACCCACCGGCCAGGGGTGCAGGGAAGAGCCCCGGGCTTCAGCCAAACCCTTTATTGGGGAGTCCCCACCTACCCTGAGTCCCCGGCTTGGGCTGACTAGCTTGGGGTGTTAATGCTTTGGCTGGGGTGACTGGGTGAAAGGGTCCCCTGGTTGTGGCATTACACTCCAGCTAGGTTTGAGGCCGGTGCTGGTTTTAAAAATAGGGGGAACCTAACGCCATCTTTTTCCCCTATATTTAAAACCAGGACTGGCTCTCAGAGCCCAATGCTGGTTCCTAAAATATGGGGAAACCCTACATGTTTTTCCCCCATATTTTTAGAACAAGAACTAGGGGGCGGGTATACATAATTACATATTTTTTTTTTTAATACTAACCCTTTATTTTTCTTTAAAAGGCAGAAAAATACATAGATCACACTAATCTGTGTATGTTTCTGCTAGACAAGCTGTTCAGGAGGGGGTCCGTTTGTAAGTTCTATTTTTACACCGTGCTTGGTTTTATTACAACCTTGATTATAATCATGATTTTTGGTAAATTCCTGTGTTGTATTACTGTCTATGGATATTACTGACGTGTTCAGACGATGGTGTATTCATTTCTAGTTGTATTTACGGGTGCATTTTAACTTCGATATTGGTCGTGTTCACCTCTAAATATAAGTAAATTCCTGTGTTTGTGAAAATGGCAAAATACTCCCGTGAATGAAAATTCGGCAAACACGGTGCTTAGTAAATTTACCTCCTTGAGAGAGCACATCATGGGCCTGATTCAGACCCACTCGCAAGTGGCTGTCCGCCCGCAAGTGGGTCGATGGTGTGCATGCGCCAGATGCGATGAGCGAAGGACTTTCCTTCGCTCGTTGTGTCTGATCAAAGGGGGCGTGCTGTCGATGTTGATTGACAGCACGCCCCCTTTGGTGGGCGTGCCGGGGGCGTGCCTCCCAGACAGGGGCGTTCCCAAGGGAACGCCTACCGTCAGAAGCCGGCCCACTGACATCACTAGTGAGAGCCAAAATCACTCCGGGCCTTGAGTTTCTCAACCGCAGGCTCTGGCTCGCAGTGGCGATGGCCGCGATGGTCAAGACCATCGCGGCCATCAACCTGCACGCTCGTATAGGCTGTGGGTGGTGACCCACAGCTATACGAGCGTCCAGGAGGACGCTCCATAATTATGGAGCACGGCCCTCATTCAGAGCGTGCGCTCTGCTCAGAGCGTCCGGCTCTGAATGAGGGCCCATGTTGCGAATGTGAACCTTCTCTTCACATGTATCTGTTTGTGTAAAGCCACTTGTGTTATCCATTAGATTGTAAAATATCTTATTAGCTTTTATATGTCTGCAAATATTTTGTCAACCTTGTATGTTCCTCTTTCATTTATGGCCTGTGTTTTGCTGCTATGACATATTACAAATCAATTACACTAATGATAATCGGTTGCCTTTCCCTGGTTCAGAGTAGTATTGGTATATGGATGTTCATAATGCAATTTACCCTTTATTCCTCTGTTTATAAATCCATTAATCTGCAATTTCTACAACGCAATGATGTTACCTGGGAGACAGCAAGTCAGTTATGGAAGTTTTGGTATGTGAACTGCTCTTAAGTAATGCAAGAGGAACATCACTCTTGTGTCTTATTTTAGCTAAAATAGAAATGACCGCATACAGCACGAACAGCTCTGGTCAGTGGCGGAACTAGATCGGTGCAGCCGGTGGCTTTGACAGGGGCCCGCTGTGGTGCAGGGGCCCATAGCCACTTCACCCGCCGCCAGTGTCCTCCGGGCCCCACAGTATTTAAGTGTAGTGCAGACCGCAGTGAGAGCGGTACTATGGGCACTGTATGGCTGGCCCGCTACTGGAGGCACTGTATAACGGGGGTGGCCGCTACTGGGGCACTGTATAGGGGGGGACTACTAATGGGGGCAATGCATAGGGGGGACTACTACTGGGGGGCAATGCATAGGGGCATGGCCGAAGCTAGGATTTTTGTCATCCGGGGCAAGGCCATAAGTTGGCGCCCCCCCAAAAAAATACAACACAGAGGACGAAAAGGGTGTGTGGTTTTGTGACACAGTAATGCCCCTTATAACACATTATGCCACATATTAATGCCCCTTATAACACATTATGCCACAGTAATGCCCCTTACAACACATTATGCCACATAGTAATACCCCTTATACATTAATCCACAGTAATGCCTCTTATACATTATTATACAGTAATGCCCTTTATACATTTATGCCACAGTAATGCCACATACACATTATGCCACAGTAAGGCTCCTTACACATTATGCCACAGTAAGGCCGCTTTTACATTAAGCCACAGTAAGGCCTCATCTCCCTTCTCTTACCTGTCAGGGCTGTGCGGTGGGTGAGCTCAGGGTGGCACGGGACAGCGCTGTCACATGCTGAGGAACTGTCAGTACTGCCGTTATTGTAATGTGGCTCACAAACCAATTGGAGTTCACAGACCGGCAGCCTCTGCTGATTGGCTGCTGGCCCTCGAGCACCGATTGGCTTGCGACCGGCACCACATTAGACTTACTGTGTCTCTGTGTCTCTCAAGGCCGGGATGCGTGTCCAAACCAACAAGAGCAGAAACCTAGCCTCCCAGCAGCCTCTCCCCGGCACCCCCTCAAGTTCGGCAACCGGGTCACGTGCCCCCTTAGCCCCTTCCCTAGTTGCGGCCCTGGTAGGGCGAAACACTCTATAAGGGGCACTACTGGGGGCACTGTATAGGGGGACCACTACTAGGGGCACTGTATATGGGGCACTACTGGGGCCACTGCATAGGGGGACCACTGCTGGGGGCACTGCATAGGGGGGCCCAAAGCATATTCTTGAACATGGCCCCACCACTCTCTAGTTCCGCCACTGGCTCTAGTATTCTAGATATTATTTAAATCCATCATACAAATTATTTTTTTCACATATTACTGACCATTAATTGCTTTATATTCTTTGTAAGCTTTGGGGGAGATTTATCAAAGCATGGAGAGAGGTAATGTACTACCCAATCAGCTTTTAACTGTCATTTTTTTAAACACAGCCTGTGACATAAATCAAAGGAATAAAACGATCTTGTTTTATTTCTTTGATTTATATGACCTTTTTCTAACTGAGCAGCTTTTAAAACTTCCACCTAGCGCAGTTAATTTGTTTATATTTATTACAGCCTGGTACATGACAGGAGCTGATTGGTTGGTACTTTGGGCCTGATTCAGCAAGGAATGCAGATGCGAATGGAATAGCGATTACGCACGCAGTCTCACTGCTAAGGTATGCTAATCCATTGCGATCGCAATGCAATCTCAGCACAACATAAGGACGCCCACCTTACCTTACACACATCCGTAATGTTTAGCAGGACTGCAAAGCCATCGGTACAATCGAGTATCATCGCAGCCTCACGCACACTTGCCCAAGCCCTGACCCTTTATTTAGAAATTGCTAACTTACAAGCAAGCTATCACGCCTCAGGCTGCGTAGGACATCGCAGTGGACAATTTATGCACACCCCTGCAACGGAGGTCAAACGCACTGGCACACCTGCATTTGGGTGACCACCCCCCGTTACTACCCACAAACGGCACTTCCTGTCAATAACTCTGCGATAGATCTGCGCAACCGCTGCGATCGCAGTCCCGTTCTAGCCCTTTGCAATGGCTAGTTCGAACACGCGCACTGTGATGCATACGCAGTGAGCAGTACGCAACAATCGGCTGATTGTGAGCGAATTAGCAACTGTGTTCCTTACAGAATCAGGCCCTTTATCTCTATCCACTTTATCTCTCTCCAAGCGTTGATAAATCTCCCCCAATGTTTTTAAAACCTTGTGCCAAATTCATACACAGCATAACAATACAACTGAATATTTTTTAGTTTTTTTTTTATTATGATTAAAATAAAAAAACATCAACATAAAACATTGAGTAAAGGTGTAACCAGCTTACTGTGTATTGCAGCGGCAGCAGGAAGTAACGGGGATAATTTGGCAGTTATATCTGCAGTTGCGGAGTAGAATTACTCCTGGGATTACTCCAGGGATATTTTGACTTATTTGCACTTTATACCTCCCGCTATCACAGCCTGCTCCTCCTTATGTCTGCATACTGTATTTAGCAGTGCAATTGTAATGGGAGGAAGTGCTGAGAATGCATGATTGGTGACCGGTTCACGATAATGTGAACTTATCTATAAATTATAATAAAAATTAAAATGATTAGAGTGACAACTCCTTGAGCTTCTTGTCATCCTCACATTCTTCTGCCTGAGGTGAGCTATGGTGGAGCAGTAACAATGTTTGCAGTGAGACAATACTGTCTTGCATATCTTCCACAATTCTAAATCCTGTAATCAGGACACAGAGGCGTGGATGCGGCATACTGTGACCACATCATTGTGGGCATACCTATGCCCCTGGGGATACGTTTAGCACTTCCAAAGTGCTAGGTCGCCCTTCTGTCCTACACAAACACCGTTTTATTGCTGCATGCAGCAAGGGAATACCTCCCAAACTCCCATAAATTGTGACATATGTGCTGACTGCCGGACAGTATCCTGAAAGTGGGACTGTACTACCCAAATTGTGATGGTTGGTAAGTATGGTCTTGATCAAGCTGTGTCCCGGTCATTAATGCACCTGAGCTACAGCATAATTTTCAGTTTCAAAGTCTTTTATGCGGTATTGTTAGATTCCAAGTATGCCTATATGTTCCTTTTCCCACATGTTGCAAAAGTTTCATGATTGGAGGTCTCAAGAATAGTTTTAAAGCCACATATGGAAACCATTGCATGCTGGTAAATATAATAAGGCTTCAGCATTCCATCAAATTAAAAGAAAATGTTTCTCAGAATAAATTACTATACTGTTATTCATAGCTGAAGTATGTGTCCTGACTGACCACTGACTTCCAACAAAAATATTATGTCAACCAAATAGGTGTTACTGACTGGAGGATGATTAAGCACTCAGTTATTTAACTGTGGATAGCTAATTAGGACCTGAAATCTATGGCTAATGTCGCACAGACGATTTATATGCCTGTGTACAGTATATGGAGAGCAGGCAGTATAAACACCAAGCTCAGATTACAGGAGCACTGACAAGCTCTGTAAATGCAAAACTAAGTGCCTGGTTGACATTAGGCAACGTGTAATTACTGTATCTCTCCTGGTCCCAATCACCTATCTGAAGAACCTGTGCAAATTATAAATGTTCTTACTAAATGGATGTGTTGGCAACCATCTAATCATTTTGGTTGTTTACAGTAAAGTCTAACTAAAAGTTTATTCAGTGGAATAAAATGTCTTAAACAAGAGATTAAAATGTAGATATATGCAGAGAAAGACCATAATGTAACAAAGTTTTTCAACTGCAGTCAGGTTTTTTGTAGAATCACACAACCAATTAGTATACAATTGGTGAACAAATTTAAGAAGGAGCGATCAATACCCATGTGAATACATAAATGGTAACAAAAGCTAATGAACATATGGTTCATTACTTATTCATTATAAACAAAAGGTACTTGTATTTTAAAGCTTTAAATCACCAGTGTTTTTCTGCATTTTAAACTCTGTAAAGTAATTATCATCCACAACAGATAACAGATTGAGGTAGTAAAGACAACAGTATCCACTCAGCAATAATAGATTACAGTAATAATAGATCTTTTTTTTTACTTTTAATAAACACAATTCAGCAAGGTACAAATTTAAATAATGGAAAAATTTGTAATTTTCTGTATCTTTTTTTATAATATTAAATAAATGACTTACTCACCTACTCATTTGTGGCTTACCCTATCTAGGGCTTTAGGGTAAACATTTCCAAAATATTTTTCCCCTGTGAAATGCATCCCACCTTTAATTCCTAACTCTGGTGCAGAACCTACTGTGCAGCTAGCCATATTCCTGCAGATAGCTACAGAAGGACTAAGAAGTTTTTGATCATGAAGACAAGACAGGCAGGGCCAAACTGTGTGGTGCGACGAGTGACGCCGTCAAGAGGGCAATGCCAAGGGGGTGGCACAGCTGCCCATTACTTATCACGCCACAGGTCCCTGTTCACTGGAAAGGATCCTGGTACTTGGGTTCCAGCTCTACACAGTAAGTAGAGAGCAGTAGAAGTTCTGGTGCTAAAAACTGTAGTAATACTGGTGGGAGGGGGGAGATTGTAGAGGTACATGCAGAAATCAAGGGTAGAGATAAAGGGGGAGGATTAGGTTTAGGCACGAAGGGGGAAACTTAGGTTTAGGCACTAACAGGGAGCATTAGGCTGCGGGGTGGGGAGGGTTAGGCTACAAGAAGGGAGGGTTAGGGGAGAATGTGGAGGGTAAGTATACTTACCAGACCACTGTCAGGATACCAAACATTGGGATGCCGCTGTCGGTATTTTGACAGTCGGCATCCCGACAGCCGGCATTACATGTCGATTCCAGTTTTATCATTGTGTGAAATCAACAAAATGAAAAATGTGGAAAATTTAAAGTACAGTCAAAAAGGAAACAATTTTAACTGTTTCAATGAGGCAGATTTTAACGCTTTTGACTCTTTCAATACCTGCCATTTCAGTTTTCAGTCTTAATTTATTTTAGCACTATGGCAAGTGATCATTAAAGGCACAAATCTTTAAGTGTATTACATTTTAGAGCTTATCAACGATGCACAGCAGACATAAGAACAACATCGCTAAGGCAACTAAACAATAATATAGAATACAAGAAAAATATGCATAAAATCACAGAAGCCTAAGATTCTTAGTTTGGTTGAGCAGCATTGTAAATTGGAAAATGTGTTAATATTGTTGCAGAATATGCATCTCTGTTCAAGCACCAGCAGACAGGTAAGACTGTGAGACCATAACACATCATGGAGGATTACCGGAAAGATTTAGAGGTGAACACAAAGCTAATGTTCAAGTCACTGAGCAATCATTTGCTACTGTGCAACATTTTCTAAAAATCCCTACAGCGCACGCGTTACCCTGAATGTAAGCACAAATGTGCTATTGTGTAGGGACTGCTGGTATCAGAACTGGCAAGGGAAAACCTTTATCGTTCCTGGGTGGTGACTGGGAAGTGTATAGAAGAGATTGCAAACAAATCTGTTGCGTGAACATGCTATGGAAGTGTCGTGGGCATGTCAGTGAAAGCTGCTGCTTTCTCGTACTCAGTGCCGCAGCCACAGAGGCCATGTTCAGACGGAGATACTGTACATTCCATAGGGTTGGTGCAAGTGTTGATGGTGCACTTATGGTGGATTGTCCAGAACCACCGGCAGTGTTGCAGTGTGCATGGGCACTGAAAGTGGGCTTCTCAGGGCTTGCACATTCCACATGCTAATACACAAGGGGATAACAAACTAGCAGTTGCATATTAATACAACCACGGCTCTGCAAAAAGACACAGATGCAGTAGCGACTGTGTGCATCTCTGAATCAGGCCCAATATAACAGAAGTAGGACGGAGTGCATTTCATATGCATGGAGGTAATGAAACAGCCGAGCCTGTGGGTGTCGGTCTCTGGACAAGAATTGGCTAATTGTTTAGTGAGGTAGTGTTGTGGGTGGGGTTAGGTTTAGTTAGCCTATAGGATTGGGCAGGGGGTGGGTTTTACAGTGCTATTTCAGAGTTGCTGCTTTCAATAGCATTTCATAGAAATTTCTCTAGTCGGCTGTTTCCCGCTCTACCTCCCTTACTCATTGAGTTGTTTGGTGTCTGCTTTTCTCGTGGCGGGAAAGAACGGTAGCAGTCGTCATCTGTCTTTGGAGCTTGAGGTGCTCTCCCTTCCAATACATTGCTTAGGCTGATTCTACCCTACTGGGTCAGCGGCAACCACCTAACCAGGTGGGCATCACATCGTGTCATTGGGGTGGCAGTTGGATAGCTTGGTCATGGTAATGGGCTGGCTGCTCGCCTCCCATTTAGAAGATCGGCGTGAGTTTGCAGTTGGTGATCTTGCATTGTGGGGCCGTTCTTTCTGCGCCACCATACTTTGTCTGTCTTTCTTTCTTCTTCTATTAGTTAGTTCAGTATTAAATAGTTTAATTAGTTTAAAAAATAAAGCTGACCTTCCTTTCCCCTAATACAAGTCTCTGTGTCGTTATTTCATTATGATTATGGTTGATGGTTTACCCTGCACTGTTAGGAGGGAACACTCATCAGGCAATGAGGAGTTTATACACTTTCACAACAGAAAGTTTACACATTGATAACTTATGGAACAGCATCACCTACTGTCCCTTCAGAATAATGGTTAAGCATCACTAAGCCTGCAGCTGTTCATATGATCCTTGAGTTATTAAATTCAACACATATTAAAGGACAACAAAAGCTAAAATCCCCAATCTTCTAATTTAAAAAGGCATTGAATGATACTCAAACCTCTATACATAAAAGTTTCTAAAAGGTACAACCTTTAAATTGATATCCTTCCTAGTTGACTGTATGTAAACAACTGTACAACACTATAATCTATTACAAACTAAATACATTTCTTCACTATAACAGCAAGGTAAGGTAATGAAATTATTTCTGAATTGGCCATTTACACCATGTTAAGCTTAGCACTTTATTTCGTAATTTATTATTTATTCTGTAATATTTTCTGTCTAACATTAACAGACTTTAAATTCCAACTCCAAGTGACCAGTTCTAAGCAACAATAAACACTGTAAAAACTGTAATAAATGAGGAAACTGATAATCAAACAAACAAAAACCAATAATAATTTACTGGGCATTAATTATTTTCAATGACGTGCTGTGTTACATGTGAATTATAGGTTCTAGATGCAGCAGGATTCATGAGGATGGGAGGTAGAGTAATGGGATATAAACTACATGCCAATGTAGTCTACAAAGGTCATGCCATTAATAATACAAATACCACTCATACACACACTTGTGTGGTACTTGAAGTGTAATAGTAGCTTTAATGGTCAAACCTGGAAACGCTCAACTGATGAAGTATTACCACTGTAATCTGTGCCTAGGAACTAAAAACCAGACGTCACCTAGACAGAAAAGAACAACCTACTGACTGCTAGGGAAGACAAGAGTTTGCCACCTGAAAAATGTCACCAGATTAATAGTATGCACATCTGCTAACAGGATAAAAGAATCATTGTTTTTCATTGTAAAAAGGAGGCTACACATCTGCAGAAGTCATTTCTGTTCCAATCCCATTAACATGTTATATTCATGTGTTTCTTTAAAAGAATACTGGAATCAATTGCACCATTGTAAGCAATGTTTCCAACTCACTAGCACTTGTTTTGGACCTGAAACGGTGCTTGAGAAAAAGCAATCTGCCTTCCACGATAGCGTTTCACTCCACAGTGCAAGTAAATTTGCTATGAATTGCTATCCATAACCTGGCAGCGCCTGGCCATTTGTTTTCCTGGGGTTTAACTTATTGAAGCTTATTTATACTACAATATTGATTATCTGTGAGAGTCATTTCTCACTGTCCCAAACTACTCATGGAACAATCTACATCCAGAGAGCTGAGACAGCAGAGAGAATACTTGTCTGAAAACCACTGTAAATTGAATGGAAATCAAATTGTTTTAGACATTTAAATACTAATTTAATTCACTAGAACACTGAATATAAATATTTAATTTTTACAAGAATGTTATTGTACACAAATACATTTAAATGAGTTTTTAGCATCTTTCAATATAGTATTATTTTTTTCAGAAAATAGATCTATTGTAGATCATTGTATATGTAATGTTTAGAATAGATTTTTCTTTTAAGACACTGTATAATATTAGGTATGAATAAAAATGACAATCTCTTTCTATAATATAAAACTACATATTTGGTGTTTTGTTGTTGGTACATCATTTCACTCCAGATGCCTAGGGGATATAATTACAAATGTGCGTGTTTATAGAGGTGAGGTTGCTGCCCATAGCAACCAATCAGATTCTAGCTATTATCTTCTGGAAGGTGATAGATAAATAAGTAGAAACTGATTAGTTGCTATAGGCAACAACTCCACTTCTATAAACCCCCTACACTCTACTTAACCCATTGCAAATCATACTGTTAGAATCAGTAGCGTCCATCCCTGCTGTGACAGCCTTTGCGGGGAGGGATGACATGCATCGAAAAGGGGGCATAGCCTCACAGGCAGGGCGTGGTCTCGCAGCCCGAACCCCGGTCCGTGCCGTGAGTATCATCCCTGGGGTGGTGGGGGGTGCCGGAGGTATGGAGTGCTGGCTCCCTCACTGTGACAGGAGCCAAGTGCTTCACTTAATGCTACAGTGCAGGACCCGGCTCCTGTCACTGATGGGGAGCCAGCACCTTGGTGTCACCCCTCGGCGGGTGACACCGCCGGGTGCGACCCGCGCCGCCCTTGTGACGCCACTGGCTAGAATCCCAGTTGATGTCTATAGAGGGTTATCCCCAGCAAAATATGCGGATAGTTATGTCTACATACACTGGACCTAACCCTTTCTACATCCATCCAACATGCACTAGGATTATTCACTGCCCCCTGGTGTGCATGTGCTGCAAATACAGAATCAACTACAGTGCAATGGGTACTAATAACTATAAACGGTTATCATAACTACATGGCAAAGCATACAGGGTTGTGATATCATCAGAAAAACACATTTAATTATATTAAACTTAACATTATGACCAAGAATCTCTCAGCTTCCTCTGGCTTGATTTATTGAAAAATTATTGTAAGACAATGAACATTTCCAAGATGTGTGGTAACCCTCTCAAATTAAAACATTTAGCCATGCCAATCAGTGGCGTAAGCTCATCCCAGACGCCCGGAGGCAAGTTATAATTTGGTGCCCCCCGTCAAAGCCGCTGACATTGTAATGTAGCATTTCGCATGCAGATACACCTGCAGTCACACACAGAACAGAATATGGGCATGCCGCATATCAGTTTAATCAGCAGAAGCCGCTTAAGCATCCTATTCACATTGCTGTGTGAATAAGAAACATATGAAGGGAAATATTTGCCCGAAAGGATGTTTGACGCTACCAAGTCACTCTGCGCTCAGACTTTATGTGTAACGCGACTTGTAGCGCATGGAGGATAGATGTATGAGAACACATCTGTATGCATTAGTCACAGATAAGATAGTGACCTGTATGGTGCAATTAGCATGAGGGGCACCGGGACTGCTGCATGAGTCTGAGGCTAGGGCTGCTGACAGGGCGGAGTGGGACGGAGAGTTGTGGGTAAGGGGGCGCCAGACGTGTCACACTGACATAAGAAGCTGCTGAGGAGCAGTGACACCAATGAGTAGGGACAGGCCATAGATAGACGGAGACGGGAGCTGATGGTATGACATGGAGCTCTCTACTAGTGTATGGTAGCTTCTCAGGTGCCGGGAAGAGGTACAGCCCTAAGTGGGATGAATATATTGTGGGCAATGGAGGAGGTACCCCTTTAGTGCTGGCGCCTGGCGGCAGGTGCCTCCATTGTCTCCCATAGTTCTGCCCCATGCCAATAAAATGTTTGCAAACGGCATAATGTTTTACCCTATTTGGTGTTGTTTATGGAGAGATTTTAATAATTGATTTTACATTTTGACAAACAGAGAACAATAGTTACAATTGAAGGCTACAAATAGATATTGCTAAAATAAAATAATGCATGTAATACAAAGGATTTTCTTCAATCAAACAAAGTTTAATTACATCAACTATATGTAAAACACGATTTGTTTTCCCCTTTGTTGCTCACTGATCTCAGCCTGTGTCTAATTTGTAATGCTTGTTGGGAGTTGTGGTTCCAAAATAGCACAAAACTCACAAGCCAGCACTGCCCTGATGCTGTGTGTGACACTGAATGATATATTGGTGTAAAAATAGTTAAACCAACTAATCCTAATTTCTTATTATCAAGATTTACAGGGTTGGGAAAGTCACAAGTATTTCCAATTAGAAATCCAAGAAAGTCACCTTGTATTAGCTTAGTTCTCACTTCAAGCATTGATGGGCTTTAAAGTTTAAATGCAACGACTACACTCTGGACATGATTTGATATCCAATCTCAAGTAGCTATTCTCCGAAAAGCCATCCTGGTTCCAGAAGTCTGATATAGAGGTCACAATGTACAACCTTTCTAACTGGCAGTGATAGCACCTTGTTGTAGAGGCTGTTTTCTTGTACGACTACAGATAAAGCTGTGGTATACAGCATCAGCAAGCTAACTGAACTAAAACAGTAACTCCTTATAGATCAGCACACATACAATGTAAGATTTCCCTGGTGATTTTTATCCAGGGAAGCAGAACTCAAGCAATGAAATAACGTCTCTTTCTCCTTGAACTAAAAATAAATGATTCCCAGTTAACTAAATCACTGAGGCAGTAAGGAAAAATATATATGTTAAAGAATCAGAAGTTTACAAGAACGATTATTTCCCCATCGGTGTACCAGATAAGCTGGTCATGACGTAAATATGATATGACCCACAAAGATGTGTTTGCCTTCAACAGAACTGAATCTTCCTTTTTCTCTTTGCTCTAGTCCTTCCTTATTTTTATTATTTTCTTCCTATTATTTTCTAAATTGTATTTGTATTATGGCATCCTAATCATCAGTGGTTTATGATGCAAATTATTTTGGAACCCGATTAAACACAATTTAAATACAAAAAAAAAACCCCTTTGTATTAATTGAGAAAAAGCAGATTTTTGGGGAAATCTTGTCATAAATATCACGTTTACACAATTTAACATAGAGGATATGTTCTTTACTCTTTTTTATAGTTGATCTGTTCCAGCCATCAATATTTCCAGGCAGAGCTGTTGGAATATATAGAGTCATCTTGAAACTTTCACAAAATCTCAAAAGGAGAGTAGAAAGAGGTTGTCTTGGATGGCACACTGTATTAGTTAAAATATAACTTTTATTATGGTTCAATAAAAATATGAATGTTTCCAGCTAAATATTTTAAACTTTCCACAAACAAACATATATTCGTGAATACACATAAGAAATTATGAAGAAAAATGTGATAATAAAAACTAAAGGTCCCACTGTGAATTTATTCCAATTCTGAATATCCTGATTTAATGTGTATTAAAGTATACTCTAGCACAGAGCCGTAACTAATTTTTTTGGTGCCCTGTGCCAGAGCATTGGCGCCCCCCCTCCACCATTTTTTAAATAGAGACATTAGATAGTGCACCTGAAAAAGGGCCATGGCCTCATGGGGAAGAGCCAGGGAGGAGATAAGGAAAGCCAGGAGATGCTGGGGATAAAAGATGAGGAAGCTACAGGTGAGAATGATAATAAACAGGAAAATTGACAGGGCCGAACAGCGCCTCCTGCCCTGTGCCATGGCACTGGTCGCACTACCCTAGTTATGGCCTGCTCTAGCAGTATATTCGGGTGAGATTCCAATGGATTTTGAAGTATATTGTGTCCACTGATTGGATCCACTTACAGTGTGGTGATAATCAAGACAGTTATATGTGTCTCATTGAATCTATATCTTAATAGAATTGTGCATGGATCGATGGACAGATTGTAGGCAGGAGATTGTTAATTTTGAATTGTAGTACTATATAAAGAACACTCATACAGTAAACTAGATTCCTTTTTAATCATATGGGAACATATGTAATTTAGGGGTCTATTTACTAAGCAGTGTTAGGAGAAGTGAAAAGTGAAGAGTGATAAGGTGCCAGCCAATCAGCTCCCAACTGTCATCTCACAGGCTGTGTTTGAAAAATTACAGCTGGGAGCTGATTGGCTGGCACCTTATCACTTTTCACTCTTCACTTTTCACTTCTCCTAACACTGCTTAGTAAATAGACCCCTAACAGTGAAATCCAAGTTCAGCTATTATGGGCCGTATTTAATTAGTTTTGCATAGTCTTTAGATGACAAATCCTAAAATTCAGATATGCCAGCCAGCCAGTTTTTCTTATTACTACATAATTATCTACAATCATGCATATATTATCTCCCCTTTAACCACTTGGCTGACAATTTTTTTTTCTTCAAAAACCACTCCAAAAATTGTAATTTTTTTTAATGAGTGAATTAGGTGAGGAACATACATTTTAACTTATCCAAAATGGTTTCATAAAAAAAGAAAAAATGCTTATATTGATATGCGACAATTGTATATCTGTGTGCGAATAAGTCTCCTGGTGCGTCCTTGTTACATCATATTGCATATTAGATGCATTTTCATCAAAAAAAAATAAATTCAAGGGCTAGTAGTGTCTCAAGGGACCTGGCACGACGAGTGGGGCTGTTTGGTGCAGCTGCAGCAAAGATGTGCAAAGACACATCTGTACGTGTACAGAAACCAAATTATTGTTATAAGAATGATGTAGTTTAAACCTCTAGTATTGGAGCTGGCTTGAGGGATGATCTCTTGACTTAGCCTGCGTATGGTGTGGCAGTGGTATATCTATATAGTACTTTATGTAAAGTTTTGGGCTGTGGGCCAAAGCATCTTTGTCTAATCTTTTCACCCTCACTCCCTTATAGTTCTTGTTGGTTAGTGATTCATCGTTGGCTATTTTGCGGCAAGAAAGAATGTCAGCTCACCAGTCCATATACAATAATTTATTTTGAGGTGCACTCCCTTCATTGACTGTTAATTGGCTGACCAGCATCATCACCCAAATGGTTGGGTAGTCAAGTTTGAGTGCATACCCTTTGCTGTGATATAGCTGTGTTATATTTGAGTTGTGCACCCTGGGCGGTTTCCTTTCTTTGCCACCATACTCTACTTTAAATATATATTTAATTAAATAAATAGCTAACAGTTTTTCTGCCAAAGTTATGTTTTTGTGTCTTTATTTATTACTATTATTATTATTGTTATATTTGTTGTTAACTGATTTCGACACATGACACACCTCATCCGATAGAAGGTTTAACAAGCCTGAGACCGTGACAGTGATTATATATCTATATACAGCTACATTTACATAGATCAACACAAATTTATAAGCGTCATGCCTATATTCTGTGTGCGACTCCAGGTGTATCTGCATGCTAAATGCTACGTTACAGAGTCAGCGGCTATGACACCGTAACGTAGCATTACACAGATACACCCGCAGTCGCACACAGAACACAGGCATGCCACATGTCATTGTTATTTTACTTGTGCACCCTATTCGCATCACTGTGTGAATAAGACGCATTTGAAGGTAAAAAGTCACACAAACAGACGCTCAGCGCTACCAAGTCACGCCACGGCATGGTGCAACTAGAAGGGCAGTTTAACAGGCAAGGAGGCAAGCTGTACGAGGACACATCTGTATATACATACACACAAGTATAGTTCTCAGCAAGGTGTACACACCACGAAGACCCATGTTCTGCTTCTCCCTACCCTCTACCTCGCCCCAAAGCTCCCGAGTGAGAGAAAACATTTGGGGATGCAGGAGAGCTGGTATGATGCCCAGGTATATTGGTTCCCTTCCACCATACTTACCAGGCTTACCATCTACTGCCTGGTCTGAGTACATATACGTTTATTGGTGATTTAAATAAAACAATATTCCAATAACTACTGTAAATAATACTATGCTGTACTAAATGTACGCTATAGGCATAAGGCCAGTATTTCCAGGAAGCCATGCATTCTGGTTATAGTTAAATACGTAAAATAGGTCTAAATAAAAAAAAAAATTTCCATTACATAATTGCTGAGCTGTATGTACTATATCCTGTATAACATGTGACTATTTTATTATTTATTTCATTAACAGTTATTTGTACAGCTCACACACATTCTTTTTGTGTTTTAGATCCACTGATTTAGAGAACAGAGATTGATATGAGTGCTGAACAACAAAGAAGGCTTCAATGTGCCACTTCTGTACAGACTGAGCATGGAGAGGCACCTTCATTTACAGAGCTTTAACTACTTGGAGTTTGGAAAGATCATAGCAGATAATGTGACTACAAGCTGTAAATCACAGTAAAGTGAAAATATAACATTACAAAGAGCTCTGTACATCTGGAAATTATAATATCCACTGTAAGTATAATCCTCACATAAAGTCATCTACTCACTTCATTCATAAACATGTAAAAACAACTAGATCTTTGTACCCCCATCAGTTAAGAACTACGACCTTTCAGCTTACAGTTAGGTACAAAACATATAAATGTCATATAATAAAAATACGAGTCTAACCTGTCTTAGCAACCAAATTCCGTCTTGGCTCTTCAGGGCCCTCGATAGGCTGCTCAGATATGAAAACTCTTGCTTGCTCTATGGTGTTCAGTATAGTCTGTTCTTTATCCTTCAATTCACGTTTCAGGACCTACAGTACAAAAAAGAACATTATTTAAGTAAGAGTGCTAAATACGATTAATTTTCACTATAGCACCATCTAAATAATATACCAACATACAGTATGTATTAAAATGTGTTACATTATCAGCACTAAAAGAGCTTGTGCACCTCTGATCAATCCGCTATTTAAGGATACCCACAGGTATTAATAAATGAAGTACCGCACCCCTAATGGGTACATAAAGGATGTTTCCATAGCTGAATATTTATAATTTATTGTGAAGCATGCATATAGAATGCATATAGAAGCTTTCCTCCATATCTCTCCTCTTCATCAGCAGTGTTGTTGCATTGAGATTGTGTTGTTATTATTATTATTGGACGTTATTTAGTTCATAAACTAAGCAGATGAAGTATAACTCCCTGTGTACAATATTCCAGAATGTCTCACTCTACACCAGGGGTATTCAGCAGCATGCCCTAATAGCAAAACTATTGCATTGTTTGCTGGGATGTGTAGTTCAACAAGAGCTGGAGAGCAGCATGTTAAATACCCCTACTGTACACTCTCTGACCGACTCCAAAAACAGGATCATTAACCTTGTTAATTAACTTTTCACCATTAAAAACTGACTCACAAGGAAGCCTATTATATAAAGTTACGTCTACAGTTCATAAGGACAATAAATATATACACAGCAAAGAGGTGACTCGAAAGGATATTTGTGCTAATCTCTGAGTCCTGGACTTTTATTGTTGTCTGTCTCGCACCATTATCTGCACTTTCTTCATAGACTTAATAAGATTTAAAATAAGACCATGCCTTATACACATGCAATTAATTTTGTATAACACAGCATGAAAACCATGTTTGCATAATTTTTAATTTTGCCGGGAGCTGTAAAAATAAACTACACTCAAAAGCTAATAGAATTTTTTTGAAATCTTTTTTTTCCTCCATATTCACTAATATCAAGTAAGAAGTTAATATAATTTACAATTATATCTACCATTCCACCCACAGCCCAAAAACTCAAAAGTTCATCCTGACCTATCTAATATACCACATTTTCATCTTTCAATCATAAATTCACACAAGGTAGTCATCAGGTCATTTTCTAAACATGACAATCTTAAAATATTCACAAACGTGTAAAAATCCCTGTAATCTCAAAGGCATTAAAATGTTTGACAATAAAAGTAAAAACTTGTCCACTTTCTCACTACAAAACTACCATAGTGTCCTTCACCAGGCATCACCAACAGGACGTCTGCTGTGAACTGTACACTAGTTTTTCCCATTGCCAATAGTCGAGAGAATAGTGTGGAGACCAGGACCTAAAATTCTTCAATTGAGTATACAATATTTTGGGAACGTAACTTTCATTGGTGGATTGTCTCATCCAATGGAATAATTTAAAAGTTTCTCAGTCTCTCCCACATACATTATTATTATTATTATTATTATTATTATTATTATTATTATTATTATTATATTACCAGCCAATGAAAGCACAATAGAAAAAGCTTGAAATTAAAAGTTGATATAGCTATATGATATATAAAACATTTAAAAGGACTCTGTTCTGTTAAGGAAACAGGATTAAACCTCTTTATTTGTCAAAATAATAAACATGTAATCAGATTATTATTATAATTATTATCATCATCATCATCATCATTATTATTTCATCAGCCACCAATGAGATCACAATAGAAAGAGGCTGAAATTAAAAGTTGATAAAGCTATTTAATAGTTAAAAAAAAAAAAGACTAGAAATTTGAAGGAAGCAGGATTAAACATATTTATTTGTCAAAATATTCAACATGTACAAAACAAACATAAGTAATCTGAGCTATATCTTCTCTGGCTTATTAAATGGTTCTGATGAATCCTAGTGTTTTTCTTCACCCTGCTAATAACATTGTGTCAAGGGAACAGTAAGACATAGCCCAGATAAATATCTTATACACAAAGTGCGACAGTGGAGCACACCAAGGGTAATAACGCTGAAATAATTATTATTGACTACAACACTGTGCCATAACAAATAAAAATTAGAACAATATCCTAACCAGTGTGCACCAATAGTATTCACACGTTAAGAATTGTGTACAGAAAAAAACTGATCTACCTTTGAGTATTGATTTGGATTTTGAAAGTGGTCACTTTATTCAGGTAACTTGTGTACCATTTTGTTGTAGTTTCAGGGCAATTAGCTAAACACAATAAAACTTAATAGGCTGAAAAATGTGCATTTCAAAAGTCATTAGTTATTCATAAAGTATGATGTACTAAGGTTCATTGAGGATAAGTCTGAGAAATGCAGTGTAGATGGCTTACGGCAACTAAATTAAATAGCACACTTCTACAGAGATGGATGCAAGTGAATATTCCAACTGAGCTGTTTAATGGGTTAGCATATAGGTCTAGCTAAGCTCTAACATACACTGAGCACAGCTCAATATTCATCTATCTTTCCTTACAATCCACCATTACCAAGCCTGGTGAGGGTGGCCTGAAAACAATCCAGACATGTCCTGAATAGCTCATATAAAGTACAACTCACACCAAATGAAAATTGTAACAGACGTTATATAACGATTGTGCATGTCAGAAAAAAAAATGTCAACATTTGATAATGCACTTCAAATGAAGTGCAAAATTGTAATTAAAAGGTGTAAAAATCTAAAGCTGGATACACACTAGACGATATATTGGCCGATTTGTCATTTTAAGCAAAATCGGAACGACAAATCATCTACATCATCCAGTGTGTAGTCACTATCGCGCGCTCCCGTGTGTCATTCATCGCATCTTCAGATCTTTCTACAGTGCAGGCAGATCTGAAGATATCGTTAACGATTTTGTTCAAAGCGTCTAGTGTTTACGACCTACCGGACGACTAGCGATATGTCGTTCTGAACTGGCAGTCTTCAAACGTCTCCTGATCTATACTGCTGTGGTATGTTCCCTGACTGTTTTCATGCATAACTATTCATTGCTGTGTTAATGATTTCCATTCGATGGTGGCAAACATTGGACCGCCACCATCAAATGGTAAAAACACTACCTATGGAACAAAAACATTGGATACCGATGTACATCCTTACCCTGAACCTGCAAACGGACTCTGTCCACCACTCCACCGTGAAGTGCTCTCTCTCCAGTGTGATGTTCCCACTCAGCCACCTGCCCTCTGTAAACAGGAGGCACCTCCCATGGAAGTCAATGCTGTTCTCGGAGAGGGGCACTACGGCAAGGAAGCTGAACAGGAAGCCCAGAAAATACACGGTACATTGTGCAAAGAGGACATTGCTCATCTCTAGGTTCGGCAGCTGGAGAGGGGAGTGCATGAAGGCTGCAGAAATATGCACAGGTGCACCAGTTATGGGGACATGTTGCTCATAATGCTTATGGTAGCCCTTCCTAGCACATCCCAATGGCCGGGCCCCAGCCAGCTGCAGGGCAGCAGCAGTGGGAGTCAGTGACAAACGCAGGATTTCAATAGGGGGGTTTCCAAATGCTTGATTTTAGAGTGAGTGTGGCCAGTCCATGAAGAGGGCATAATTAGCACTTATCCAGCTTTAATATGTTACATACAAAATATATTGTGTTGTATAATTAAAGCATATACAGGATCAGTGATCACAGTGTGCCATTATTTGCGGCAGTAGGTCCATCCTGTCTGAGCAGAATATTTTTTTTTCAGATGTGGGCACCAGTCCAGAGCATTGGAGCAAATCCGGGAGTCTGAGGGAGCAGCAGAAGAACTTAGCACTGCCCTTGACATATATGTACATATCGGTCTCCATTTGTACTGGATAGTGTATTATTATAAAATATTAATAATTAACCCTATTGATGGTCTATAGCAGTGCACCCCTAACAGTGCATGTTTTCCACATCTTCTAGTTGGTGCACAGGTGTATTTATTTATTTTAAAAGATCCATAGGTGGTGCTAATCATTTCATTTCTGATACTGAGAAGAGCATGCAGCACTAGTAACATTCTGTTATATTACTATTTCTATTGTGGTCATAGTGTGTGCTGGGGAGGGGGGTTTCCAGGCAGACGGAAACCCCCCCTGCGTTTGCCTATGGGAGTTGTGGTGTCACTGGTGAGAAGCAGGGGGTTGTGGTGAGATGCAGGGTACGTAAGTTTTTATGAGATGCATGGGGCTTTGACGAGATGAAATTGCCAGGGCAGGTTGCTAGTGTAGCATAACTTACAAAAGAATACAGATGATTAATTGCTATTTCTGTACATGTATTCTATTCACTATTTTATTAAACATAGTTGTTTAATTGTCTCTGTTGTTTGATTGCAGCACCGAATTTATATATATATATATATATATATATATATATATATATATGCACATATACATTATTTACAAAATATATTTATATATATATGTATACAGTATATATGTATATATATATTTATATATATATATATATATAGTTGTACAATGCACTGTGTACATAATATTGTCACTAATTGGCTAATAGTTTGGTCTTTAGCCTGGTAAAGCTGATCCTGCTCTGTAGAAGAATGGAAAGACTGCAGAAAGTTACTGGTTTTTATTGTTATATCCACTTGGACGTTTCTCTGAGGCATTTCGGCTTCATGTAGAAACCTATGGGAATGTGTAGCAGCATGAAAACTGATGCATTGAGCGCAGTAACAGAGTCCATATGGAGGTAGCCTTAGGGTACGTGTTCCTGGCAGTTCAGTGATCTATTAACATATTAAGTGCAAAAACTGTTCTAATGGCAGTTTTTACGACTGCCAGATGAATCAGGAATTACAGCAGACCATAGATACTAGCTAGTGAAAAAATAAAATAACAGTTTCCAAACTTTAAAAGTGTGACACACAATACTATCCCTTTAATGAATTGTGTGCTCACATTCCACACACCTGATACACATATGCATCATATGTATTTCTAATACGTTGGCACAACATCTACAAATCAGTAAGATATGTGAAAAGGTTTAAACTGTGATTTGTTATACAGCACAGATTCTAGATGAGCCCCAGCTACCTGCTGGTTTATTGTCATATTTGTTTGGTATTGCTTGTTACACTTGTATATCTTATATTAATGTACAGTAATGCTGATATTTTATCACAAACAGGTGTTTATTTGCTTTGATTGAATGCATTGTTTAAGTTATTACTGAGATTAAAAAGGTAATATGGAGGCAAACCCTGAAGTGTTTCTGTTTCCCCATCTCTGTTCTACCTCCTCCAATACGTTCTGACTTTACAGATTGATCCAAGTAAGTGTTGGAAGGTCAAGTGGAGAAAGCTAATACAACCCAATCAGCTTCTGTCATTGTGTCAAACACAGCCTGAAAAATGACAAAAGCTGATAGGATGAAACTTTATCTCTCTCCAGTGAGCGATATACGGCATATCGGGCCAACATCACTCCAGGTGTACCTAGTTTTATTCTTCTTTTACTAGAGCTTAGAACTCTCTTTGGCATTAACAGAAACAGGGGCAGAACTATGGGAGACAATGGAGGCGCCTGCCGCCAGGCGCCAGCACTGTAGAGGCACTTCCTCCATTGCCCACAATATATTCACCCAACTTAGGGTGTTTTGGGGGGGATATCCTGCAAATTTACTTTAGTAAATACTGTAGGTCTAATAGAAACAAATTCACATATTCTATATTAGTGTTTTTGTGTGTAGGGACATATAGATAGATAGATAGATAGATAGATATATAGGCACCATATTTTTTTCAGTTTTTTTACGGGGAGGGGGGGGACACACCAAATATAACTTGCCTCCAGGCATCTGGGATGAACTTACGCCACTGAACAGAAACATAATCACCAACAACGTGTGCCACAAACATCAGACACAGTTTAAATTATTCTTATTTAATTTTAGTAGATTTACTGATTTAATTATAATTACATCTGATAAAGAGCAATAGATGTAAGGCTTCTCAGCCTGTATTAATACCGATATCAATATTTATTTCCTGTTCTCTGCGAACTACTATTTAACACCAAAAAAGAATAGCAAAACACATCACAACTCCAGATTCCCAACATTGTTCCACAAAACCTTTCAGCTGAAAAAAAATAATACTGTGCTACTTTAGTGAACAACAGAAATGTATTTCAATATATCTTTGGGACCTATTGGCCCCTAATAATTAAGTATCCAACTCGCTGCAAAAAGGTCCAGTGCAGAGACAGCTGCCCTGAAAACCAGTTGTCCTCGCTATCCCTAAAGGGGGGCCATCCACTAGACGATTTTAGCAGGTGATTGAACGATAACGATATCGTTATCGTTCAATCGTTTAAAAATCGTTTGAAAATTGTTCAGTATTAGTTTAGAACGATGTACGAT